>JAOPSE010000002.1:209443034-209871377 GCA_029449295.1 Zea luxurians
ACTAAATGCCATACCTCGTTCCTAGTGAAGTTGTTGAGCTCCTCTTGCATCGCCACCACCCTATCTGAATCTTGTAGTGCTTCCTCTACCCTGTGTGGCTCAATAGAGGAAACAAAAGAGTAATGCTCATAGAAATGTGCAACACGAGATCTAGTGGTTACCCCCTTATGAATGTCGCCGAGGATGGTGTCGACGGGGTGATCTCGTTGGATTGCTTGGTGGACTCTTGGGTGTGGCGGCCTTGCAACTTGCTCATCCTCCTTGTCTTGATCATTTGCATCTCCCCCTTGATCATTGTCGTCATCTTGAGGTGGCTCATCTCTTTGATCTTCTCCTTCATCAACTTGAGCCTTATCCTCATTTTGAGTTGGTGGAGATGCTTGCATGGAGGAGGATGGTTGATCTTGTGCATTTGGAGGCTCTTCGGATTCCTTAGGACACACATCCCCAATGGACATGTTCCTTAGCGCGATGCATGGAGTCTCTTCTTCACCTATCTCATCAAGATCAACTTGCTCTACTTGAGAGCCGTCAGTTTCATCAAACACAACGTCACAAGAAACTTCAACTAGTCCTGAGGACTTGTTAAAGACTCTATATGCTCTTGTGTTTGAATCATATCCTAGTAAAAAGCCTTCTACTGTCTTAGAAGCAAATTTAGATTTTCTACCTCTTTTAATAAGAATAAAGCATTTGCTACCAAAGATTCTAAAATATGAAATATTGGGCTTTTTACCGGTTAGGAGTTCGTATGATGTCTTCTTGAGGATTCGGTGTAGATATAACCGGTTGATGGCATAGCAAGCAGTGTTAACCGCCTCGGCCCAAAACCGATCCGGCGTCTTGTACTCATCAAGCATGGTTCTTGCCATGTCCAATAGAGTTCGATTCTTCCTCTCCACTACACCATTTTGTTGTGGGGTGTAGGGAGAAGAGAACTCATGCTTGATGCCCTCCTCCTCAAGGAAGCCTTCAATTTGCGAATTCTTGAACTCCGTTCCGTTGTCGCTTCTTATTTTCTTGATCCTTAAGCCGAACTCATTTTGAGCCCGTCTCAAGAATCCCTTTAAGGTCTCTCGGGTTTGAGATTTTTCCTGCAAAAAGAATACCCAAGTGAAGCGAGAATAATCATCCACAATAACTAGACAGTACTTACTCCCGCCGATGCTTATGTAAGCAATCAGGCCGAATAAATCCATGTGTAGGAGCTCCAGTGGCCTGTCAGTCGTCATGATGTTCTTGTGTGGATGATGAGTGCCAACTTGCTTCCCGGCTTGGCATGCGCTACAAATCCTGTCTTTCTCAAAATGAACATTTGTTAATCCTAAAATGTGCTCTCCCTTTAGAAGCTTATGAAGATTCTTCATTCCAACATGGGCTAGTCGGCGGTGCCAGAGCCAACCCATGTTAGTCTTAGCAATTAAGCAAGTGTCGAGTTCAGCTCTATCAAAATCTACCAAGTATAGCTGACCCTCTAACACTCCCTTAAATGCTATTGAATCATCACTTCTTCTAAAGACAGTGACACCTACATCAGTAAAGAGTCAGTTGTAGCCCATTTGACATAATTGAGATACGGAAAGCAAATTGTAATCTAATGAATCAACAAGAAAAACATTGGAAATGGAATGGTCAGGAGATATAGCTATTTTACCCAAACCTTTGACCAAACCTTGGTTTCCATCCCCGAATGTGATAGCTCGTTGGGGATCTTGGTTTTTCTCATAAGAGGAGAACATTTTCTTCTCCCCTGTCATGTGGTTTGTGCACCCGCCATCGATGATCCAACTTGAGCCCCCGGATGCATAAACCTACAAAACAATTTTAGTTCTTGACTTTAGGTACTCAAATGGTCTTGGGTCCTTTGGCATTAGAAACAAGAACTTGGGTACCCAAACACAAGTCTTGGAGCCCTTGTGTTTGCCCCCAACAAACTTGGCAACTACCTTGCCGGATTTGTTAGTCAAAACATAATATGCATCAAAAGTTTTAAATGAAATGTCATGATCATTTGATGCACTAGGAGTTTTCTTCTAAGGCAACTTAGCACGGGTTGGTTGCCTAGAGCTAGATGTCTCACCCTTATATATAAAAGCATGATTAGGGCCAGAGTGAGACTTCCTAGAATGAATTCTCCTAATTTTGCTCTCGGGGTAACCGGCAGGGTACAAAATGTAGCCCTCGTTATCCTGAGGCATGGGAGCCTTGCCCTTAACAAAGTTGGACAATCTTTTAGGAGGGGCATTAAGTTTGACATTGTCTCCCTTTTGGAAGCCAATGCCATCCTTGATGCCAGGGCGTCTCCCACTATAGAGCATGCTTCTAGCAAATTTAGATTTTTCATTTTCTAAGTCATGCTCGGCAATTTTAGCATCTAATTTTGCTATATGATCATTTTGTTGTTTAATTAAAGCCATGTGATCATGAATAGCATTAACATCAATATTTCTACATCTAGTGCAAATAGACACATGCTCAATAGTAGATGTAGAGGGTTTGCAAGAATTAAGTTCAACAATCTTAGCACGCAAAATATCATTGTTATCTCTAAGATCGGAAATTGTAACATTGCAAACATTTAATTCTTTAGCCTTAGCAAGCAATTTTTCATTTTCAATCTTAAGACTAGCAAGGGAGATATTCAATTCTTCAATCTTAGCAAGTAAATCAACATTGTCATCTTTAAGATTGGGAATTGAAACATCACAAACATGTGAATCAACCTTAGCAATTAATCTAGCATTTTCATTTCTAAGGTTGGCAATAGTGTCATGGCAAGTGCTTAGCTCACTAGTCAATTTCTCACATTTTTCAACTTCTAGAGCATAAGCATTTTTCACCTTAACATGCTTTTTATTTTACTTGATTAGGAAGTCCTCTTGGGAGTCCAAGAGATCATCCTTTTCATGGATAGCACTAATTAATTCATTTAATTTTTCTTTTTGTTGCATGTTTAGGTTGGCAAAAAGGGTACGTAAATTATCCTCCTCATCACTAGAAGACTCATATTTAGTGGAGGATTTGGATTTAACCTTCTTCTTTTTGTCGTCCTTGGCCATGAGGCATTTGTGGCCGACGTTGGGGAAGAGAAGACCCTTGGTGACGGCGATGTTTGTGGCGTCCTCGTCGGAGGAGGAGTCGGTGGAGCTCTCGTCGGAGTCCCACTCCCGGCAAACATGGGCATCGCCGCCTTTCTTCTTGTAGTATCTCTTCTTCTCCTTTCTTCTCCCCTTCTTGTCGTCGCCCCTGTCACTATCACTAGATAATGGACATTTTGCTATAAAGTGACCGGGCTTACCACACTTGTAGCAAACTTTCTTGGAGCGGGGCTTGTAATCTTTCCCCCTCCTTTACTTGAGGATTTGGCGGAAGCTTTTGATGATAAGCGCCATTTCCTCATTGTCGAGCTTGGAGGCGTCGATTGGTTGTCTACTTGATGTAGACTTCTCCTTCTTCTCCTCCGTCGCCTTGAATGCCACCGGTTGTGCTTGGGGCGTTGAGGAGGTGCCTTGCTCGATGATTTTCTTTGAGCCTTTAATCATTAGCTCAAAGCTCACAAATTTTCCTATAACTTCCTCGGGAGACATTAGCTTATATCTAGGATCACCTCGAATTAATTGAACTTGTGTAGGGTTAAGAAAAACGAGGGATCTAAGAATAACCTTGACCATTTCATGGTCATCCCATTTTTCGCTCCCGAGGTTGCGCACTTGGTTCACCAAGGTCTTCAAGCGGTTGTACATAGCTTGTGGATCCTCCCCTTGGTGAAGCATGAAACGACCGAGCTCCCCCTCGATCGTCTCCCGCTTGGTGATCTTTGTCACCTCGTCTCCTTCGTGCGCGGTCTTGAGTACGTCCCAAATTTCCTTTACACTCTTTAACCCTTGCACCTTGTTATACTCCTCTCGACTTAGAGAGGCGAGGAGTATAGTGGTGGCTTGGGAGTTAAAGTGGTGGATTTGGGCTACTTCGTCCGAGTCGTAGTCCTCATCCCCTATGGATGGTACTTGTACACTAAACTCAACAACATTCCAAATGCTTGTGTGGAGTGAGGTTAGATGATGCCTCATTTTATCACTCCACATGTTATAATCTTCACCGTCAAAAACCGGTGGTTTGCCTAATGGAACGGAGAGTAAAGGAGTACGCTTTGAAATGTGTGGGTAGCGTAGGGGAATCTTACTATACTTCTTGCGCTCATGGCGATTAGAAGTGACGAACGGCGCGTCGGAGCCGGAGGTCGATGGTGATGAAGAGTCGGTCTCGTAGTAGACCACTTTCCTCATCCTCTTTTGCTTGTCGCCTCTCCGATGCGACTTGTGGGAAGAGGATTTCTTTTCCTTCCCCTTCCCTTTGTTGGAGGAGTCTTTCTTCTCCTTCCTCTTGTTGTGGGACTCTTCCGATGAAGTCTCCCCGTGGCTTGTAGTGGGCTTGTCGCCGGTCTCCATCTCCTTCTTGGCGTGATCTCCCGACATCACTTCGAGCGGTTAGGCTCTAATGAAGCACCGGGCTCTGATACCAATTGAAAGTCGCCTAGAGGGGGGTGAATAGGGCGAAACTGAAATTTGCAAAGTTAATCACAACTACAAGTCAGGTTAGCGTTAGAAATATAAACGAGTTCGAGAGAGGGCGCAAAAACAAATCGCAAGTGAGTGAAGAAGTGAGACGCAAGGATTTATTTTACCGAGGTTCGGTTCTCGCAAACCTACTCCCCGTTGAGGAGGCCACAAAGGCCGAGTCTATTTCAACCCTTTCCCTCTCTCAAACGGTCCCTCGGACCGAGTGAGCTTCTCTTCTCAAATCAACCGGGAACAAAACTTCCCCGCAAGGACCACCACACAATTGGTGTCTCTTGCCTCGGTTACAATTGAGTTTTGATCACAAGAACAAATGAGAAAGAAAAGAAGCAATCCAAGCGCAAGAGCTCAAAAGAACACAACAAATCTTTCTCACTAATCACTAAAGCCTTGTGTGGAATTGGGAGAGGATTTGATCACTTTGGTGTGTTTTGTATTGGATGCCTAGCTCTTGTAAGGTGTAAAAGTGTGAAAACTTGGATGACTTGAATGAGGGGTGGTTGGGGGTATTTATAGCCCCAACCACCAAACTAGCCGTTGGTGAAGCCTGCTGTCGCATGGCACACCGGACAGTCCGGTGTACACCGGACACTGTCCAGTGCGCCAGCCACGTCACCCGGCCGTTAGGGTTCGACTGTTGGAGCTCTGACTGGTGGGGTCGCCTGGCTGTCCGGTGGTGCACCGGACATGTGCTGTAGACTGTCCGGTGTGCCACCCGCGCGTGCTCTGCTCCTCTGCGCGCGCTGGCGCGCATTTAATGTTGTAGCAGGTGACCATTGGCGCAGACTAGCCGTTGCTCCGCCGTTACACCGGACAGTCCGGTGTACACTGGACATGTCCGGTGAATTATAGCGGAGCGGATTCCCGAAGCTGGCGAGTTCAGAGTCGCTTCTCCTTGGAGCACCGGACACTGTCCGGTGTACATCGAACAGTCCAGTGAATTATAGCGAAGCGCCTCTGAGAATTCCCGAAGGTGCGAAGTTCAGCTTGAAGTCCCCTGGTGCACCGGACAGTCCGGTGCGCCAGACCAGGGTGCCTTCGGTTATCCCCTGCTCTCTTTGTTGAACCCTTCTCTTGGTCTTTTTATTGGCTTTTTGTGAACCTTGGGCATCTGTATAACTTATAGACTAGAGCAAACTAGTTAGTCCAAATGTTTGTGTTGGGCAATTCAACCACCAAAAACAATTTAGGAAATAGGTGTAAGCCTAATTTCCTTTCAGGCTCGACCCTATAAGTAGGTCGACAATACGACTGCTAGACAGGTCGACCATTTGTGCAATTCGTACTTGTTGTCACTCTCGTGCCGTTCAAGAGCCTTCAAATGTATAATTTCATCGTTGAAGTTTTTGTTTGCAATTGTTTATATTATCTAGGTTTCTTCGAGTTTGGAGTTTATATTTTTTTCTATAGAAACATATCTAGTGCACATGAGAGTTTGATGCACATGATGCACATATTAAATTATCAACATCCATCACAAATCTAATGGTTTTGTTCTTTACAAAATATATAAAGCAACCAGAGATGTTAGATCTGTGATAAATTGTGATGATTTAATATGTACACTAAACTCTCATGTGCACCAGATAAAATCCTTTTTTCTATATCATGTACCTTTTCTGAAATATTGCATATTATAAAATCCTTTCTTTTATATAAACTGATTATACGAGCATGCTTAAATGCGAAACTCGATACATATCAAGGAGATAAAAGACTCTTACACCATCTTCTCTCCTAAGGCTGCCCGCAGTGGGGCACTGCACGTAGCACCCTATCGAGATAGCGTAAGAAAATATTCTGCAGCGGCGTACTGTAAAGGCTACTCTATTTTAACGTTCGGGTTTGGCAACGGTAAATCGAGCGCTCGTACGGCCACATACGCTATGCACTGTGTCGGGGTTAAATCGAGCGCTCGTTCGGATTTGGCAACTCGCACGCTCACTGGCAGCAGTGAAGTGAAAAAAATATTGATAAAAAATGTGGTGGTTTGTATAGAGTTGAGATATAGAGTAGTTATGGATGCGGAAGTTTGACGACTGTATTTCAAAATGTTGATGACTAAGATGGAATATTCTTTTTAGAGTAGAAATTTAGAGTAGTATGAGTGCGGATAGCCTAAAACATGGAAGGAGAGGACGAAACTAGTGTTGTACTTGTTCTTTGATAATTACGATAAGTCTGCAAGACTTTGACTTATTTAAAGAAACAACACAAAACCACAAATACTACGGCGAGACTGACTTATTTTAGAATGGAGAGAACATAACTCGCTCTGACACTGAGACGATGTTGCCGTGTCAAGAATTTTAAGCGAGCCTTGCTACTACACGCGGTTGCAAATAGGCACTAAACTATAAATGACTAGGAACCAAACCAACTTCACATGTCCACAACTTGCAGCTACATATATAGTGTCTTTTTTCTAGAAAGCGTACAAGAGTTGTGCCTCATTACTTTCAGAAGGAAGAATTTTAGGTCCTAGAGGACCAATACATTTTAAAAACATCTTACGGTATGTTGAACATATCGAAACCATCTCACCCAGTATTAGTTAAGCTCTTTTTTTTAAATTGGAGCTACTCTACTATATCACATGTATCATCGTTTCAAACTCGACCTCTTATATAACCATAAATCCAACAAATATACACATTTTTATAATACCTATCTAGATTTTGTAACATGCAACATAGTAGGTCTAATCGACATCATGTAAAACTTGTCTTTTAACTTATATGGTACCCTCTTATCATATAAAATGTCAAATGGCTAACACCACTTCATCCACTATACTTTGGTTCTATGCTAACATCTTTATCCATATCCTAACATCTCTAAAGCATAGATCATAAATATCAAAAGATAATCTTTTCGTACACTACTTCAACTTTCAAACTAACATATCCTTTCTCGTGTATAGTAATATCAAAATCACATCTCATAGATTCAGTTTTGATTCTACTGAATCTAAAACCTTTAGACTCTAGAACCTTTAAAGCTTGTTTGATTGGGATTATAATCTATCCAGATTATATAATCTAACTTATTTTGAACGAATAGAGTTTCAGTTTCCTATTTACATCTATCCGAAGTTTATCAACTAGCACTACATAGACAAAAAAAAACGAGATACCAAAAAGGTAACGGCTCAAAATTGATTTTTGGTGCAATTTTATTCTAATCATGAATTCATCCGTATGAAGTCTTCTATGCCTCCCTCACTTGTTCAAACTGTCACAATATTGGTGTACATGTTCTAAATGTCTACAACTGCACTATAATAGAAACTGGTTACATAACATACAAAAATAGCCCAATGTAGAAAGCTCTCACGGACTAGGAGCAACTTAGCACATACAGATATAGAAGGAACAAATTTATAACCACCCCTCCGTTAAAACTAAGGGCACAGCTGGTAATCAAGTCCCAAACAGCACCACCTGCAAACAGCGGTCTGTTTCAGAAATGGCCTACATCCCAATTGTGTCGCTACATGGAAAGCCAAAACTTTCACATATCTGAAGCAACGATTATTAACAAAACTTTTTCATTGTCTATGACGCAATGCTCTGCTGGGAGGGAACAATATATTCCATGCTTTACAGCAAGTCGCAAGATCTTGTTCTCGAACTCAAAGCAGACCCCATGTTCTGTCTCACCTAGATGAAAAGCTTTCATCAAGAAAAAAACTTGCAGATGGTGCCAGAAAAAGAAGTCAGCTCGGGGTGCTTGTGCATCACGCAAAAGAATCCATCTTCGTAAGCTACCTAGCATTCACCAGCTGTCCTGCATTGTAGAATCAACAAAATGTAAATTGATGGAATAACAAACAAAAAGGCGCAGGAACAGAACCAAAATTCTTGTTTGTAAATGTTAGTGATAATTCCATGCAAGAACATATACAATGAAACCTTGCCACAAAGTTGAATATCAAACACAAATATCTTTCAAGCAGTATGAACATTCCTAATTGATTGGCGCCTAACTTTGCCACAACCAAGGTTTTAGGCTAAGTGTGGAAGCCACAAAAGGTGTACACAACGAAATGGGAACAGCAGTTGCGACAAAGTTTGACATGGAAATTACTTTAGTGACATGTAAAGCAGAGGGCTAAGAAAGTTGTGCCATGAACATAACACACTGCTAAGGAAGTGCCTAACTTGTGGCCACAGACCAAACCAACCTTGGAAGACTACGAAACTCTGATAGTATTTGATAGAACACAACGAACCATAAATGCAGCTTCTAGATGTCACATGTCAGTACTTTGAAACCGTTATTTTTCCAAAGACAACATTGCAACAAAAAGCATATGCATCATCGGCTATGGGGAATAAGATGGCTACGTACATTAGACATTGCGATTGTGAACAAAAACATACTTGTATAAGGCGCAATGAGGGCATCCAATTGGACAACCCAAAGTGCAACTGCTGATGTTGTTTGTGGCATTGTCTGAAAGTCGACAATGATGTCATCCAGATTTGTTCTCAATCTCGCAGATGAACTTTTGTACAACCAATCAACATCCATTGCCCCTACAAAATCGACAAGAACCTGCAGGGGAACATAAGCATGGTAAAAGAAAAGGCAGTAGAAACTAAAAATATTACTGGAATAGAAGGTTCAGGTATTAAAAAACAAAAATAAAGACCTGAAAATCTTTTACTGACCTGCAAAAGCTCTGGCAATGATGACGTTCGTCGCAGCCGCTTAACCCACAGCTTGTGAGCAGACTTCATCCAAGAACCAGTAAAAGCTGCCTCAGGCATAGATGCCTACATGCGATAGATTATAAAAAATAAATAAATCCGACAAGAAACATGTGTTTCTTAAGTTTTGTGTAAGTAGGTTATAATCCTATGTGGACAATTGGACAAATTGGTCCCGATGATCAAACTGCATAGGAGTTGCATGTGTTTTGTAATACTAACCTCAATAGCATGAATGGCTGCTTTAAGTGCCTGTAGCTGTGATGGCAGAAATTTATGATTTGGTACCTCATGTGAAAGTTCAGGCTCCCTGCACGTCGCCACATGTACAGCATATTTTTCTTCAAGATCAAAACCAACCTCGAAAGTTGAATGGCATATTCTGCAGTGCTTTTCATCTCTCCAATATAGATCATGACAACTTCCACAACGAAGTAGTGACTCCTTAAATGACTTCTTGCCACTTTTAACAGCAGTAAGGATGGAGTAAAAAGAAGTCCAGATCCATTTATCAAATGCTTGCAGCCGTTCCCACATAGACATTTTCTCATCACCTCCCCTCCCACTTTCAATTACTACGGCAGACGATGAATCCAAATTACTATCTTTGAGGCTTGTAGGAACAGAAGTGTTCTCAATGTCTGATACAGATGAAGCTCCATCCACACTACTTGTCTTGGGCGAAGTTCCATCTCCACTACTTGTCTGGGAGCAGTATGAATCAGATGAGGCTGGAAGCCTGGCTGCCTTCCCTCCTTCCACATGTTTTTTCATGGCTTCAAAAAGGCAGGCTTGCCTCTTCTCCATCGATGTAAGGAGATGTGCTTCCCTAGTGCCCCTGCTATCGAGGATAGATAGCAAGGAAAGTAATTCCTGAATTGACCAAAAAAGAATGAGGTAATTTTACAAAATCAACCTCAAATAAGAAAATTGATATCTGAGTAGAGTTGGCATGTGGACAACCTGTGGTGAATCAATCACCTCCCAGTGACCATCCTCTGAGGACTCAAAGTAGACCCTACGATGCCCTGGATCATCTTCCCTACAAGGACCAAGGAAGAGCCAATAGCTATTATACCTGCGGTCTGACCCTAAGAGAACAACTTGTGGTCCATGAGCAGCAATAGGCAAATCGTTCCTTCCAGGGTCAGTGGTGTAATCCTGATTTTTTCGCCTTCCTGACTGGCCTTGATGACAACAATCCAAACTTCCTGAACCATTTAAGGACTCATCGCTATATTGACAAAGGTTTTTAGTTGATTTCTTTATTTTCCCACCTGATTGTGGTGGATGCACTCTTGGCACATTATGCAAGACTCTTTGCGGTTCCTGCAAGAAATGAAAAGTAATGAGATAAGCTTCAGTTATTCAACACAGTACAAGTGAGGAAAAGGATATTTTCAGAAAACAGTAACCAACCTACACTACACATAATAAGTACTGTACTACCTCCGCCCCGAAAAGAATGCAATTCTAGTTCTCTCCTTAGCCAAACTACCTGAAGTTTGACCAAATTTATCAATATTTATGACATCAAATAGTTATAGGGTGCGTTTCATTCAACCTTTTGAACCGGCTTCTGCTTTGAAAAGGCAAAAATTAAACCAAAGAAAGGGGTTCAACTTTTCTGCATCTACAGTAGCTTGGACCCTGCTTTTGCTACTCATCCAAGTTCGTTATATTAACAAACAAATGTGGCACATAAAAACTAAAATAGAATTAAAAATAATTAAATGTCATAATAAATAAAATGAAAATATTTTTACTATAATTTTTTTAATGGAATTGTAAAATTGATTTATTTGTAAAAATATCAGGAACACAAATGTGAAATCGGTTTTTTAATTAGATATACTGATTAAGAGATAGTCAAACAAAGTGCATTTAAACAATATGCAGTTATTTTACAGTGGACAGCTCACACCAACTTGAACCAAACGACTTTCAGTTTTTTTTTCTCACAACTTTTTTACAGCATACAGCTCACATCAGCTTTTTCACAGCTCTCAGCTGAATCAAACACACCCATAATATTAAAATATATTCAATGAACAACCTAATGTTACTTATTTGGTACCATAAATATTGATACTTTTCTATATAAACTTGGTCAAACTTAGTGTGCATTGACTATGTACTATGTTAGAATTTGTTAGATTGTTATGTATGTGTTATGGGCCTAGAGCCCAACTCATGTAGCCTAATAGTAATAGGGTTTCCTATATATGTAATCCTCCATCACTCAATACATTACTCTGTTTTTCTCCCTCTCTAACATGGTATTAGACGCCTCCTACCCCAGTACATATTCAATGAACAACCTAATGCTACTTATTTGGTACCATAAATATTGATACTTTTCTATATAAACTTGGTCAAACTTAGTGTGCATTGACTATGTACTATGTTAGAATTTGTTAGATTGTTATGTATGTGTTATGGGCCTAGAGCCCAACTCATGTAGCCTAATAGTAATAGGGTGTCCTATATATGTAATCCTCCATAACTCAATACATTACTCTGTTTTTCTCCCTCTCTAACATGGTATTAGACGCCTCCTACCCCTACTAGTTGTTGCCATTTCAATGGACGACCCCTGCCCGACACCGCTTTCCTCCATGGTTGGCACCACCTCCGCCTCATCTGGGCAGTCCTGGGCCTCCGTGGCTTCTCTCTTCTCACCTAAATTGTCGCGCGACCTTTGTGCTGGCCCTGGAACCGGCCAGCAACCGATAGCAGCTCTCTCTTCCCCTACGCTGCCAATGTTGCTGCAAGCCCCTATGTCGGCCCTCTCCTACCCTGCGCTGCCAATATTGCTGCACGCCCCTACGTCGGATACTGGCCTGCACCTCTCTACGTCGACGGGCTGGGCATTCGGTTTTACCCGAAAATTCGGGTCGGTTTTTCATTTTTTTTTAATTTCAGGTTTTTACAACTGAGAACAAAAAATTTGTATCGGTTAACTAAAAACCGAGATTTAGGTTCGGTTTTCGGTTTTAACCCATTTTTTTATCAGGCGTCATTGGAGCGTTGAAGGTAGTGCCCCCTACGTACCCCAACTAGCACAGCAGTGTTGGCAACCATGCACGTGCAAGCTCCATGAGCTTTCCAACGGTGGTGGCCTTCGCACTAGCCATGCAGGTTGTGAGATCTGCCCAACTGCACTGACGAGCTCCGCCAAGGCCACACCGCATAGTCTCCACACTACTGGCCGCGTGGGCTCCACCAATTGCACCGGCAAGCTCCACCAAGGCCACGTAGGGCAGCGACCCCTAGATTGGCCGCATCCTCGACCGTGCGGCCAACTCCGTTCATCTCCCAGCCAGTTCCATCTCTCTGCCCAGCCCCGCGGATGTGTTGTTTGGGTTGTTCGGGTAACCGAATTAGCAAACCCAAATTTCGTTATTTAATTCGGTTTCCACCGGAGACCTCCGGAGGCACCGGTGCACAGAGGCATCATAAGACGAGACAATAATGTGAAGAGAGGTAGAGGACGGCCAAACTTGACATGGGAAGAGGCAATCAAAAGTGACTTGAAGGAATGGAATATCCCAATAGAGTTGTGCTTTGATACAAGTGCTTGGAAAGAAGCTATCTACGTGCCCGAACCGTGATTAGGCATTTTCCCTTTTAGTGCTCCCAAAAGCATTTTCCCCTCCCCTTTCTCTCTCTTCCTCTTTTTGGTGACATCTTGTTGGGTTTCAACTCTAGGCTACCCCAACTTCCTTGGGACAAAGGCTATGTTGTTGTTGAATTCGGTTTCCAAAAGTCCAAAACCGAATACTGAAATATCGGTTTTTCGGTCTCGGTCTCGGGCTATTCGGTCTTCGGTCTTTTTTGCACAGTCATAGTTGTCGTGTCTCCCATCCTCTGCTTTTACCGCTGCTGGTGGGAAACCACCACTGCTAGGGCCCTCTGTGTCAGCCTCCGCCTTGCTCCTGGCTACAACGGAGGCGGTGGCTGACGTTTGTCTGTCTTCGCCGCCCCCTCTCCTCCCCAGTCGGCCGACTACCTACCTGCAGGCAGGGGCGGATTTGGGCCTCGGGCCACCTGGGCCGTGGCCCGGGGCACAGCGCAAAAGTCATCTTGTATATAGGTTTTTTAGCCAAAAAATATATCCCAAAAATATGGCCCAAAAAGACCTCCTGCTTGCAGCGATTGAGCCTGATGCTGGCAGCCTCGCTCAGTTGCTCGAGTCACAAGAACATATGCTCTTCCAATTATTTCGCAAACCTGCGCGGCTACGCTTCCTATGTTGCCAGCGGCACGACCGCCTCCCTCCAGTCCACTATCGCTCTCCACACCTTCAGGCTCCATGGATCCGGAAGGGCACAAGACAGCAACCTCCGAGGCGGCCGGGCGGGCTTTGACTCGGGCATCCGCCACCGCCAGTCCGCTAGTTCGCCTCCAGCCTCCCTGTGACCTAGTAGCAGTGTCGCGCGTGCGGCCTGCACTGGTGTCGCGCCACCGCCCAAATCCTCCCCTGTCATTACATCTCCCAAGCTATACAACTTCATCAACCTGATTCTCTTTCTTTTCTCATTCATAGGCGAGGGCGAGCGCTGAGTGTTGACTGCATGCTGCCATGTGCCCGTGATTCTCCCCTATTGTGAGTAATTGTTCCCAAATGTCAGATCCCCTTTACCTACTTGTCATAGTTCCACTGGATTGTTTTAAATGTTACTACCCCGTTCTTAAATATTTATCGTCCGCTAGTTCATTTTTTAACTAAAGCGCGAAAAATGAAAAGACGAAATAGTACATCATTACATTTATAAAATGGCCTGGGGCATTAATTTTACAGAGCTCCGCCACTGCCTGCAGGCATAGGCTCCACAACTGGCACCCTAGGCCTCCCTACTACAGTGGCCTCGTGCTCGCCAACTTTGGTCTGGGTATCAAATCAACTGCTAGCCTTGGTGCCCTGGGCGCGCCGCTCTCCGGTGAACAAGGCCTGGGCAAAAACCCTACTGCTCTAGCAGATGCCACCTCCCCGCTGGGTGCTGCTATAGGCCTAGGTGCCGCCGCTCTTAGCCCATTGTTGCGATGGTTGTTGCTCCCCTTCGCCTCACTCTGTCGATTGCTGCTCCTTCCCCTGACATCATTGCTGCCCACTCCACCCTTGTTGCAGCTCTCGTGGCTGCCAAGGCCACCACTGTCCAGGAGCGCAAGTGGGCTGCTGCCCTCACTTGGGAACAGGAGTGCAGTGCTGCGAACACCCTCGCTCGTCAGCTCGTGCAAGCTGAGCGACATTTAGGTGGTCCTTCCTGCCCTAAGCCACCCCTGGACTACCTAGTGGTTGATCCCCGACAGCCTAAAAGGTTACGATCGTAGCCACCCTCCATGCCCAGGCGGCAGGTGTCCATAACATCTGGTCCCCGGTTCTCGTCCTCCTCGACCTTTTCTCATCCTATATCGCTGGTGTGACATCGGGCCTGTTTGTTTCGGCTTCTGGCAGCTTCTGGCCACCAAAAACTGTTGCGGACTGCCAAACTCTCAGCTTTTCAGCCAGATTCTATAAAATTCGTTGGGACAAAAACCATCCAAAATCAACATAAACACATAATTGGTTGAGTCGTTGTAATAGTAGGAATCCGTTACTTTCTAAATTCAGAGCCCTATGAACAACTTTATCTTCCTCCACACGTAATCGTAATAATACTCAGATTCTCCCCACAGCCAGATTTTCAGAAAAGCTGGTCAGTAAAAAGCTGAACCAAACAGGCCCATCATCATCCTCACCTTGCAGTGCTACATCCCCAACAGTCACATCCTCACCAAGATTGGCAAGTGGGTTTGGACACATAAGCAGAAAGCATATGGCTCTCTGGATAGGTACAAGGCTCGTTGGGCTCTTCGAAGATTCACTCAACACCCTAGGGTCGGCTATGATGCGAGCAGGGATGGATCCTAAACATCCGAATAATTTGACAAAGTTAATATTTTAACGTAGATGTAAATAAAATTTGGTGCTAATCTTTAGTCATGTTGTTAAGCATATTGAACACAATAAAAAAATTGTGTATTATTTTCTCCCTATAACAAAAAAAAAGTGAAAAAACATCCAAATCTGAATCGTATCCGTCACTGTTTAAAAGGCGACGCCTAGGCGTCCAGGCGGTGGTCCAACACCTTGTATCGCCATACCGCTTTAAAAACCATGGTATCCGTATTAAAAATTATATCAATTATTTAAAAAAAAGATATAGAATGAATTTGATATTTAGTTTTTATGAATCTTAATAAGCTCAATGCTAAAAACAAGAATATGAATTTATCTAACAAATTTTATATCCTATTTGTTCGTAATAGAAGAAAGGAGACAAAAAATTAACATAAAATATGTATCTCGATCCATCCCTAGATGAGACCTTCAGTCCATTGGTGAAGCCCGCAACTGTCCGAACAATCCTCTCACTAGCATTGTCTCATTCTTGGCCAGTCCATCATCTGGATGTCAAGAATAGATTTCTTCACGACGCCCTTACAGAGAGTTTATTGTAGCCAGCCCGCTGAATTTGTTGACTCCGCTTATCCCGGCTTGGTCTGCAAGCTCAACAAGTCTCTATATGGCCTAAAGCACACACCAGGCTTGGTACAGCCGGTTTGCTTCCCACTTGCTCGCCTTGGGCTTTACTGAGGCTAAGTCAGATAATTCCATGTTCATCTATCGGCATGACAGTGACACCGTGTATCTCCTCATGTACGTCAATGACATTGTCCTCAGTCTCTCTACTTCGGCTCTTTTGCACCAGATCATCACCGCTCTCCACCACGAGTTTGAGATGAAGAATTTAGGCCCTCTTTATCATTTCCTAGGCAATGTCGTCAACCATCGCTCGAATGGCTTGTTTCTTCAGCAACGGCAGTACAACTAGATAGCTTGGAGCGTGATGGTTGTGGGATTATAAGTTGTGTGCAACTCCAGTGGACATAGAGGCAAAGGTCTTCGATGACGATCCTCCAGTGAGCAACCCCACTACCTACCGAAGCCTTGTCGGTGCCCTACAGTATCTCAAATTCACCAAACCTAACCTCACCCATGCAATCCAGCATGGGTATGCCTCAACATGAATGATTCCCCGTGGGGAATTCCTCCATTAGGGGACAGGGGTAGGACCAATTTAATCCCCTGGGGATCGAAATGGTACAAAAGCATTCCCCGTCGGGTCTAGCGGGACCGGGTATGGTTTACTACTCCCCATCCCCGAAACCCGCCTCATTTACATCTCAGGCTCCCCAGGTCACAACCCACCCAAAGTACAAGCTTGGGTAAGCCGCAAGCCGACACAACATCCCAACGACCCAGCCCAGCTGGCCAGTAGTCGATAGCCTAAATCCACGCTCGCCCCCGCGTAGTGAGGCCAAGCGTCCAAGGCCAAGACGCTAGCTGCTCACTCTGTCCACTTCGTCTCCCACTCCCTCCTGACCTAGATGCCAACCGCTCTAGCTATCTACCGCCACGTCGCCACTGGGAGGGAGCAACGGAGCAGCAGCAACCACGGCTGGGTGGAGCACCAGCCACCGAAGCAATCGTGCGACCTCGGAGGTGGAGCACCAGAGGTGGTCTCAATCTTTCAGAGGGGGAGCATCGAGTCGAAGCTGAGCAATCATGCATAGAGGCCGAAATCCGCCGGATCCTGAGGTTCTGCCCCTGTGCCGAGTGAACCGAGTGCCTGGTGCCCTGTGCGTTGAGGCCGAGCAGTCGTGTGTGGATTGATGTCTTATTGTGTGAACCGGGTGCGGGGATCCCCACGGGGATAAATCCTCGCTCGGGGATGGGTATGGGGAAAAAATCTCCCCCGTGGCTCATCGCGGGGACGGGGATGGGTAATTTTCTCCCCCACAGGGACTGGTCTAAGGGATCAAACCCCGACAGGGAATTCCATGTTGCCATCTCTAATCTTTGGGAGCCGCACCTGATAGTTGTCAAGAGCATCCTTCAGTACCTCCAGGGTACGCCCGACTATGGGCTTCTCCTTCGACACTCCTCCAGGCACTAACTGATATCTACACCGACGTTGAATGGGCGGGCTGCTCAAACACCCAACAGTCCACCTCTGACGTCAACTTGTGGTCTCCCACTCCAGCGCCGAGGCTGAGTACCGCGCTATTGCGAATGGCGTGGCTAAAACCAGCTAGCTCCGACAACTCTTTCAGGAGCTCCACAACCCTCTCATCAGGAGTATACTTGTCTATTGCGTCAACGTCAGTGCCATCTACCTCTTTGTCAACTCAGTCTAGCACCAGCACATGAAGCATGTTGAGTTCAATCTTCACTTCATCCGTGAGCGCATTGTTGTTGGGGACATCCGTGTTCTCCACATCCCGACGAGCTCACAATTTGCGGACAGCTTCACCAAAAATCTTTTGTCCTCGGTGCTCGCGGAGTTTCGGACCGGTCTCAACATCTATCGTGGCTAGAGTTTCGACTACGAGGGTGTTAGACTGCTATGTATGTGTTATGGGCCTACCACTGTTGTGGGCCTAAAACTCAACTCATGTAGCCAATTCGGATTTCGTATATATGTAATCCTCCAGCCAGATACAGTACTCTGTTTTTCTCCCTCTCTGACAGAATTGCATCTCTTTCTGGATGGAGGGAGAATAACAGCACACTTATGGATCATCTATTCATCTCTCTTCCAATAAAAAGGAATCAGAGTAACAATCTTTCATATACCTGATACTGATAGTCAAATTGGCAGTAAATTTAAAGTAAAATTTCTTGAAACAAAGATGGCACACTGCAACTGAAAAGTGTTGAACAGTTGCAAAAGATTACCTCAAGTCTTGGAACAGAACCAGCACCAGAAACAACATCTATTAAAGCAACCAAACAATCCAGCTTCTCATCAATGCTTAGATCTGAATACTCGCCTTCCATCAATGCCAAAAGCCATTTTTCACCTGAATAACTTTCATCAATTTCACTACATTTATTTGGACTTCCATGTGCATTTTTCTCCTTCCTTCGAGCAAGTCTGCTTTCATTCTCAAGAAATTTTAACTTTTGGGAACCATCAGATCCATCATCACTTCTGCTAGCATCCTCATCCTCATCAACACTTCCAGAATCATCACTATCTGACATAGAATCTTCTTCCCCTTTAATTTGGGGGTCAACACGGAGACGGTATGCAGAAGGTGCAATCTTCTCAAATAATGTGATGTCACTGGAGAGAGCTAAAGATATCAACTGCTCTAGTTCTAATGGGCTCGAAACATTAAGATCAATAATCTGAAAAGAGAAAAATCAGGGAAATGTTACAAAGTTAACAAACAGAAGAAAGATCAGCTGTTACCAATATCAACAATTTATTTTTGCAATATTAATAAGATAAATACCTCAGATGATTTGGCTAGTACTGAAACCTTTAACCCACAACTTCCTGCCTTAGACAACAGTGCAAACAATTCTCCTTTCAGTGTGCGGGGACGTAAACCATATTTAGCCATTTGATTTTTCTCCTGGGAAAAGGTAACAGAAGAATTTTACTATGAAAGATACTAGAATCACTAGCAGAGTTGCAGAGTAGCAACATGGATCAATGTAAGACTAGAATGCTGAGCTACCCCCATAATACCTTGTTAAAGAATTCTTGATTCAGCAAATGCTGTTTTGGCCCAAAGCCTGAAGCAACAAGGACTTGACGAAGTATCTCAACCCATGTAAGAGCATTCAACGACCTGATCCAAACATTGGCATCGAATTCTTGTTCCCTAACCTGGAAAAAATATCTTCAGAACAAGAAAAAATGCTTCGTGGAAGCACATTGATTTTAAAAGACACATCAACGCATAGTATTGTAGAATACTTTTTGAACTATTACATTATTTACATATGCTTTACAAAAAAAAACAAGTATTTTACCTAGCTGCCAGGTCTGCATCCATAAACTTATGCAATTCAAATTTTATTGTTTATCTGACCAAAGAACCAACTCCAGTACAACCCAAAAACAAAGTCAAGCTACCACGTTCCACCAAACAAAAACAGCAATTTATAAATATGAAGGTACTCCAAAGTGATCAGACATAAGTCAGCACTCTGTCTGATGAACGACTTCATAGTGTTAGACTTAGATGAAACTGTGACGATAGAATTCTACATTAGTAAACTGACCATACTTACATACTATTGTATGATACGGTTCTTGAACAATACCTTTGGTAAATTACAACAAACAACTCTACAGTACAAGCTAGTACAAGTGGGCAACAAACAAAATTGCTCCTATAATTACCAGATGAAAATCTTATTGTCCCTTCAGGGAAATGATTAACTCAACTATTGAAATGAAGTACAGATAATAAACACTTTGAAACTCACAAAGTTCAGGAAACTGAGAAATCTGCAGTCTTTAGAAGATCGTGGAACAAATACACCATCACTTCCTATTTCAGCCTTTAACAACAGTAGCTTGAGAAGACCAACATGTACTGCCCCCAACAACGAGGAGTCCTGGAAATCACATTTTTGGATTATGGGGAAGAAAAACAAGAAACCGTCCTAATTCTAGAGAAAACTGATCAAAATTTTGAACCTTGTCATGGAATGCTTGCACAAACTCATCAAATATGAAGGGGTGGACATCAATACTGCCAAAATGAGTGTATACATACCGGATAATCTGTCAGGATTAATTCTCCAATCAATAAATGTGGGCTGATCATTAGATAACAAATTGAGATAGAGGAAAATCAACTAAGCATATGACACATATAAAATGTAACTGTTCTGAGCATTCAGGCGCTTAAATAAAGTTACAGTGTTTAATGGTGAATTTCCCAACTCTTGTGGCTGCTACATTGATTATCTTACAACCTTCGATGATTCTTGGGCTAAGTGCCCATCATCTCAAAAAGTTTTTAAGTGAGTATCGAGCTAATGTACATTCTAGAACTAGGTCACGCATGCATATACTTCCAACAGCACAAATATATAAAAAAACTCGGCCGGTAGGGAAAAGACCGCCCCCACGGTATTATATATTAAGAATAAGCTCAATCGGAGCCCCGATCGAGAAAGGCCACGAAAACTGGCCCCCCGTGCAACATGAGGGCCCGCCCCCTATAGGCTAGATCTTTGCTCGTGCTTTGATCCCTCCCAGCCCCTACACGAGGATCTGCCCCCCATAGGTCAGTCCATCGCGTGTGCACACAACCAGGAAAACCATGAAACCTTTTTGTGCTCAGGATTCGAACTCAGGACCTGAGGAGTGCTACTCAGACCACCTAACCAACTCGGTTAGAGGCCCTTTCGCACAACACAAATATATATGTATATGAATCTACTGAAGTGCAAATATTCATATAGTATGCAAGGCCCAGTGGCATCAACCCATGCATATCATTGCAGAGAGAAAATGAATTCATTTCTTGGCAAGTTAATCGGTTACATAATGAACATCATTATTACTTGACGACAGAAGATAACTTCTTCCTACTGGAAGGGCATTCTTGAATAATTTGCTGATTCAGATTTGGCCAAAGAGGATGACCACTAGCCAAAAACTTTGTATGATAAGCCACTGAAATAATAAGGCAGATGGTCTAGGAGGTTCTTTTACCACAGTGTATTAATAAAAATGAGTAAATGGGAACTAAAACTTGCATGAATGCTGGAACGGCGCAAGGAAAAAGGCTAGTTCACAGAAGAGAAACTGTACAAGAGAAACAAAGAGAAGAGAGACGGTCTGAGAGTTTCTTTATGTGATTGCAACAAAATGCAAAATGTTAATCTTGAAGCCTGTCTTCCAGTTCTTGAAATTTGATTGTTTTCCTTTAGAAATATAAGAATGTGTATATTAGTTTCTCTGTTTCCAGATTTTCCAAGCTACCACTATGAGGATTTAGATAAAGATGTAGTGACATTCTTTCCTATGACTATCATACTGAAGAACTGCAAACCAGTGTACCATATTATACCTAAATAATTCTAACATCCGATGCAGAAGGCGGCACCCAATGCTGCAGCATGGATCCATTCTTCACCAAAGAGGGAAGAGTTTAAGGAAATTTTGTTGCATTTGCAATCGCATGCCATTCTATACGCCAGTCCAGATTAAACAGTTGTTCCATCTCCTATTGAGCAGGAAAAAAGGTCCACTGAATAAGTTGAAGTATAACATTACATCCCACCAGAACAAGCCAAGCAAGTGGAATGTTATCAATTTGTGTAGTAGGGGTTCCAGATGAGATGCACCCAGGGTAAATCCTTCTTGTTGTCAACTTCATCCAGATGCTTCAGAAGGAGACCTGAAGAGCGCCATGGCACATTAGGGCACATGGCGTTGAGCAGCCCAGGCCACGCTAAGGCCAGTGCACTATTCATTCGTGTCTGCTGTTCGTGTAAACGTAATAACGTGGTAATGTCCGTAGTGCCTCTAGATATGCTTTGCTGTCTAGAGATAAGATTAGATTAGGTTGAGTTGTTTCAAGAGACTGATTTCTTCAGGGTCAAGTTGCTCCATGGGGAAAAGAGTCATTCGGCTAACTTTTCTCTACCCTTGCCTTCCCAGAACTACTACATGAAACTTGAAAGGTACTAAAATCATGTATAGCATGTGTTTATCTCTAGGCATTGATATTCAAAAACAAACTAAATGCAATTACAATTTACAACAATAATGAAGAAGTCACGTCTCAGTATCTAAAAGAGTAAAAGCATTCCAAGTTACAACTTCCAGGATCAACACATGCGATCGTGATGGATGGTTACTGGAAGCTGAACTAGCACAATGTGCCTACTTTTATTGAGAAAATGTGCTGGCTTATTCACAAAAGAAAACTGGATGGAAATGCTACTAATAAGTGTTTCTTATGCAAGATCAGCTGATCGAGACTGTAAAGATGGTAATAATGCAAAAAATAATAAATAAAAGTAATAGTTTACTCATATGACCTGAAAAAGCTTTTTCACCATTTCAGGTGATGACTCCCAAGGTTTTGTAGAGAATAGCTTTTTCATCTTCAAACTTTGTGGAGGAAACTTGGCAAGTAAATCTGAAAGATAAATGAGTTAATAATTGTATAAATAATTATTTTCTACAAAAGGTGAGTACATACAATGATGAGATATTGAGACGGATATGCAAACCTTTACAAAGGGGGCAGTCATGTCTACCACTTGAAGACAGGTGAGCTGAACATCTCAATGGATTCGGACCTGTTTGTAATTCACTGAGCTCGAGCTCCTCATCATCCACTAAAGTCACTAGTTCAGTCTGTAGTTCTAAAGATTCTGATTCATCAACTGAAAGATGGCAAGCCATTGGAGGATGCACCTTTGGACCAGTAACTCTCTTACACGGGACCTATACAGTGGAAATCACTAGCTTGGTTCAACAAAATAGAAATTCATAATCCACTCATATGACACAGAAAGTAAACTGTCAAAATTGAAGGGTTTTGATTTTCCTCCAAATGGACAACTTAGTAAATGTGCTAATACTACTGTAGTCCGTAGAAGCTTTCTGTTTTTTCTTAGTCCTTGCGCAAAGCAAGAAAAATACCTTTTTCTATTCACCAAAACTTTACTCAAAGCAAGAAAAATACCTTTTTTCTATTCACCAGAACTTTACTCCTTTTGACTATCTTTTTCCGTGTCATACCTTGATTCTGCACATAGGTAGGAACCATACAAGATTTGTGAATGGCTAATTCTGCAGTGACAATATAATATTTACCAAATTTATCAAACAAATGAGACTTTACTTGAGTCTTCCTTCCATTATCACGATCTTCTAATCCATCAAAATCGTCAAACGGTCTAAGAGACCTCAAGCAACCAGTTTCATCAATGAAATTTGGACCGCTTTGACATTTCACGTTATGGGAATACATGGCATGCCACACAGTCATTAGACCTTTGCCAATTCCATGTTTCCTCACAGGAGCAGTATTCTCATAAACATCAGATCTCTGATTAGTTGACTCTATGATCTACAGTTGAACAATTTGATAATATATATGGTGCAATGTTAGAAATCTCAACATGGAAAATAATATGGACTGGTATTTTTAGTTTGAGACGCGATAAAGAACTTCTGAGAAAAATAATAATGGGATAGAATGATAAAATATGAAATGGTACAACAAATTATTTCATCTCAGATTGACATGCATGAAAAATTCAATCAGCATTTTTTTTATTTTTAACCCAAAATGGTGTAAAGTAGCAGTGCCCTCAGACATTTCCAAATATATCTGAACAAATGATGTAGCCACTAAGGTAGGGACTGTGAATACTTTATGGCAGTACAAATTTGGGAATTATTAGGGACAGATCCACAGAACAAATAGGATAACCTATTGAGCTTCAGCAAATGGTGTCAATACTTGTTTCATTGGTAAGAACTTGCATTTATGATAACCAAAAAATACTTGCAAACACATGTATGGTATTGCAAAGAAACAAAAAATAAGATCAAACTGAACACCAGTTCATCTGGATAAGGAATAGTGTATCCTTGCATGACACAAATAGCATAGTGGAAGTTTAATAAAAAGTATGCCAATGAAATAAAACATGAGTAAACAGTCTAAATATTATTGAATTATAGTACCTTTCTCTTCTTCACAGTTCTTTGGTTCTCAGAGGAATGATGGCATGTAGTGTCTGCAAAATATGTGTAAGAAAACGAACATTTGTGTCAGTTGGACACAGCACCATTATCACCTGCATCTACAAGAAAATGGCGCAACTTGTATATGAAAGATTGGGGGCATGTTAGCAACAGTACTGTTGGAAAACATTAAATGAAAATCAGAAATACAGGTTTGGTTGTAGCCAACAATTTGTTTGCAAAGCATTAGGGAAGGTTTGGCAAAGAAATGAATCTAAACAGGTGGGGATAAGGTGTAAACAGACATATGTGTGCCAGGAAATCAAACACCAGCAAACAAGGGACTCTTGTACCTAACATTTGGCGTTGTAGTGTTTGTCAACCAACCAAACAGATCTGTTTATACCAAGTTAACAGAAGATCGTACTAAAGTTCTACACCAGAAAACAAGCATTGGTGAACAGTGACAAACAAAAACAAGCAAATGCATAATAGAACTTCAGACACAATAACAGAACGAGTAAATCAATAGGACAGACCCAGTGCCGGAGGCTCCCACATAAGTGGGATCTGGGAAAGGGATAGATCGAGGCAAGCCTTCCCTCTGCAAAAGCAGAGAGGCTGCTTCAAACCCGTGACCTGGTGACTCAATGAGACAGCTCTCACCACAGAATGAGTAACTGAATCACTCAAAAAATGTAGGAAGAATCAATTGCCTGCCAACTATAACATTTCAAAGTGAACAGTAAAGGGTGTGAAATGGGCATGAGAACATAAATGAAGCAGAATAAAAAATAAACACAGCTGCTAGTGGAACCAGTCACATATTCACCCATTGATGGAAAAATCAAAGATTCAGAATAAGATTCATTAACCTAAGATTGTTGCCAGCATACCTCTGATACAGCCATGTGCACTTTGGGGGAGGGGGTCGAATTCACTACCAAGAGGTGGACCATCCTTGCGGAAAATTTTGCTCAGGATATAATCCTTGGGAAACAGAACTTGTGATAGAATTTTACTTTCCTCTCCTGCCGTGCTCATACCCCAGGTGTCCGACTGTGAACGTGAGATGCCATAGATGGGAGCTTGGTTACAAAACGAAAAACTGCTGCTGCATCTAGGTCCACTGGAACGTGCACTAAATTGCCTTTCCATCTGAGACCCAATGGCTCCCATCTCCATCCTCCTCTCTTTTCTCCTCCGCTCTTTGAACCATATACGGACCTGACTGTAAGTCAAACCAACACAGGTTGCATACTCACCCATTTCCTCTGGCTTTGGATACTGTACATCTGGATAGAAAGATATATCAGCAACAATGAAGTGTATAGCAAAGCCAGAGGAAAAGGCTTCAAACCATTAGCTTATAATTACCAGAGTAAAACTTCTCCAGCATCTGAATTTGCTGGGGAGATTTTTTTGCCCCTGCATTATCCCTTTTTGCTCCAAAACCATTGGTCACCATCTGAGAAAAGTCAAAATTATGCACAAGGTAGGCAAAGCTACCCAGAACCCTAACTCCAGCCCAAAACAACTCTGTAACTCAGTGTTAAGAGCTAAAATTGTAAGAAACACCGCCGATACAAAATGGTTGGAACTCCTCAGCAAGTACTGCTACATGCAAACCCTTTTTGACAAATGAATGGATAGCAATATCATGGCCCAGTGACCAGTATCAATGTGGTTCGTCCAAAACGTATCTGGTTCAACAAAAAGATTATTGATTTCCACCCCTTCCCGAATGAAACTATAAATCAAACCTGGATAATTACAACTATATTACCCCACGATTGCAACAATCATAGTTCAAAACACAATACTGCACACTAATTGCTTCGTTTGGCACAAACAAATAAGACCAATTCGAACACAGAACACCCCCACAAAATGCACTATAAAAGAATGAGCGGAAATTGGAGGCATCGTCATCACTGCTGCCCCCAAAATCATGATCCTAAAACCCCACGCGCTCGGGACCTCAGAACCCAACCGCAAATAGGAGGTCGGGCGCCTCAGCCCCCAGTGCTCACACGGTCACACCACATCCCCCTACGCTGATCACCCCACGCCCCCACATAGCCTCGCGCCCTCGAACCAAACCGAATCCCGACGGGCCAGCTGATGATGGATCAGAGAAGCACGTGACGTACCTGGTCGCGAGGCATGGCGGCGGGTGTTTTCAGCAGACGGGCACCATGGGCGTTGCCGCGTTGGTGAGTGGGAGGGGCGCGGCGGCTGCAGCGAGCGGGTGATGGCAGGCTGGTCGGCGAATTAGCGGGCGGGTGTGTTAGACCGTGGGGGGCGGCGGAGGGACCAAAACACTACTACGGCCATTTCTGCTATTCGTGGCTGAGCTGCACTTTTTCGGCCCTAAAACCCTTGGAGACGAGGAGAGGTTTGGGCCGGGACGATGGGAAGTATCAAAATATCTATGTGGTCATTTTGCTGATCCGTCCTTAAAGATCACTCTATTTATGGAATACCAGTTTTCTTTGAGAGCCCATTCCTAGTTGGGTCATATGGTTTTGGTGAATATTTAGGGCCCGTTTGGCAAAGCTCCAGCTCCTGCTTCTTTAGCTCTAGATTCTGATCCTCGCGAGGAGCTGATCCTCCTGATTCTCCTAGAAAATTAGAATCATTTTTAAAACCGTTTGGCAAGTAAACTGATTCTTGTCTTTTGAGGGTTGGTGGTCTGTGGCGATTGTCTGTTTTACCCTTTGCAGTTCAACTTTGTTACAAACCAATAAGTAGGATGCATATACGAAAAAAAATATGAAACAATAACATATAAAATATTCCCATCATAGTAGTGCATAAAATGGTCTCAAATGTTTAATCCATAAATTGGGTCGTTATGTTTTTGTCCAATGGCAATTGCGGGTAATTTCGATCAAACTTTAAGGGGAGATCCATATTTGGTTGGTTGAGGAGCTGTTTTAAGGGAGGGTGGAGCAGGTTTTTTTAGATCCCACCTTTCTTCACAAAAACGACTCCCGATCTTTCGGCTCCATACGAGAATCAGTTTAAAAAAATACCTGTTTGGCACGGCTCCTCCAGATCCTCGCTTAGAATCAGGAGCTGGAGCTGTGCCAAACGGGCCCTTAATTGTTCACGTCTATGTAGGGCTGGGCATTCGGTTTTTTTCAAAACTTCGGTTCGGTATTTCGGTTTTTAAAAACTTTGGTTTTCTAGACATTAGAAACCGATCGATTTTCTTGAAAATAAAAAACCGAAAAGTTCGGTTTCGGTTTTTCGGTAAAAACCGAATACCAAACTTATATTCATGACAACACATACAACAAGTTTATATGATAAATTACACATAATTTTAAAAAGTAAAAATTATATAGGTACAAATATTTAGATATACATCATACATCACATATAAATAAGTTAATAACAATCTAATTGCTTCACGCATATAGTTCACATAATCGAATAGTCAAATTTTAGAATTGATAAAGTTTGGTAATTCGGTTTTTTGGTATTTCAGTTCGGTATACGGTGAAAACCGATTACGATACCGAAAACCGAAACCGAACCGAACTACCGAAAAACCCGAAATTTCGGTTCGGTTTGGTACGGTTCGGTTCGGTTTTCGGTTTATGGTAAAAAAGTGCCCACCCCTACGTCTATGTAGCATGTTGTAACACTCCAAAATCGTATCTTGGTGAATTAAGAAAATTCCTTAAATATTTAAAATCGCAAGTGTATTCTAACAAAGTTATAAATTGATATTGTTTTTCTAAAAAGTTGATAAATTATAAATATAAAATATTGGCTATATACTTGAACTATAATAAATAGGATAGTAAGTTAATTATTTCTATTGGGTTATTGTCGGTACCCTGGATTAGGGGTACCCCTTACTACGGTATGAAGGCACGATGCCTATGCGGTTACCCTTAGCCGCACGGAGAACAGCCCCAGGGGTATCTCGTGGGCAGTTAAGGTGGTGTTCTCGAAGACGACGCCATCGTGCCCAGTAGGCTCAGGATCCCTGTGCGCACAACCCGAACCCCCGAAGTAAAGCAGCCCGAAGCCATTGGATGGGGTTTGGACCCCACCAAGTGAGCTCCGGACCACCCATAACAAGGTCCCGGGAAAGGAGGTATCATAACCTAGGCATGGGTCCGGAGTTGACGCGTGTCCTGGCTCTATCCGTAGCGCCTCCGCCCCCCGCTCGGCCGAGGATCTAATGCAGCCACATGGCTTATTGTCCATGACGTAGGCCAGCGGGCGGAGCATGACGTAAGGGCTCTGGGCCGCGCGGCCTCCGCATTTATTACGGAGAGGACACGTCGCTTGTCCACCCTTCTGACAGGTGATGTGCCCCCCACGGCATTTATTGCGTCCTGTCTATTCTGCTGGCAGGCGGCGCCAGGGCCACCCTGCAGACGGCGCACCTGTCCAGTCTGTTGTCGAAACAGTGTGCCCGTGTTGCGCGGTGCACTATACTCATCCCTTATACGAGAAGCTTCCCCCTGCGCGCCAAGACTATCCAGATCTCGGGTGTCAAGGCGCACAGAGATTACACGGGCATGGCAAGCAAAAGTTCCATCCTTCCATTTGTCCCTGGGCCCACGTGTCGGGGCTCAGAACCCTTGTACATGCCCCTTGAACTATAAAAGGGGAGGCATGCGACGTGAACACACTCAGACACAAGTCATTCAGGCTTACACATAGCTCGAGCAATACAACACTCAGTGGAGTAGGGTATTACGCTCCCGCGGCCCAAACCACTCTAAACCCTTACGTGTTCTTGTGTTCATCCCTCCGATCTCTAACAAGCAAAACGCTTAAACCCATCCACATCTTAGGACTTAGGGCGGGTGCACTCCGCCACCCGGCCAGAGAATTTCCTCTCCGACATTTGGCGCGCTAGGTAGGGGGCCTAGGCATTAGGTTTTTGCTTATTTTCTCGCTCAGCATGATGGTGCAAATCGTTGAGCACCGTGCCGAGACTTCGGTGGATTTCGTGGTGGAGGAAGAAGCTACTTCTTCCACGCCACATGTTCCCAACCGCCCTGTGTCGGGCACTGCTGCTATACACACCGCACGGCAGCATACAGCTGCACAAACATCCTGGACTCCGTCGAGGGCGGCTCCAAGAGCGTTGTCAGTAGCCAGGGAGTTGCTACGACACCCTCCAGGCTCCACGGCCTCGCCAGGGGCCATGAAGCAATGGCGGGACGACGTCGACCGGTTGCTCAGTATGGCACATTCTACCTCGACCAGGTCGAGGCCACGGTCATTCCGGCACCAACATGAGGCGTCGGCGTCTGTGTGCTCACCCTCAGTGAGGGGCGCACAGACCAACGACCTCCGGGCAGAGCTCAACCGCAGGCGTGCGGGGGAGGACGCCCGGGTACCTCTGGAGAAGGCACGGGAGCGCCGACAAAACTTCGAGGGTCGCGATGACGCTCGAGTCTCTCTGGATAGGGCGCGTGAGCGCCGCCAAAACATCGAGGGCCGCAACCTTGATCAAGACTTTGTTGCGGTAGCACCGCAGACACCAATGGGCACCCGGTCCCAAGCGGGTGTCCCCTTGGCCGGCGTAGGCTGCGCCGCTCTCACGGATCATCTCCGTGTGGCGTCATGGTCGCCTAAGTTCCGGCCACACCTGCTGAAAAAGTACGATGGAACGTCAAACCCGTCGGAGTTCCTACAGGTGTACGTCACCGCCATCACGGCAGCAGGTGGAAACACCACGGTGATGGCGACATATTTTCATGTCGCCTTGTCTGGACCTGCCCGGACTTGGCTCATGAACCTCGCCCCAGGGTCAGTCTACTCCTGGGAAGAGCTTTGCGCGTGGTTCGTTGCGAACTTTGCCAGCGCTTATCAACAACACGGTGTGGAGGCCCACCTCCATGTGGTGAGGCAGGAGCCCGGGGAGACTCTCCGAACGTTCATCTCCCGCTTCACCAAGGTGTGAGGTACTATACCTCGCATTTCTGATGCTTCCATCATCACGACATTTCGACAGGGAGTACGTGATGAGAAAATGCTGGAGAAGTTGGCCACGCATGACGTGGAGACTGTCCCCACGCTCTTTGCTCTGGCTGACAAATGTGCCAGAGCCACCGAGGGCCGTGCATGGAACTCAGCCCCACAAACCGGGGTTGCCCAGTCGGGAGGCTCGGGTGCCGCCCCTCGGGATGGTAAGAAGAAAAAGAAGAAGGACCGCGACTTCCAGAGATCGCGGTCCACCGCTCTAGTCGTTGCAGCCGCGACCGGGGGCCAGAGCGACCGCAACAAACGCCCACGACCGCAGAGGGGTAACAGCGGCCCATGCCCTGTGTACCCCAACGGTCGCCACAGCGCCGCGGAGTGTCGTGAGATCATTGATCTCATGAAACTTGTCAGCGAGCGGCGCGAGCAGTCTTCCAAGGACGACTCTCCACCTCGTCACCGACCTGGCAAAGAAAAGGCCGACGACGGCGAGGTGGCCACGACTGAACGGGACCTCGAGTATCAGTCACCCGAGGGGGACCTGAAGGATGTCTTCACCGGAGGCTCCTACTCCGATGGAGATAACTAGATGGACCCCCAGGGGGACCCCGTGCTCCCCGGTCTACGAGGCTGAAGCCTGCCTTCCCCCAGAAACCCTTCTGGGCTCCCCACGGGTCCAGACTTCCGACAGGCTCATGCAGAAATGGCCACAGCCGAAGACAAGGGCTCCCTCGTCAAACGCAGATGGGAACCTAGCGTCGGGACCTAGTCCTACGACAAGTACCAAACCAAGAAGGGCTCCGCAACTCTCCCCCAACTGGGAAGGATCCTTCAAGGTAACGGGAATACGCCGACCCGAGGGTGACCGTCTAGCTACGACTGAAGGAGTGCCTTCCCCTGGTGCTGGAGCATCTCTGTAAGTTCTATCCATAGGAGCAAGTCTGAGGGGTCGAATTTATTTCCCTTTTGTAACTAGGTAACACATACGTGTACGCCAACCTAGTGAGGTTCGTCCCCATAAACCCGGCCTACTAGTCTGCACCCATGCATGATAAGTTATAAAGAAGAGAATTACCCCCTCAGATGTGCCCCTATGATAGTCCCATCTTGCTGCTCCATGGTTTTACCTTGCAGTTTTTCAGATAATACCTTTTATCTAACCCACCCGCACGGTTCCCATCTGCCCTGACATGACGACATCCAAATTGAGCAGCCAGGCTTGCAGTTTAGGACCTCCTTTATGAAAGCTGGGAGGTCCGACAGCCTGGGCCGGTTCCAAAGAACGGGAGCCCGTTCCATGGAGTGGTCCAGCGCAGTGTAGCCGCTTAGCCTGGTCCCGTACCGTAAGCCTGCACAACCCACCATTCTATGACGGGTGCCTTAGTATTTGGAGCTATAGTTCTGCGGGTCCGACAACCTGGGGTCCGGCTCAGGAGAATGGGCACTTATCTCCTAGGGTGGTCCGGAGCCGTGTAGCCGCTTAGCCAGGTCTAGTACCGTAAGCCTGCACACTCCACCATCCTGCGACGGGAGTCCTAGTATCTAGAGCCGCGACCCAAGGGGGTCCAGACACGCAACTTGGCCACCCGGACTAAACCCTGCGAGTTCCGAGCATGAATCAAAGGATGGCTAATATCAGATAGGGGACCCTATGGGTGTACTACTAACGCTCCGTAGCTGAAGTTGTGTACTGGTCCAGATCCCGGCCGAGGCTGCCTCCCGGGAGTTGTTGACAACCCTTTCAGATATGCTGGTATCCAGCCTCGACACATCAAGCCTGCATCCCAGGAGGGGGGCCAGGTACCAGGGAGGAGTCAACAGCATCACACACAGCAAGAACAGGCGATACACAGATAAGTGTGTAACGCTGCTTGATAAGTAGTACTCAAAAGTACCTTACAAAAAGCAAAAGTATTACATCCGCCTTCAAGCGGAATCCTAGTTCCATCTCTATTTTGCAGGTATAAACTACCAGATGCCAGTGGACTCGCGTTGGAAGTTCGTGGCCGCTGTCCTTGCGGAACCCTCCAAGACAGCGTAACAGCGGTGATGGCCGCCTCAATGCGTGCGCCATTACGAAGAGGTCCTCACCCCCGTCCTCCTACGGGGGGTGACAATGAGGCCATTAAAGCCAAAGAGTTGGAGGCTCGGCGGCAGGTGGCGCTGGTGGTCTCGCCAGCGGAGGCAACCACCTCTGCACTGGGCAGCCTCACCAGCGGTAGCGACCATCTCTGCAGCGGACAGCCCCGCCAGCGGAGGCGACCACCTCAGCACCGACGACAGCGGCCACCTCCGCACCGGTGGCTTACCGGCGACGACGGATGCCTCAGCGCGTGCAGAAAGGTCCTCGCCCCTGTCCTCCTGCGGGAGTGAGGACAAGACCATCCAAGAACGTGGCCGCCACCTCCACGGCGTATGACATCTTGTACAACCCCCCGGGCAGCGTCGAAACAGCGTGGCCGGCAGCGCAAGGGACGCTACGGGTGCGGCGGACCTGCGCACGGCGCGACCGTCGCCCGTACGGTGGACGGATAGCCACACCCCACTTGACGGTGGGTGGCAGCGTTGGAAGCGGCACCAAAGCCATCCAGGCCAAGGAGCCAGACACGCGGTAGCTGACGGCGCCTGCAGCCGGTCGGCCCTGCATAGCCGAGGTTCGCCTCCTCCGCAAGTCTGGTGAACATCCTTCTCCTCCAAATGCTGGAGGAAGAAGCGGGTCACTAGCCCATGCGGAAGGCAGGACCCTGACTCGGCTCGCCTTCCACCCCAGCGAGGATGATGAACATCCTTAAAGCTGAGGGCAGAGGGGAGGCCGCAGCCCGGCTCGCTTCTCTCCACCACGAGGCTGGTGGTCATCCTTGTAGATGACCACTGGCGGGAGACTGCAGCCGGGCTGCATGATGAAAATCCTTGAAGCTGAGCGATGACAGAAGAGCGCCAACCCCCACGAGGTCATGCCCCTCCAACAGCAGCAAGAAGAAGACAAGATCAGTAGCACCACAGCGCAGGAAACGAAGAGCGCGAGATCCCCAGCGGTGAGACCGCTGTGGGGTGACCCTAACGCGGATTTCCCCAGCGAACACCGGCGCGCCCCATCTAGAAGTTCAGGAGGCGGAAGGGCGCGATGAATGCAAGAAAAGCGAGGCATGGCTACTGCCCGAGGGGTGAGCCCCTTTTTAAAGGCAGATTTCCCCGCTCGTGCCCCGAAGCGTCACGGGCAAGTCTCCCCCAATGCACACCAAGGCACCCCAGCCTACGGCATGAGGGCCAGACCCTGCGTAACTCGCGCAAGGAGCATGCAACCGCCCTGCGGTTATACGCCCTTCCATCTTCACCACAACCAGCGATCAAGAAGGCGAACCGCCACACAAGGAGCGTGCAACCGTCCTGCAGTTATACGCCCTTTCATCTCCACCGCAACCAGCGGTCAAGTAGGCGAACCGCCGCACAAGGAGCATGCAATCGCCCCGCGGTTGCGCGCCCCTTGAGCTTCGCTGCAACCGGTGATTCAACCTCTGGCATGGGGGCCTAGGCCCACATGTCATACACCTGGCGCGCCGGTTCCTGGGTACAGGAAAGTTGCACCGCCGCTCGCGCCAATACCGCGCCTCCTCGAGACCGTCGCAGAAGACTAAGAAGATAAATTTTTCAAAAACTAATGTAGCGACTCGAGGCACCCCGCGCATGGCCCAACAAAGGCATTAAGTACGGAGGTCACGGGCCAGTTAGCCGCAGGGGCAGGCGTGGCAGTCGGCGTGACCATAGGTGGGCCGGCAGTAACTGCATCAACGGGCGCGCAGGCTCGCATCCTCCCCAGAGGCGGGCCCGGGGGCCACTATCGGTACCCTGGATTAGGGATACCCCTTACTGCGGTATGAAGGCACGATGCCTGTGCGGTTACCCTTAGCCGCACGGAGAACAGCCCAGGGGTATCTCGTGGGCAGTTAAGGTGGTGTTCTCGGAGACGACGCCATCAGGCCCAGTAGGCTCAGGATCCTTGTGCGCACAACCCGGACCCTCTAAGTAAAGCAGCCCGAAGCCATTGGATGGGGTTCGGACCCCACAAACTGAGCTCCGAACCACCCATAACAAGGTCCCGAGAAAGGAGGTGTCATAACCTAGGCATGGGTCTGGAGTTGACGCGTGTCCTGGCTCTATCCGTAGCGCCTCCGCCCCCCGCTCGGCCAAGGATATAATGCAGCTAGATGGCTTATTATCTGTGACATAGGCCAGCGGGTGGAGCATGACATAAGGGCTCTGGGCCACGCGGCCTCCGCATTTATTGTGGAGAGGACACGCCGCCTGTCCACCCTTTTGACAGGTGATGTGCCCCCACAACATTTATTGCGTCCTGTCCATTCCGCTGGCAGGCGGCGCCAGGGCCACCCTACAGATGGCACACATGTCCAGTCTGTTGTCGAAACAGTGTGCCCGTGCTGCGCGGTGCACTATACCCATCCCTTAGACGAGAAGCTTCCCCCTGCGCGCCAAGACTACGCAGATCTTGGGTGTCAAGGCGCACGAAGATTACATGGGCATGGCAAGCAAAAGTTCCATCCTTCCATTTGTCCCTAGGCCCACGTGTCGGGGCTCAGAACCCTTGTACATGCCCCCTTGAACTATAAAAGGGGAGGCATGCGACGTGAACACACTCAGACACAAGTCATTCAGGCTTACACACAGCTCGAGCAATACAACACTCAGTGGAGTAGGGTATTACGCTCCGGTGGCCCGAACCACTCTAAACCCTTGCGTGTTCTTGTGTTCATCCCTCCGATCTCTAACAAGCAAAACGCTTAAGCCCCCTCCACATCTCAGGACTTAGGGCGGGTGCACTCCGCCACTCGGCCGGAGAATTTCCTCTCCGACAGTTATATATAACTATGTGAATTCTATGCTTATTAAATTTCATGCATACAAATACTTATTGGAGCAAAGTAAATGAGTAAATAAATGTAAAATATTTGCATTCATGTTAGTGTTTTGGTTGTGCATATAAATATTGTCTGCTGACGTGGCAGTGGGGTCATGTGCATAGACCCGATCTAATGCTCTATGACAAGTCAGAATGGCTACCTACCAGGTTAGGGGACAAAGGGTCTGGTGTGCATAGGATCATGCACACGCAGACATAACACTTTTTAGCAACTTCTTTCAATGACTATTTGGGTTGTTGGGGGCTATAAATACACCCCCAACCAGCACATTAAAGACACAAGAGCTACACCAATCAACCATACAACTAGTGCAATAACTCCTACGCTTCTAAAGCTTCACAAGAGCGCATCCGATCGATTTAAGTGACGAGAGACTTAGTGCTTGTGTTCATTTGAGTATTACATACTTTTTTGCTCTTGGTTTGGGTTTTCATTCTTACTCTCACCCCATTCTTATTTTTGTAAAGCAAAGCAAGAGACTTCATTCTTTATGTGGAGGTCCTTGCGGGACTAAGTGTCCTCGAGTAAGTGAAAGAAAAATCAACTGGTCTCCATGATCGTTGAGAGAGGGAAATGGTTGAAAGAGACCCGTACTTAGTGGACACCTCAATGGGGACGCACATTCTTCGAAACATAACCTCGAGAAACAAATCGTCGTGTTCTTTGCGCTTGATCGTTTACTTATGATTTGCTTCTTCCTCTCCCCTCTCTTGTTCTCTTGCTTGTGATTGATCTCATATCAATTTGAGTTAGCTCCCAAAGTAATTCGCATTTTATTGAGCAACTTTAGCAAGAAGAACACCTATCTCTCACTCCAATTGAATTCATATTATTTCTAACAATAACCCGGGGGGTTGAAGTTGGTGTTTAAGTGTGTAAATTCAAGGTTTCGCCTATTCACCCTCTCTAAGCGACTTTCAAGAGTGCAATCCGCATAGTGAATAATCTTGTTGAATATAGCCACACTAAGCACATAGACATCCGACATCACTTCTTGAGAGACCACCAACAAAGGGGAGATTAGAGATGTCAATAGGTAATAACTTGCTAGGTATCACTTGCCCAAAACCATACCCACAAAGGAAAAAATACACCCGCTAAATAACCCATACCCATGATGGGTATAAAATTTTGCCGAAACTCATGCCCATGTGGGTTTCGGGTATCCAACTAGTTTCCCATATCCACTAACATCAACATAAAAAATATTTCATCATGTAAATAACAGTCAATATATTAATAATATAGGATAAAAGAAACAAGTGATAACTAATTTGTTACATGGGGTTTATTTCAATAAGAACGTATTAAATTAATAATATTATGAGACATATTTATAATATATGTTGATTTTAAGGCGAGTTTTTGAAAGAGAAATGTGCCCTTGAGCTATTTCTATATTGTTTTAATGATTAGATGTATAACACACTATGTGTGAACTAACATAATATTGAGCAAAGGAATATCGAGATGGATCAAGTGTGAAGGTAAGATCTAGACGCTTAGTTAATTGTTTTATATGCTAAACATACTTGTCTAAGTGCCAGGGACTCAGCTAAGTAAAGTCCAATCAAAGGAAGACAAAGGAAGGAACGTAGAAAATGTGCTAACTGCGCAGCTTCAGACGGTTCGTTGCCACCCACCGGACAGTCCGGTGTGCACCGGACAGTCCGGTGCATAGTCCGCCCAGCTCTCTGCTCTTGGGTTTTCCTGGCTACGTCGGCTATAATTCACCGGACAGTCCGTGCGAGGCGCCGGACAGTCCAGTGTACCAGTCGTGCAATGGCTACCTGCCACGTCGACCAAGGGCCAACGGTCATATGGCGAACCGGACCGTCCGGTGCCCCACAGAAAAGGAAACCATCCAATCAGGTGATTTTCTATCGCGTCCTGTGCTCGTACTGTTCACTGTCTGCCATGCCCACAGACAGAAGGCAAGAATTGCCTACCAAGTTGATACACCCAGCCCAGGTGGGGTTGGCCGAGGCCCAACAAATTAGGGTTGTCCGGGGCCCAACAGTTCATTAAGCACACCCAACTCAGGGAAAGGCCCAATCGCCCCAAAAGACTAGTCCAATGGGGGAAGGGTTGCTCTCCCATTTAAAGTGGCTTCCTCCTCCCAAGTTAAGCGAGGTGGGATAATTTTGAGGCTCACACGGTCGCCGTCCGACTATAATTGGGCCAAGTGGGCCAATTGCGTCTTTGCCAACGGGTAATAGTGGAGGATGTCCTCATCATTCCCACCTTCTTAAAATGGGCCCTAGCTCCGATACCAGATGATACACCCAGCCCAGGTGGGGTTGCCCGAGGCCCAACAAATTAGGGTTGCCCGGAGCCCAACAGTTCATTAAGCACACACGACTCAGGGAAAGGCCCAAAAGACTAGTCCAATGGGGGAAGGGTTGCTCTCCCTTTTAAAGTGGCTTCCTCCTCCCAAGTTAAGCGAGGTGGGTTAATTTTGAGGCTCACACGGTCGTCGTCCGACTACAATTGGGCCAACTGGGTCAATTGCGTCTTTGCCAACGGGTAATAGTGGAGGATGTCCTCATCACAAATGGAGCTCCAACGGCTCCTAGCTGCCTTGGAGCTATAAAAGAGACCCCTAGGCGCATGGAGCAGTACACAAAGCCTCCATTGAACATCCTAAGACGCCTAGACTCTGTAAGCACGCATCCGGATCATTGTGTTTGAGATTTGAGCACTTATTGAGTTGTGAACTCGCTGCGCTGTGTTTGTGTGCTCGTTTCTTGACTTGTGTGCGTGTCGCTGTTGTGACTCTAGCTCTTGCGTGTGTTTCTATTCCCTCCCTTACTCTTGTGGTTTTCATTGTGATCAATATTGTAAGGGTGAGAGGCTCCAACTTGTGGAGATTCCTCACAAAGGGAACATCTACTATAAGAAAGAAAACTGTGGTATTCAAGTGGATCATTGGATCGCTTGAAAGGGGTTGAGTACAACCCTCGTCCATTGGGATGCCACAACGTGGAAGTAGGCAAGTGTTCTACTTGGCCAAACCATGGGATAAAATCACTGTGTCATCTGTTGTTATTCGTGTGCAATTCTCTCTGCTTCTACTCACTTGATAATTGCTCTAAGTGTAATACTCACCTTGTGAAGAGCAATTAAGTGAAGAAGTCATCTCTTTCTCTCTAGACATAGCACCTTGGTTTTGATTGCACTAACATTTCATAAAACAAGTTTGTGTCATTTAGTATTGATTTTTACAGGATCACCTATTCACCCCCTCTAGGTGCTCTCAATTGGTATCAGAGTCGTACTCTTCATTAAGGGACTAACTGCCCGAAGAGATGGATCCTAAAGGTAAGGGGATGGTGATCAACGACAAGGAGAAGGAGACCCTCTACGTCAACGAGCCAAAAGACGACAAGCCCACTGACTCAGGCTCAAGTCACAAGAAGAGGGATGGGAAGAAGAAGAGGCGTATAAATAAGATCATCTACTACAACATCGACGCCTCCTCCTCTTCACCAAGGAATGACAACGATGAAGACTCTTCGTCGAAAAAGAAAACGGTTAATCAAAACTATTCTTTTGATTATTCTCGCATCCCTTATAATTTGAATGCCCATTTACTATCTATTCCACTTGGAAAACCTCCACACTTTGATGGAGAGGACTATTCATTTTGGAGTCATAAAATGCGTAGTCACTTATTTTATCTCCATCCTAGTATTTGGGAAATTGTTGAAAATGGAATGCATTTGGATAGCACTGATAATCCTATATTTATTATTGAGCAAATACATAAAAATGCTCAAGCTACTACTGTTTTAGTGATGAGGAATAAAAATGCTCAAGCTACTACATGTGCCTTATGGCTAAGGAGAATAAGGTACGTGCATGAGATACACCTAAGTACACTTCTAGTGATGAGGAATCTTCTGACGATGAAGTAGATTATAGTGATCTATTCAAAGGATTAGATAGATTTAAGGTGGATAAAACAAATGAATTGATTGATGCTCTTAATGAAAAAGATAGGCTTCTAGAAAAGCAAGAAGATGTTCTTTATGAGGAACATGATAAATTCATTAATGTTCAAAAATCTCTTGCTCTAGAAAGTAAGAAAAATGAACTATTGACTTCTGAGTTGTCTGCTTGTAATGACTCTATATCTGAGCTTAAGAATTTAAATGTTGATTTAAATGCTAAGTTAGAAGAAGTAAATTTTGCTAGTTCATCTATAGAGTATGTTGTTATCTGCAATAGGTGCAAATATTTTAACATTGTTGCTTGTAATGAACATGCCTCTACTATCCTTAAGTTAAATAATGATGTTGCAAGTCTTAATGCTCAACTTAAGACCTACAAGGATAATTACGAGAAACTAAAATTTGCTAGGGATGCCTACACCGTTGGTAGACACCCCTCTATTAAGGATGGATTTGGTTTCCAAAAGAAGACCAAGAACTTAACAAGCCAAAGGACTTCCAATATCAACAAGGAGAAAGGAAAGGCTCCTATGGCTAGTAGCTCCTATTCTTCACATGACCAAAAGAACCATGCTTATCTTTATGCTCATGTCAAGAATTTTTCTAGTGCTGCTCATCATGATAAGTGTTGTAATCATGTTGTTTTTCCTACTCATCATGATGCTGCATTTAACTCTCATGCCATGTTTGCATCTAGCTCTTCATATGCTCTTGGTAGGAATAGACCTAGGCACCATCATGTTGCTTCTCATGTGCCTAGGAGAGCATCAAATGGACCAACTATGCTCTATCAAACATGTGATGCTTCATTTGTTCTTATATGCAAAAACGAGAAAGTAGTTGCTAGAAGTTTGGGACCTAAGTGCAAGAGAGACAAAACTTGCATCTGGGTTCCAAAGTCTATTGTGACTAACCTTGTAGGACCCAACAAGAGTTGGGTACCTAAAACCTAAGCTTAATTATCTTGCAGGTTTATGCATCCGAGGGCTCAAGCTGTATTATTGATAGCAGATGCAAAAACCATATGACAGGGGAGAATAAAATGTTCACCTCCTACGTCAAGAACAAGGATTCCCAAGACACTATCATCTTTGGAGATGGGAACCAAGGCAAGGTTAAGGGCTTAGGCAAAATAGCCATCACAACCGAGCATTTGGTTTCAAATGTGTTTTTAGTAGAATCGCTCGGGTACAATTTGTTTTCTGTAAGCCAATTATGTCATATGAGTTATAATTGCTTATTTACAAATATTGATGTATATGTCTTTAGAAGAAGTGATGGTTCATTAGCTTTTAAGGGTGTATTAGACGACAAGCTCTACTTAGTTGATTTCTCAAAAGAAAATGCCGATCTAGATGCATGCTTAATCGCTAAGACTAATATGGGCTGGCTCTGGCACCGCCGTCTTGCATATGTTGGGATGAATAACCTTCATAAACTTCTAAAGGGAGAACATGTGTTAGGACTATTCGATGCCTGTTTTGAGAAAGACAGACCTTGTGCAGCATGCCAGACAGGGAAGCAGGTGGAAAGTAGTCATCAAAGCAAGAACATGATGTCAACATCAAGACCACTGGAACTCCTATATATGGATCTTTTTGGGCCCGTTGCTTATCTTAGAATTGAGGGAAGTAAGTACGGTCTTGTTATTGTTGATGATTTTTCCCGCTTCACTTGGGTTTCTTTTTGCAGGACAAATCTGAGACCCAAGGAACTCTAAAGCGCTTCTTAAGGAGAGCTCAAAATGAACTTGAGCTAAAGGTGAAAAAGATAAGGAGTGATAATGGATCTGAGTTCAAGAACCTTCAAGTCGAAGAATATCTTGAGGAGGAAGACATTAAGCACGAGTTCTCCGCTCCCTACACACCACAACAAAATGGTGTGGTAGAAAGGAAGAACAGAACACTAATTGATATGGCAGGACAGTGCTTGGAGAATACAAGACGCCTGAGCGATTTTGGTCGGAAGCTATGAATACAGCCTGCCATGCCATAAACCGGCTCTATCTGCATCGCCTCCTCGAAGACATCATACGAACTCCTAACTGATAACAAACCCAACATTTCTTATTTTCGTGTATTTGGGAGCAAATGCTACATCTTGGTAAAGAAAGGTAGGCATTCGAAGTTTGCTCCCAAAGCTGTAGAAGGGTTTTTACTAGGTTATGACTCAAATACGAAGGTGTATAGAGTCTTCAACAAGTCATCAGGATTAGTTGAAGTCTCTAGCGACATTGTATTTGATGAAACTAATGGCTCTCCTAGAGAGCAAGTTGATCTTGATGATGTAGATTAGGATGAGGTTCCGACGGCCGCAATGCGAACAATGACAATAGGTGATGTGCGACCGCAGGAACAACAAGAGCAAGAGCAACCTTCTTCATCTACATTAGTGCATCCCCTAACTCAAGATGAGGAACATGTACCTCAAGATGAAGGGCTGGATCTAGGGGGAGCACATGAAGAACAGGATAAGGAGGAAGAAGCGTCACAAGTTCCCCTAACTCAAGTCCGGTCAACTATTCAAAGAAATCATCCAGTGGATCAGATTCTGGGTGATATCAGCAAGGGAGTAACCACTCGCTCACGTCTAGCTAATTTTTGTGAGCATTACTCGTTTGTTTCTTCTATTGAGCCTTTCAGGGTAGAAGAAGCCTTGCAGGATCCGGACTGGGTGTTGGCCATGCAGGAAGAGCTTAACAACTTCAAGAGAAATGAAGTTTGGAGCCTGGTGCCACGTCCGAAGCAAAATGTTGTGGGAACCAAGTGGGTGTTCCGCAACAAGCAAGATGAACACAGTGTGGTGACAAGAAACAAGGCTCGACTTGTGGCAAAAGGTTATGCCCAAGTCGTAGGTTTGGATTTTGAGGAGACTTTTGCTCCTGTAGCTAGGCTAGAATCAATTCGAATATTATTGGCCTATGCTGCTCACCACTCTTTTAAGTTGTTTCAAATGGACGTGAAGAGCGCCTTCCTTAACGGACCAATCAAGGAGGAAGTGTATGTGGAACAACGCCCGGGCTTCGAGGATGACAGGTATCCCGACCACGTCTACAAGCTCTCTAAGGCGCTCTATGGACTTAAGCAAGCCCCAAGAGCATGGTATGAATGCCTTAAAGATTTCCTTATTTTTAATGCTTTCAAGGTTGGGAAAACTGATCCTACTCTCTTTACTAAGACTTGTAATGGTGATCTCTTTGTGTGCCAAATATATGTCGATGACATAATATTTGGTTCTACTAATCAAAAGTCTTGTGAAGAGTTTAGTAGGGTGATGATCCAGAATTTTGAGATGTTAATGATGGGCGAGTTGAACTACTTCCTTGGATTTCAAGTGAAGCAACTCAAGGAAGGAACCTTCATCTCCCAAACAAAGTATACTCAAGATTTGCTCAAGAGGTTTGGGATGAAGGATGCAAAGCCTGCAAAGACACCGATGGGAACTGACGAATATCTGGACCTCAACAAAGGAGGTAAGTCCGTTGATCAAAAGACATACCGGTCTATGATAGGATCTTTGCTTTATCTTTGTGCAAGTAGACCGGATATTATGCTAAGTGTATGCATGTGTGCTAGATTTCAATCCGACCCCATAGAGTGTCACCTTATGGATGTTAAGCGAATTCTTAGATATTTGGTTTCTATGCCTTACTTCGGGATCTCGTATCCAAAGGGGTCTACCTTTGACTTAATCGGATACTTAGATTCTGACTATGCTGGGTGCAAGATTGATAGGAAGAGCACATCAGGGACTTGTTAGTTTCTAGGAAGGTCCCTGGTGTCCTAGAGCTCTAAGAAACGAACTTCTGTTGCCCTATCCACCGCTGAGGCCGAGTGTGTTGCCGCAGGATAGTATCACGCACAACTGCTTTGGATGAGGCAAACCCTCCAGGACTTTGGCTACAATCTGAGCAAAGTCCCACTCCTATAGAATAATGAGAGTGCAGTCCGTTTGGCGGATAATCCCGTTGAACACAGTCGCACTAAGCACATAGACATCTGACGTCACTTTTTGAGAGACCACCAGCAAATGGGAGATATCGATATTTACCATATTAGCACCGAGAACTAGTTAGCCGATATCTTCACCAAGCCTTTAGATGAGAAAAGGTTTTACAGGTTGCATAGTGAGATAAATGTCTTAGATTCGTGTAACTTGAATTGATCTATAGCATACATGCGCTCTATGCCTTTGATCATGTTACTTTAAGCATTAATGTCTTTAATTGCTTATTTTTGGTGCTCAAGTTGTACAAGTCATCCCCGGACCTCACAGGTCCCTATGCAAATGATGCACATATTTAGGGGGAGGATGTGCTACAACTTGACTCCTTTGAGACTAACTTGTTTGTTGAGTACTCTTGATATAGTCTCAAAGTTGTATTGAAAGGGACAAGTGAACTTGGACAAAGAAATGGCTTCCATTGCATTCCGGTGTCAATGTATCTTGTCCCAAGTTCGTATTTGTGTTCTCATTGCCTTTTGCTCTTATTTGACATTTTGGTGAGGCAATGGGGTTAAAGGGCCAACAGTTCTCCTGTTTTGGTGCTTAATGTCAAAGGGGGAGAAATTAAGGCCAAAGCAAATAGATCAATCAACCACTTGTGAATTTCAAAAATTGTAAAGTTAGAATCTTTGTGTTTGATCAAAACCCTCTTATTGCAAAAATTGTTCTCTTATGGGGGAGAATTTTGATTATGGGAAAAAGGGGGAGTTTGTGGCATTTGATCAAATGTACTCTTGAAAGATCTCTCGATTTGCCAAACCAAGTGTGTTGGACTTAGAGATAGGAAAAAGAATTTGTTTTGTGAAAATAAACCAAGTGATGGCAATAGTGATCCAAATGTGCCAAATTCCTTGAAAATCTTATTGATCTTCAATTTGACGTAAATCTGCATTTTTGAGCTTTTTTAGTTATGTTAGTTCAAAATGAGTTGTTTTTAATGTGTTGGAATAAATCACCAAAAGGAGGGAGATTAAAAGGGAAATGTGCCCTCGGGCTATTTCTATATTGTTTTGGTGATTAGATGCATAACACACTATGTGTGAACTAACATAATATTGAGCAATGGAATATCGAGATGGATCAAGTGTGAAGGTAAGATCTAGACACTTAGTCAATTGTTTTATATGCTAAACATACTTGTCTAATTGCCAGGGACTCAGCTAAGTAAAGTCCAAAAGAATCAAAGGAAGACAAAGGAAGGAATGTAGAAAAGGTGCTGATTGTGCAGCTTCAGACGGTCCGGTGCCACCCACGGATAGAAGGCAAGAATTGCCTACCAAATGGAGCTCTAACGGCTCCTAGCTGCCTTGGGGCTATAAAAAAGACCCCTAGGCGCATGGAGCAGTACACAAAGCCTCTATTGAACATCCTAAGACGCCTAGACTCCGCAAGCACGCATCCGGACCATTGTGGTTGATATTTGAACACTTGTTGAGTTGTGAACTCGCTGTGCTGTGTTTGTGTGCTTGTTTCTTGACTTGTGTGTGTGTCGCTGTTGTGACTCTAGCTCTTGCGTGTGTTTCTATTCCCTCTCTTACTCTTGTGGTTTTCATTGTGATCAATACTGTAAGGGTGAGAGGCTCCAACTTGTGGAGACTCCTCACAAAGGGAACATCTGCTATAAGGAAGAAAACTGTGGTATTCAAGTGGATCATTGGATCGTTTGAAAGGGGTTGAGTGCAACCCTCCTCCATTGGGACGCCACAACGTTGAAGTAGGCAAGTGTTCTACTTGGCCGAACCACGGTGTTGGGGGCCTTCGTCTTCCGAAGGTCCTCAAAAACATGATTTAACAATGTTTCCGGAGTTGTAATACATGAACAGGTATCTTCGGATTCAAATCAGAACCACAGCGGGAGAAGCATGAATAATACGAAGATTGATGTAGCACCGAAGGTACGCGCAAGGGAGCTTCAGCATGACAGCAGGAAAGGGAACAGACTTAAAGGGGAAAAGGCTATTTAGACCCCGATGAGTTACCTCATAGTCATTAGCAAATGTAAAGGGCATGAATGTAATTTCACATGGGCTGCGTCCCATGCCTATAAATAGATGAACAGTACCCCCGTACTGTTCACGCTGACTTGGCATTTGCTTTTGCATCACGCTCGTACCTTTGCTGTCTATCAAGTCAAAGGTATCAAATGTAATTCAATATTGTTTTTATTTTCTCATGATAACATAATGGAGATGAATTTATAATGTTATATGATTGTTCATGTTGTCTTTTGTATTTTACACGCTTCTTATATTACCATCTTGCCTTCGATATTCGAAGGTATGTCCTTCATGACCTTCGTCTGAAGATCATTATATCCTAAGGGAAATAATGATTCGAAGGACGAAGGGCGTTAATGTTAGACATTTTATGTTGCCTTGTTCTTGATTCATAGCATTTGAGAACAAGTCACCAACATTGGCGCCCACCTCCGGTGAATCCTTTTCGACCACCTTCGGCAAGCACTGACCTTCGTCATGCCACCGAAGAAAGCTTCAGCGATAGGGGCTGCCGCTCTGCAGACACTGGACCCAAACCAGGAGACTCTTTCTCTTTGAGAGGCCCGAAGTCAGAAGAGGAAGGCCACTAGTCCAACACTCCAGGAGGAGGAGTTGGACCAAGAAATCAGAAACATGGAGATGCTTCATCAACAAGTACAAAGGAAGAAGGAGAAGATGGCTCGATTAGCCGATCTTCAAAGGCAGATTGACGAAGCCATTGAAGAAGTACGCCATCTTGCCCAAGACGAACAAGAGCGAAGGCCCCAACATAGGGAGCTTCACCAAGAAGACTTCTTCAACGAGGATGGATGGTATGATGATTTTAATCATGATACCTGTCGGCGTCTCGGACCCGGGGGGGTCCCTTGGACCGACGAGTGAAATCGTTGCGTGCCCCTGCCCAGATGGGTTGGCGCGGGATGGAACACAAGATGTGGGGCAAGCCTTGTATTATCCTGCACCAGGGGTGCCGCTCGTAGTAGGGGTTACAAGCACGTCGCGAGAGGGATAGAGAGAGAGTTCGTCCGCTCCTTCCCTCGCGCGAATCCCCCTTAGGGTGGCCCTGGACCTCCCTTTTATAGACGCAAGGAGAGGGTCCAGACGTACAACGGGGGGGGGGGGGGGGTAGCTATGCACTAACGTGTCCGGCAGAGGAGCGCCTAAGCCTTGTGTACATGCCAACACGGCCGTGGGGAGAGAGTTCGAGCCCTGTACACGAGATAGCGTGGCCGTCAGAGGAGCGCCTGAGTCCTGTAGGAGTATAGCTGGTAGTGCGGCAAGGGTCCTGCTGACGTCTCCTTGTTGCCGTAAGGGGCTGAGAGCCACCAGCGTCATGGTGCACGCGGGGCACCATCATTACCCGTCGTCGGGGTAAGCCAGATGGGACACCGGTCTTGTTCCTCCTAGCCTGAGCAGGCCAGGAATAGGGTAATGATGTATCCCCTGTTGGCGCGGTCGGTCCGAGCCCAAGGTCGGGCGAGGCGGAGACTTCTGTCGAGGCCGAGACCGGGGTCGGGCGAGGACGCGATTCCTCCCGAGACCGAGGTCGAAGCCGAGTCCGAGGGTCGAGCGAGGCGGAGACCTCCTCCTAAGGCCGGAGCCTGAGGTCAAGGCCGAGTTAGAAACCTCCTCCCAAGGTCGGGACCTGAGGTCGGGCGAGGCGAAGCTTCCTATTGCGCCCGAGGCCGAACTCGGTGGTTGATCGTGACTTGTTGTCAGTCTTTGCCTGGGTGGTTGACACGGCAGTCGGAGCAGGGCGAGCGGTGCTGTTTTCCTGTCACATCAGTACAATAAAGAAGAGGGGCGAAGTGACTGCGGTCACTTCGGCCTGGCCAACTGAGGCGCGTGTGTCAGGATACGGCATCAGGCATCCCCTGCGTTGAATGCGCCTGCGAAGCGGTCGGTTGGTGAGGCGGTCTGGCCAAGGTTGCTTCACAACGAAGCCTACCCGAGCCGGGCTTCGGGAGAGCCGAGGGGGCGCCCGCTGCCTGAGGAGGCCCTCGGGCGAGGCGTGAACTCGTCTGGGACCATTGCTCCGGCCCGAGGCTGGGCTCGGGTGAGATCGCGTCCCTTGGGTAGACGAAGCCTTGACTTGAACCGCACCCGTCAGTTGGTCTGAGGGTGTTTACCAGCCATGATTAGGAGCATTGGGGGTACCCCTAATTATGGCACCCGACAGTAGCCCCCGAGCCTCGAAGGGAGTGTTGGTACTCGCTTGGAGGCTTTTGCCGCATTTTCGGTGAGGGGATCGGCCTTTCTCAGTTTTTGCCTTGTTCTGGTGGGTGCGCACGAGCGCACCCGCCGAGTGTAGCCCCCGAGGCCTCGGAGGAGTGGTTTGACTCCTCTGAGGTCTGAATGCTTTTCGTGGTGCTTCGGCCGGTCTGATCGTTCCCTCATGCGGTCTGGTCGTAGCCCAGGTGCGTGGTCGGGTTCCAAGTTATCAAGCTGGTTTGTTGACGCTGTCAACAGTTTTGGCCATAGCCGGGTGCGAGAGCAGCCCCCGAGCCTCTGCACGGAGCGAGAGGACAATCAAGGACTTTCCCGACTTTTATCATACGCCCCTGCGTCGCCTTTCCGCAAGGAGGAGGTGGGAAAGCGCCATGTTGCCCTCGGAGGGCGCCGAACATGGTGTTTCCAGTGAGCTGCTAACGGGTGATCCAATTGGACGCCCATGCCCCGTTCGTTAGGGGTCGGCTGGTGGCCCAGAGGCGCGCTCCAAAAGTACCTGCGGGTGATTCGCCGGACCCAGACCCCTTCGACAGGGTCCGAGGGCTCGATGCCTCCCTCCGGTGGGATTCCGTTACAAATCGTTCCCGATCGGTCTCGGAAATGTCCTAGGGTACCTCGGGAGCGTAGCCCGAGCCTCGGCCATGTATTGGACATACCCAGAGTCATCCCTCACTCTGCATGCTTTGGGGCGACTGTCGAACCCTTCCGAGGGGTCAGCCTACGAACCCCTGATCAGTAATGGGCACGGACCCGAGCGTTCTGGGCGGCTGTCGAACCCTTCCGAGGGGCCAGCCTTCGAACCCCTGATTAGTAATGGGCTTGAAGTCTGAGTGCTCTGGGGCGGCTGTCGAAACCCTTCCGAGGGGCCAGCCTTCGAACCCCTGATCAGTAAGAGGGCTCGGGGCCCGCTTCCTTCGCCGAGAAGAATCCTTTCCACAACATCCCCTTTCCTGGTCCCTGTAGCAAGAGAGAGAGATAGAGAGGAGGAGGAGGGGAAGGATATGAATTTAAATAAGGTGGCGCACCTTTTTTTGACGCGGTCATTATGGCGAAGGCGAAGCGACGCCCGCCTCGCCTGCTAAAGGTGTCGCCTGCTCCGCCGGGGAGTTAATGCGGCGGGATGGGCGATTCGCATGGCGCCCGTTGCGCGCGAGCCGTTCGAGGAACGGAACACGGGTGCGTCGTCTTCACGCCATGGGAGAGGGCTCTCCTGTCGCTTTAGGAGGGGACGCGAGCCTGAGGGTGATTTGACCACTGCTTCCGCTGCAGTTACTACCGGCCCACTTTTGGGCCATGCCGACCGCCGCGCCTGTCCCTGCAGTCGACTAACCCGTGGCCGTCGCCTTTAGTTGGCACTATTGGGTCACGCGCAGGGCTGCCTTGAGACGCGGTACTGGTTCTGCAGTCGAGGAGGCGCAGCATTGGCGCGAGTGGCGGGGTAGCTTCTTGTACATCGTAACCGGCACGCCGGTTACATGACATGCGGGCCCGCTTCCTTTGTGCTGGTCCACTGGATATGGTCGAAGCCGAAAGGGCGCACAGTTGCGGTGCAGTTGGATGCCTGTCGCGTGGTGGTCCACCCTTTCGACCACCGGTTTCTGCGAAGATGGGAAAGCCCTTGTAACCGCGGGGCGGTTACATGCCTCGCGTGCGGCGGTTCGCCTTCTTCGCGCTTCGGATCAGCTCGCATGACGTGTGGGTCCCAGCCCCCGTGTCGTAGGGGGAGAACCTTGGAGTATGTCAGTGGAGACTTCGCCTGTGACACTAAGGGGTGCAAGTGAGGAGGTCTGCCTATAAAAGGGGGATCGATCCCCCGGGCAGTGGCCATGCCTTCGTTCTCCCCTCATGCATTGCGCCCTTCCACCTTTCGAGCCCTCGGATGGGGAGCACCAGCGCCGCCTTGCTCTTGCTGTCGTTGGAGGAGCGCGGCCTCGTGGAGATCGGCGCCCTTCAGCCATCGCTCGGCTTCAAGGATTTTCATCGTGCGGGCTGAGGCGGAGGGCGTGCCGAGCCGGGTTTCGCTTCCCATGTGGGCCGGCGACCCGCTTCTTCCTCCAACATTTGGGGGAAAAGGGCATCCTCTAGCCCTGCGGAGGTGACGTCCTCCAGCCATGCGGGGGAAGGCGAACCGCTGTTGCCCGGTCAGGGCGCAGCCGTCCATCCCTTACCCGGGCAACGGTCGTGTCGTACGCCGGTGGCTACTGTCACCACCTTTGCGGAGAGGGCGGACCTCGACAACGCGGGTTCGGTCGGCCGTAGACGTCGTCATCTGCAGCGTGTCTGGCTCGCTGGCCTAGCTGGCTCTAGCGCCGCTCCTGACGCTGCCTCCTGCCGCTTGGTCCTCGTGGGGACCGGCGCTGGCCGGCCCGTGAGGATTTAAGTGGGGATCTACCGGTGTAGTGGTCGTCGGTGAGCCACCTGAAATTTGTTGTCCCGCAGGCCCTCTGGTGTGGAGGTTGTTCATACCCGCGGGAGCGAAACCGGAGCCCCGTTTATAAGGAGATATACCGGGTTTTTGCCAGAGCAAAATGTAACCGCTTCAAGTACTTAGACATTTGTCGTAGGTCGGGAGAACCACCGAGGGTTCTGCCGACATCTAAGTCTGTGTAGCATAGTTACCCCAAGTATATGTTTTGTTCTTCGTGGCTGTCGAGGCCTGAACATTTGGGTATTCCGAATATAAAGCTGTGTTTCTTCCTCAATCCGAGCACTGGGACTTGCCTGTTGGCTAGTCGAACCACTTAACCGAGCGTGAGTTGCCTTTCACGGAAGGTGACGAGTGAGGTATCCGTATCCCGGAGGCATAGGAGTCCCTCGGCTCGGTCGGCCTTGCCGCTCTAGGCCTCTCTTGCTTAGTTTTTGAGAACCCTCGGCTGCTCTGCGATGAGCCGGAGCTGGAGGCAGCGGTGTTAGCGCGGATAGAGGTGGAGTCGGCTCGAAAAGAGACTTCATCGGCCCAGGAGATGGCGGCTTCCTAGGTCGAGGAAGATGTGGCAGCAGCCGCTGGAGCTTGGCCGAGACATCCGCTGGCGCAGTGCTGGCGACCTCCCTTAGGTGGAGGTCCTTTTCGCCCGGGTCGCCGTCCGAGGCCGGGCCAGGTTCCGCCGAGGGTGGAAACAACGCCGAGGGTGCTGCTGCTCCCCCTGCCGATGCCTGAACCTGCGGAAACAGTTTGTATGTAGCACACACATGTTTTTTGCGGTCGCCGAGGCCTAAACACTTTATTGTCGTGTTAAAAAGCTGCGTCTTCTTTCCTCTTGCTTGGAGCATCACGACTTGTCTATCAATAGCAGAATCGTTTATCCGAGCGAGAGTTACTTTTCGCGGAAGGTGATGAGTGAGGTATCCATATTTCGGAGGCGTAGGAGTCCCTTGGCTCGGTCGGCCTTGCCGCTTACGTGCACTCTCATTTGGTCGAAGGATTCCATTATTGGTACAGTCGAGAAGGCGCGAAAGTCATTTTCTACCCGAGTGTTAGGACTTGTTCGGTAGCAGGATCGCTTATCCGAGCGAGAGTTACTTCTCGCGGAAGGTGATGAGTGAGGTATTCGTATCCTAGAGGCGTAGGAGTTCCTCGGCTCGGTTGGCCTTGCCGCTTACGTGCACTCTCGTCGTTCTCAGGATCCCGCTATCGATACGGAAGTCGAAAGCACAAAGATTGTTTTGGTAGAAAATTTTTCTAAGGAAAATTTTGACGCAGAGGGTGTTCCCCCCTTCTAGCCCCCAAGGGAGGGTCGGGCTTTGCTGAGGCAAGGCCGACCCTTCCTTGACGGTTAGACTTTGTGTATGTAAACGAGGTACATGAACGACTTAAAACATCTTAAGGGTAGAAGCGACGTAGCTGTTGGATGTTTCAAGCGTTGCTGTAGACCTCGCCTTGGTCGTTGGCCAGCTTGTATGTTCCGGGCTTCAAGATCTTGGTGATGATGAAGGGCCCTTCCCAGGGAGGAGTGAGTTTGTGGCGCCCTCGGGCGTCCTGTCGCAGGCGAAGCACCAAGTCTCCCACTTGGAAGCCTCGGGACCGAATGCTTCGGGCGTGGTAGCGCCGCAGTGACTGCTGGTACCGTGCCGAATGTAGTAAGGCAACGTCCCGAGCCTCTTCGAGTTGGTCCAGCGAGTCTTCTCGGCTGGTCTGGTTGCTTCGGTCGTCGTACGCCCTGGTCCTCGGGGAGCCGTATTCTAAGTCCGTGGGGAGGACGGCCTCGGCCCCATAGACTAGAAAGAACGGCGAGAAACCTGTGGCGCGGCTTGGTGTCGTCCTTAGACTCCAGACTACCGAGGGTAGCTCTTTCACCCACCGCTTGCCGAACTTGTTGAGGTCGTTGTAGATCCTTGGTTTGAGTCCCTGCAAAATCATGCCGTTGGCACGCTCCACCTGCCCATTCGTCATGGGGTGAGCTACGGCGGCCCAGTCCACACGGATGTGGTGGTCGTCGCAGAAGTCCAGGAACTTTTTTCTGGTGAACTGCGTGCCATTGTCGGTGATGATGGAGTTTGGGACCCCGAATTGATGGATGATGTTGGTGAAGAACGCCACCGCCTGCTCGGACCTGATGCTAGTCAAGGGTCGGACCTCGATCCACTTGGATAATTTGTCGATGGCGACCAGCAGGTGCGAGAAGCCCCCAGGTGCCTTCTGCAAGGGACCGACGAGGTCTAGACCCCACACAACAAACGACCAGGTGACGGGTATCGTCTGCAAGGCCTGAGCGGGCAGATGCATCTGCTTTGCGTAGAATTGACACCCCCGGCAGGAGCGCACAATCCTAGTGGCGTCGGCCACCGCGGTTGGCTAGTAGAAACCTTGTCGGAAGGCATTTCCCACGAGGGCTCGAGGTGCTGCATGGTGGCCGCAAGCCCCCGAGTGTATTTCTTGCAACAGTTCTTGTCCCTGGGCGATAGATATGCATCGTTGGAGCCTGCCCGAGGGGCTGCGGTGATAGAGCTCTTTTTCATCACCCAGCAAGACGAATGACTTGGCGCGCCGAGCCAGCAGCCGAGCTTTGGTCTTGTCGAGGGGAAGCTCTCCTCGGAGGAGATATTCCAGGTATGGGGTCTGCCAGTTCAGATCTGGCGTGACCCCATTCTGTTCCTCCTCGACGGGCAAGGTCTCTTCCTCGATGGTCGAGGGTGCCTCGGGTTAGGCCGAGGGTACCTCGGGCTAGGCTGAGGCTTCCTCAGGCTCGGGCGCATCATCGATCTTGACAGATGGTTGATGTAGGTCTCTGGAGAAGACGTCCAGGGGAACCGTCGTTCGCCCCGAGGCTATCTTCGCCAGCTCATCCGTAGTCTCGTTGTACCGTCGGGCGATGTGGTTGAGCTCCAGCCCATAGAACTTGTCTTCTAGTCATTGGACTTCGTCGCAGTAGGCTTCCATCCTCCGGTCGTGGTAGTGGGAGTTCTTCATGACTTGGTCGATGACAAGCTATGAGTCGCCACGAGCATCGAGGCGCTGGACCCCTAGCTCGATGGCGATTCGCAGCCCGTTAACCAGGGCCTCGTACTCGGCCACGTTGTTTGATGCCGGAAAATGGAGGCGAATGATGTAGCAGAGATGCTTTCCGAGGGGTGAAACGAAGAGCAAGCCAGCGCCTGCTCCTATTTTCATGAGTGACCCATCGAAGTACATGGTCCAGAGCTCGGGCTGGATTGGAGTTGTCGGTAACTAGGTGTCAGTCCACTCAGCCAGGAAGTCTGCCAAGACCTGGGATTTTATGGCCTTCAGAGGAGCGAATGATAGCGTTTCGCCCATAAGTTCCACTGCCCACTTTGCTATCCTACCCAAGGCCTCACGGCGCTGGATGATCTCCCCCAAGGGGAAGGATGACACCACAGTCACCGGATGAGACTCGAAGTAGTGTCGCAACTTTCGCCGTGTTAGAATCACTGCGTAGAGCAGCTTCTGGATCTGTGGGTAGCGGACTTTGGTCTCGGAAAGCACTTCGCTGATGAAGTAGACTGGCCTCTGGACGGGCAGTGCATGCCCTTCTTCTCGTCTCTCGACTACGATCGCGACGCTGACCACCTGAGTGGTCGCGACTATGTAGATCAAGAGGGCTTCTCCTGCAGTGGGGGCACCAGGATGGGTGTATTTGTAAGGAGCGCCTTAAGGTTTCTGAGGGCTTCCTCAGCCTCGCGGGTCCAAGTGAAGCACTCGGTCTTCCTTAAGAGACGGTACAGAGGCAAGCCTTTCTTGCCAAGGCGTGAGATGAAGCGGCTCAGAGCCGCAAGTCATCCCATGACCTTCTGTACTCCTTTCAAATCTTTGATCGGTCCCATGTCGGTGATGGCCGCGATTTTCTCCGGATTGGCCTCGATGCCCCACTCGGAGACGATGAATCCAAGGAGCATGCCTCGGGGGACTCCGAAGACACACTTCTCGGGATTGAGTTTCACGCCTTTCGCTCTCAGACACTTGAATGTAGTTTCAAGGTCAGAGAGGAGGTCGGAGGCTGTCTTCGTCTTGACAACGATGTCATCGACGTAAGCCTCGACCGTTCTGCCAATGTGTTCTCCGAACACGTGGTTCATGCACCTCTGGTAAGTGGCGCCCGCATTCCTCAAACCAAATGGCATTGTAGTGTAACAGTACATGCCAAAAGGTGTGATGAAAGAAGTCGCGAGCTGGTCAGACTCTTTCATCTTGATTTGGTGATAGCCTGAGTAGGCATCGAGGAATGACAGGGTTTCGCACCCAGCAGTGGAGTCCACGATTTGATCGATGCGAGGTAGAGGATAGGGAACTTTCGGACATGCCTTGTTTAGACCAGTGTAGTCTACACACATCCTCCATTTCCCATCCTTCTTCCTTACAAGAACAGGGTTAGCTAACCATTCGGGATGGAATACCTCTTTGATAAACCCTGCCGCGAGTAGCTTGTGGATCTCCTCGCCTATGGCCCTGCGCTTTTCTTCGTCGAAACGGCGCAGGGCTTGCTTCACGGGTCGGGCTCCAGCTCTGATGTCCAGTGAGTGCTCAACGACATCCCTCGGTATGCCGGGCATGTCCGAGGGACTCCACGCAAAGACTTCGGCATTTGCGCAGAGAAAGTCGATGAGCACTGCTTCCTATTTGGGGTCGAGCTCGGAGCCGATCCGAACTTTCTTGCTGGCGTCGTTGCTGGGGTCGAGAGGGACGGACTTGACCGCCTCAACTGGTTCGAAGTTGCCGGCGTGCCGCTTCGCGTCGGGCGCCTCCTTGGAGAGGCGTTCTAGGTCGGCGATGAGGGCCTCGGACTCGGTGAGAGCCTCAGCGTACTCCACGCACTCCACGTCGCATTCGTACGCGTGGCGGTACGTGGATCCGACGGTGATGATCTCGTTCGGGCCCGACATCTTGAGCTTGAGGTAGGTGTAGTTAGGGACGACCATGAACTTGGCGTAGCATGATCTTCCCAATACCACATGGTAGGTTCCTTAGAACCCGACGACCTCAAAGGTGAGAGCTTCCTTTCGGAAGTTAGAGGGAGTTCCAAAGCAGACGGGTAAGTCGATCCGTTTGAGGGGTAGGATTCGCTTCCCGGGCGCGATCCCGTGGAAGGGTGCCGCACCGGCTCGGACCTCGGACCGATCAACCCCTAAGAGTTCTAGGGTCTCGGCGTAGATGATGTTAAGGCTGCTGCCTCCGTCCATGAGGACCTTGGAGAGCCTAACGTTGCCGATGATCGGATCGACGATGAGCGGGTACCTTCCTGGGCTTGGCACGAAGTCGGGGTGGTTGCCTCAGTCGAAGGTGATAGGCTTGTCGGACCAGTCTAGGTAGACGGGCGCTGCCACCTTCACCAAGCAGACCTCCCGACGCTCCTGCTTGCGATGTCGAGCTGAGGCGTTCGCCGCCTGCCCGTCGTAGATCATGAAGCAGTTATGGGCTTCCGGGAACCCCTCTTCCTTGCCGCCCTCCTTCTTGTCGTTGTCATGGCCCTTGCCATCTTCCGCCGAGGGCCCGATCTTATGGAAGTAGCGCCAGAGCATGACACATTCTTCGAGGGTGTGCTTGACGGGCCCCTAGTGATAGGGGCACGGCTCCTTGAGCATCTTGCCGAACGCACCGACCCCTCCAGAAGGTTTCCGAGGGTTCCTATGCTCGGCCGCAGCGACGAGATTCACGTTAGCGGCGTCGTGCTTTGCTTGCGACTTGTTTTTGGCCTTCTTCTTCGTGCCCCGCTGGGCGGACGCCTCGGGGGCGTCTATCTTCGGCTCTCCCTAAGGCTGCTTGTCCTTTCGGAAGATGGCTTCGACCGCCTCTTGACTCGAGGCGAACTTGGTGGCGACGTCCATCAGTTCGCTCGCACGGGTGGGAGTCTTGCGTCCCAGTTTGCTCACCAGGTCTCGACAAGTGGTGCCGTCGAGGAAAGGCCCGATGACATCTGAGTCGGTAACGTTGGGCAGCTCGGTGCGCTGCTTCGAAAACCACCGGATGTACTCTCGGAGGGACTCCCCTGGCTGCTGGCAGCAGCTTCAGAGGTCCCACGAGTTCCCAGGGCGCACGTAGGTGCCTTGGAAGTTTCCCGCGAAAGCTTTGACCAGATCGTCCCAGTCGGAGATCTGCGCAGGAGGCAGATGCTCCAGCCAGGCTCAGGCGGCGTCGGAGAGGAAAAGGGGTAGATTACGGATGATGAGGTTGTCATCATCTGCCCCTCCCAACTGGCATGCCAGTCGGTAGTCCGCGAGCCACAGCTCCGGCCTCGTCTCCCCCGAGTACTTGGTGATGGTAGTCGAGGCTCGAAAACGGGCAAGGAACGGCGCTCGTCGTATGGCCCGGCTGAAGACCCACGAAGCGGGTGGTTCGGGCAAAGGACTACGATCCTCCTCGCTGTTGCAGCGTCCCCCACGCCTGGGATGGTAGCCTCAGCGCACCTTCTCGTCGAGGCGGGCTCGATGGTCGGGATGGTGGTGCTCGTTGCCGAGGCGTTCCTGGGCGGCAGGCGCCTCGTCCCGCGTGCGCTCGGGATGGACCGAGGCTTCCCGAATGCGTCGGGAGGACACCGCGTGATGCTCCGAGGGGTCAGCTCGTCTGCGGGAGGCGGAGCTCTCGGCTCGTCGAACCGCGGCGCCTTCCAGGAGATCCTTGAGTTCGCCCTGGATACGCCGTCCCTCGGTGGTGGATGGCTCCGACATGGCTCGAAGTAGCATCGCCGCTGTAGCTAGGTCCTAGCCGGACCCGCTGACGGCCAGGGGCAGCGCTGCCCTGGCATCGTCGACGATGCGGTGCCGGATGTCTTGGGCCCGATGACAGGCTTCTCCGGCGAGTGTTCGGCCTGCCCACTCCTGTTCGATGTTCTGTCGGAGCTGCACAAGCCGGCCTGCTTCCCCATCGACCCGGGCCTGCATCTCACGGATTTGCTCGAGCTGTATGTCCTGACCCCCCGCAGGGACTGGGATCACAACTAGCTCCCACAGGATGTCAACGCGAGATGCGGGCCCGGGAGGATCGTCAACCTCTGGCATACCAAGGTGGTTGCCTTCGTTGTGATCTCCCAGATCGACGTGGAAACATTCGCGACTTGGGCCGTAACCCTCGTCGCCAAGGTCATGGCCATCGTCAGAACAACCGGAGAGGCAGTGGTCACATGCGAACATGAAGTCCCGCATGGCACCGGGGTCATTGAGGCCAGAGAAATCCCAACCGGAGTTGGGGTCGTCCTCCTCCTCAGAACCCGCCGGTCCGAAGGTTGAGACGGCTGTCAGTCGATCCTAGGTCGACCACATGTGGTACCCCGGAAGGTTTGGATATGCCTTTACGAAGGCGCTCACCGCAGCGGGGTCGCTAGGTGGATCGAAGCTGAACCGAAAAGGTACGGGATGGAAAATGGACGGTACCTCTTGGTCGATGGACGATGGTGAAGTCGCGTCGGGGGCGAAGTACACCGTCATCTCAGGTACGAGAGTAACGCCTAGCAGGTCCTTTGCGAGGGTGCTGGCGTCATCAGTCCGCTTGGGGCTGACACGTCACGGGGAAGTGATACCCGTCGTCGTCTCAGGTGTGAGGACAATGCCCGACATGTCCCCGGGGGAGTGCCGGCGTCGTTGACTCGCTCTGGTGCGATAGCCGACAAGGTGCCACCTCCTGCGTGGCCATGGTTGCCTCGTCTCCGCCTCCTCCAGCGAGGAGGGTGGCGGGGACGACCGGAGCGCTCCTCTTCCGCCGTGGGGAGATGTTGTCGTAGAGCTCGCCGCCGCCGGGCAAGTCAGAGACTGTCGTTGTCGTCACACCGCGGGGGGAGGAGTACCATGTCGTAGCTGCCGTCGAGGGACATGAACTCGAGACTCCCGAAGCGGAGCACCGTCCCGGGCTGAAGAGGTTGCTGAAGACTCCCCATCTGGAACTCAACGGGAAGGTGTTCGTTAACACGCAGCAGGCCCCTACCTGGCGTGCCAACTGTCGGCGTCTCAGACCTGGGGGGGGGTCCCTTGGACCGACGAGTGAAATCGCTGCGTGCCCCTGCCCAGATGGGTTGGCGCGGGATGGAACACAAGATGTGGGGCAAGCCTTGTATTATCCTGCACCAGGGGTGACGCTTGTAGTAGGGGTTACAAGCGCGTCGCGAGAGGGAGAGAGAGAGAGAGAGTTCGTCCGCTCCTTCCCTCCCGCGAACCCCCCTCAGGGTGGCCCTGGACCTCCCTTTTATAGACGCAAGGAGAGGGTCCAGACGTACAACGGGGGGCGTAGCTATGCGCTAACGTGTCCGGCAGAGGAGCGCCTAGGCCTTGTGTACATGCCAACGTGGCCGTGGGGGGAGAGTTCGAGCCCTGTACACGTGATAGCGTGGCCGTCGGAGGAGCGCCTGAGTCCTGTAGGAGTATAGCTGGCAGTGTGGCAAGGGTCCTGCTGACGTCTCCTTACTGCCGTAAGGGGCTGAGAGCCACCGGTGTCATGGTGCACGCGGGGCACCATCATTACCCGTCGCCGGGGTAAGCCAGATGGGATGCCGGTCTTGTTCCTCCTAGCCTGAGCAGGCTAGGAATAGGGTAATGATGTATCCCCTGTTGGCGCGGTCGGTCCGAGCCCAAGGTCGGGCGAGGCGGAGACTTCTGTTGAGGCCGAGGCCGGGGTCAGGCGAGGACGCGATTCCTCCCGAGACCGAGGTCGAAGCCGAGTCCGGGGGTCGGGCGAGGCGGAGACCTCCTCTCGAGGCCGGAGCCTGAGGTTGAGGCCGAGTCGGAAACCTCCTCCCGAGGCCGGGACTTGAGGTCGGGCGAGGCAGAGCTTCCTGTTGCGCCCGAGGCTGAACTCGGTGGTTGATCGTGACTTGTTGTCAGTCTTTGCCTGGGTGGTTGACACGACAGTCGGAGCAGGGCGAGCGGCGCTGTTTTCCTGTCACATCAGTATAGTAAAGAAGAGGGGCGAAGTGACTGTGGTCACTTCGGCCTGGCCAACTAAGGCGCGTGTGTCAGGATACGGCATCAGGCATCCCCTGCGTTGAATGTGCCTGCGAAGCAGTCGGTTGGTGAGGCGGTCTGGCCAAGGTTGCTTCACAATGAAGCCTGCCCGAGCCGGGCTTCAGGAGAGTCGAGGGGGCGCCTGTTGCCTGAGGAGGCCCTCGGGCGAGGTGTGAACTCGTCTGGGACTACTGCTCCGGCCCGAGGCTGGGCTCGGGCGAGATCGCGTCCCTTGGGTAGGCGAAGCCTTAACTTGAACCGCACCCGTCAGTTGGTCTGAGGGTGTTTACCAGCCATGATTAGGAGCGTTGGGGTACCCCTAATTATGGTACCCGACAATACCTTTACCTTTGACAATGCTTCTCCCTTGGCAGCAGAACTGCAGGCTATCCCATGGCCTCCATCATACAAGCCACCTCAGCTCCCCATGTATGATGGACATTCAGATCCGAAGCAGTTTTTGATGAGTTATGAAGCAACTATATCTTTATAAGGAGGCAATGCAGCTGTCATGGCCAAGTCCTTCGTCATGACAGTTAAGAATGTGGCTCAAACGTGGTATTCTTCTCTTTGGCCAGGAACTATTACTTCATGGCAGATGCTTAAGGATATGCTGGTGACAAGTTTCCAGGGCTTTCAGACAAAGCCAGTCACAGCTCAGGCTCTCTTTCAATGTACACAAGATCATGAGGAGTATCTTCAAGCATACGTCCGAAGGTTCTTGCGCCTGAGAGCACAAGCGCCTACAATGCCTAATGAAATTGTCATTGAGGCCATGATTAAGGGGCTTCGTCCAGGACCTACTGCCTAGTATTTTGCTAGAAAGCCTCCACAGACTTTGGAGAAGCTGCTTCAAAAGATGGATGAATACATTCGGGCTGACAATGACTTTCGCCAAAGAAGAGAGGAAGCCTACAGGTTCTCTCAGATGACCAGGGGCTTTGGAGGAAGAATCCACCCAAGACATGTCAGGTCAATTCACTCCACCTAGAGTGACGACAGAGGAAGTCAACAACAGAGGCCACAATATTCCTCGCACGCTTCGGGGCAGCAACAAAGCTCTTTCCGACCGCTAGCTCCAAGAGGCAGAGGTGCCAGGGGCTTCGGAGGAAGGTTTGGGGATTAGCCTAGAAAAATTTATTGCTTATTCTGTGGTGAGGACAAGGGCCATACTACAAGGATGTGCCATGTCACCATTCAGAAACAAAAGGAAATAGCAGAAGCCGCAGCCCAGCAGAACCAGCCGAAGCAGGTCATGCATACTGCTTCGTATCACTCACCGTACATACCAGAGTATGTGGGTAACCATCCTGCAGCGTCTGTTGCTTTGGCTAGTCAGCCACAGGCATCTTGGCCACAGCCTCCACCTCCGCCACCACTACGGCCTGTGTATTCACGAGGCCAGCAGCCAGAAGGGAGCCAACAGACCCATCAGCAGCGAGATTTCAAGGAGGAGTCCCAAGCTCGCACAGTCAACAGTACTGTGCCAGAATCAAAGCATATCAATTGAGAGATATCCTACCCCTAAAACAGTTTTTACATTCATTGTCATATTCTTTTATAATAAGGAACAATTATTGAAAACCTAGTTCTCTTGTCATTTTCAATCTCCTGTAATAGCTTCGTTCTTGTCATAGCGAAATATATCTTCTCCACAGACTCACGAAGTCCAAAAAGTCGCTGAAGCACAAAAGTCGTTCCTAAGGGAACGCAGGCCTAAAAATCACATTACAAGTATCCCTGAAGCTACAAGAAGCCATTCTAAGGAACGCAGCATAAGTTTGCCGAAGATATAAAAAATCGTTCCTAAGGGAGCGCAGTGTAAGTTTTTTGCTCAAAAGTCGTTCTAAAGGGAATGCAGAGCCAAATACCGCCGAAATATAAGGCAAAGCGCGAAAAGTCAACGCGAATACCGCCGAAATAGAAGGCGAAGAAGTTCAAAAGACGTTCCTAAGGGAATACAGAACTTACACCGAAAAGTCAGCGCTGATACACTGAAAAATAAGCGGTGAAGCTGAAAAATAAGCGGCAAAGAGATTGTGTATTCCACTATGGGGGTGTGAGTGTGTGTCTTCGGCATAAATATCATTTTGCATAACATAACATCATCACATCATTTTGCATAACATAACATCATACATCATATTGCATCAATGACACAAGGGGATACAATGTTGACCTTCGGAGAATATTTCGAAAAAATGAAATTGTGCTAAGGCACAAAATAAGTTTGAAGAAATACAGCTTCATCAGCTCTGAGGTAGAGGAACAAATCTATTGTTGACAAAGCATTAATGTTTTTGCGACGCTTGGAGGATTTTTTACGAAGCATAGAAGCTCTTCTTTATGAAGCATGAAAAGAAGGGAAGGTGTTTTTTTGCCAAAGGCTCAAAAACGGTATGTACATAAAAGTTTCATGCATCGCAAAGAAATGAATTGCAAAACCATTCATATATTACATTCAAAACCTATGAGCATCGAATATTACAAGCATGTTCCAGCAAATGTTACATTAATATTTTAGCAATGTTTTTATAAATAGCTATTCTTCTTCCTTCCGGACTTCTTCTGCAGCTTCGGTTAATAATTTCGTGACAACTTCGTCCACAATAGCTTCGGCCATATTAATAATTTCTATCGACTTCTTTGTCTCTGGGTCGGCCAAGGGGTCGAAGGGCTCTGGGGGAGGAGATAGTTCAGCTACAATAGAAGATATAAATTAGTTCGAAATCACAAAAATAAGCAATAAAGTTAAAAGCCATTAAGTAATACCTATCCGTTTTTCAAGTTCAACAGCTTTCTCAGTTGCTTTTGTTGCTTCTCGAGCGTCATGAATGTCTTTCTCACTCTTTTTCATTATTTCATGCGCCATCCCTCGGCCACCATTTTTCCAAATATCAGTGAAAATTTTTCCACCTATTAAGCTTGCTTCGGCCGAGGGATCCTTCGTATCATCAATAGACAAAGCAGCTTCGGCCTGAGCCAAAGTTTTGACATGATCGCACCCTGCTTTCTCCAAAATAGCTGCAACTCCTCTCGCACCAGAGAACGTGCAGACGTCCCCGCGGTCGCCCAGAATTTCTTCAAAAGCTTCAGCTTCGCTGCTGATCCACTCAATTACGCCCTCAGGATCACCTCTTTTGAAGTTGTCTTCGCTTGAGTATGCGCCCACGTTGGCGAAGCTAATTTTTATCTTTTTGACACATTCTACAGACTTTTCAAAACATCTCCCTTTGGATGAGCGAAGCTCTGCAACTGTTTTTTCAAAATAATTTTTCCAGTACTCACTGGCATCTTGGTCAGCTTCGACAATAGCGCATTTCAATTTCGCTTCGACCAGTTGTTTTTGAAGGTTTTCAATCTCATTCCTTTAGATCTCAGATTGAGCCTTGAAGCTAGCTTCATCCCCTTTTACTTTGTCCACCAATATAAGTAGAATTTTTCTTTTTCCAAAGCTTCGTTCCTCAGCTTGATAACCTCTGATCGAAGGTTGTTGAGAGCAATAGTGTAACTCTTGTCTTCGGCATTCTTTTGCGCCCTTAAGGCATTGCTAAGTATTAAACCCTATATGAAAAAATGAATGGGTTAATATAAGAACAAAAGAGAAATTCAAAATTCATAAACTTCCAAATATACAATTTTTGTACCTTCAGACTGTTATATGCAAGGCTATCCGCAAGATCGTCCTTAGTCATGGCGCAGAGGCCAGCTTCAAGCTTCGGGAACCCGATACTTCTGGCCATCTCTCGGCAGACAGATAATTCCTTATTCTCTGAGAGGCAATACAAGAAGTCATCTTCATCTGTGCCATTAAACACTAAGGCCCCTTTCGGGTACTTCAGTTCGCGGGCATAGTGTTTAGCTTCAAAAATTTCTTCTTCAGATAATCTTTTTCCCGAAGCGTGTCGAATAATATAATCAAGGACTTCGGAAGACGCTTTGGGAGTAGGTGCGACAACTTTTTCAAGAAAAATCTGTTTTATAGCTTCTTCTTCCGCTGCGTTTTCTCCAATTTCTGAGGATTTCTCTTTGACGGGCTCTGAAGGCCCAGCTTCGGCATCGGCCTGGCTCATTGTAGCTTCGGCTTTGGTTACCTTTGCCTCGGTTTCAATCTGTGCCTTCGATGCTTTGGCAATTTTCCCTGGAGTAGAGCTTGAAGCTTTTATTGTCTCCAGTACATCTAGTACACTAGCCATCCTTTTTCTCTTGGGGGTCGTTGCTAGACCTTTTTGTGTCTTCGACACCTCCACTCCTGCCGAAGGGCTTAGAACTTCTAATGTTTTCGTCTCTTTGATTTTTGGTTCTTCAATTTTGTCAGTCTTCGGCATTGCAGCCGGCTCTTCAATCCTCTGCGTAAGAGAAGGTCCTTTGGCTTCAGTAGCTAAAGAAGTCTCACCACCAAATTCAGGCACTATGGCTGGTTCAATGTAGCGTGGTCGGTGAGTAAGGACCTTCAACTTTTTCCTCTTCGGTATGGGCTCGCTTGAGGTAGCCGAAGCAGCAGCCTTCCCAGAAGTTGCACCCTTTCTTTTCTGCCCCTGCGGTGGGTAGCGATAGTCAGGGTACACAAATCCGATAGCATCAAAAACTCTATTTAGCCTTTTCTTTTTTCAGCTCCCGAAGGCCGTAGATAGTGCATTATCTTCAGACTTGGAGTACGTTCCAAGTCGTTCATCACTAGTATTTTCAACACACTTCATCCAGTCATCGTCTGGTTTGATAAATTGGTCTCCAAACCTAAAAGTATATTTCAATCGAACCAAACCACCTTCGCTAGGGTTAGTGATGGTTTCTTTTGGCATTTCCCAGCTGTCTATCAGTGGCCATATCCTGTAGGCTATATGTTCTTGAACCAAATCTCTTGTCCCGATAAAAGAACAAACTATACTGAAGGTCCTTCGGCATGCTTCAGCTGCCTCATCAATTTCTACCTTCAGTTTCCAGAGGCCGAAGCGTGACCAGATGGGTCGCATAATGATTTCTTTAATATCTTCTATTGCTTTCAAATCAATTTTCACGTAAAATCATTCTTCCATCCAGGCCCCGGGCCACCTCTTCCGGAATGTTGGCACTGGGTAGCTTGCGCCAGAGCGAGCAACAAAGCTGTAGCACCCAAAGTTGTTATGATATTGTTCCTTACCCCAAGGCTTCGTCCCATACGAAAGCTCATGCATACTGCAAAAACATCTTGCGCTTGGCTCTAGACCTTGACTCCTCACAGCCCAGACGAAGATCCCCATTCTGATAATAGCTTCAGGAGTGATCTGGTGAAGGAAAATCTGATATATCTTTAAAACTTCAACCACAAATCTGCTTAATGGGAACCGAAGTCCAGCTTTGAAGAAACTTCGGTAGATTACAACTTCGTCTTCTTCAGGAGCAGGAACGGCTCTATCTACGTCAGCCCTCACAATAGAAATATCTCGAAAGTACCTTCCTCTCATATTATCAAGATGACTCTGTTTGATAGTTGATTTCCCGAAGACTGTGTGACTTGGTCGCCAAGGACGATCTTCCGAGTCTTCACCTCCACTCTCTGCATCATAGCTGTCGCTATCATCAGTATCTTCAGACAAGCCTTCTAATATCTCTTTAGTTATCTTCTCTATGTTTGTTTTTGCAATTGACTCAATAAATCCAGCAGTCTTCTCCTCAAGGAGCTTCTCCTCCTCGCTCAGCTTCGTCTCAGCAGCAACCTTTTTGTCTTGAGACATCTCTTCTTCGGAAATGACAAAAATATGTCCCTAGAACCAAAGCTTATAAAATCTAAGAAACTAAGCAACTGTTGGTAAGCAAGAGCTAAGAAATTGAGCAAAGCAAACCAGGCGGCAAGTAACGTACCAAATGTGCTCGGGGTGAGTTCTTATTTATACGCCCAGCGCACTCCAAGTTGGAGGGCCCCGTCTGTCATTGACTGTTGCTATTCTAGCAAAGGGAAGGTGTTTTTTCGGACCTTCGGCTTAGGGCCTTCATCCATATCGCAATCTGAATTCGTTATTCTAACAAATTAACCTTGCGAGGGGCTACTGTTGGGGGCCTTCATCTTCTGAAGGTCCTCAAAAACATGATTTAACAATGTTTCCAGAGTTGTAATACATGAACAGGTATCTTCGGATTCAAATCAGAACCATAGCGGGAGAAGCATGAACAATACGAAGATTGATGCAGCGCCGAAGCTACGCGCAAGGGAGCTTCGACATGACAGCAGGAAAGGGAACCAACTTAAAGGGGAAAAGGCTATTTAGACCCCGATGAGTTACCTCATAGTCATTAGCAAATGTAAAGGGCATGAATGTAATTTTACATGGGCTGTGTCCCATGCCTATAAATAGATGAACAGTTTCCCCGTACTGTTCACGCTGACTTGGCATTTGCTTTTGCATCACGCTCGTACCTTTGCTGTCTATCAAGTCGAAGGTATCAAATGTAATTCAATATTGTTTTTATTTTCTCATGATAACATAATGGAGATGAATTTATAATGTTATATGATTGTTCATGTTATCTTTTGTATTTTACACGCTTCTTCTATTACCATCTTGCCTTCGATATTCGAAGGTATGTCCTTCATGACCTTCATCTGAAGATCATTATATCCTAAGGGAAATAATGATTCGAAGGACGAAGGGCGTTAATGTTAAACATTTTATGTTGCCTTGTTCTTGATTCATAGCATTTGAGAACAAGTCACCAACACACGGGATAAAATCGTTGTGTCATCTGTTGTTATTCGTGTGCGATTCTCTCTACTTCTACTCACTTGATAATTGCTCTAAGTTTAATACTCACCTTGTGAAGAGTAAAAGGGAAATAGGGTTAACCTTTTCCTACAATTAATTTTGGTGGTTGAATGTCCAACACAAATATATGGACTAACTAGTTTGCTCTAGAACTCATGTATTACAGGTGCATAAGGTTCAACACAAACCAATAAATATTCAAGTTAGGGACCCAATTCAAAAGGAGCAAAATGGACTTGAGTGTGTTGTGGTCTCGCGCACTGGACTTGTAATACCCAAAAATGTATACAATAAGACTATAGTTGATCTCCTTATTTTGTGTGCCATCTAATCATTATAACAAGAGAATAACTATAAATAAGAATGAGTAATTAAAACAAATGATACTTAAATAAACTATGCATCATGCTGGGATTTATCGTGTGTGTGCATTTGGTGACATAAATAAACCAACATTCAAATGGAGGATTTAATACCTACTTTGAATAAATAGAATAGAAGGAGAGAAATACTATAAAGTACAAAATAAAACTTACTAATAAAAATTCATATTGGCAAGTTCAAATTTAATATCTAACCCAAGGACAAACTTGCCACAAAAAGAATTTCTTTTAGAGTTGAAGTTTTGAATTTGTAAAGGAAGAAAAGAATAATAAAAAAAGGGGGAAAGAGAAAGCAATTTTCGGCCAAGTGGGCCTCAATCCCCTCCTGGCGGCCCAAATACACCCGCGCAGCCCGTTTCTGCTTTCCCTGCAATCTCACCTCCAGGCGGGCCCCTAGGGCCAGGAACTTGAGGCACGCTGGGAGCATGGCGCACTGGCTTTCTGCCGTGCGGGGCCCACTCCCCAGCCTTCCGGTGTTGTATCCGTCATCTTCCAGGTTTGATCGGGCGTGTGCGCTGTGGCTTCACGGTGGGCCCTACCGATCATCTCCATCTCCCTCGCGTGGCGCAGGCTCTGGTTGCACACCGCAACAGACGGCGCTAGAACCGGTCGTTTCTGTCCCCCCCCCACAAAAATCAGACTCGTTAATCCATGCCTACATATATGTGTGACTCGAGCTCCGCCTTTCCCCCATGAACCTTGTGGGCGAGCTCGACCTAGGTACTACGCTAACTAAGAGCATCCATGGGGGGAGGACGAGAGCAGGAGAGAGCCGGGGGATGGCTGAGGAACGCTACCGGGCCGCCGCAACCGCGCTCTGCGCAGCACGCCGAGCCATGCACGGTGGTCTGGGCGCCGTGCCAGGACCCTTGGGGCGATCGTAGGCGTTGGGCGGAGCATGCAGAGGGCGTTGGGGTCCGTGCCACGCGGAGTGGAGCTTAGGATGGCGCCGCCGCAGGGGGGAAACCACTATACCTGGCGTTGGGCGATCGAAATCGACCGGGGACAATCGTTGGTGCTATCTGAGGCTCGTCGCGGCGTCTCCTGGGCGGAATCGCGCTCTGGACCACCAGAATTTTTCACCGGAGTTGAAGCTTCGCGGTGGTGCCGCTCATCACCGCAGACAAGACCGCCCCTGCGTCAATCACCGGTAATCGCCACAGTACCTAACTCGTAATCCTCTGTACATCATCAGTAGCCTTGGTTGGGTTGGGCGAGTGCCTGTAGCGCCGTTGGGAGCTCGCCGGAGATTTCCGCCGTGGCTGGTAATGTGCCATCGTCGGCTGGCCTGGGGGAAGAATATGAGAGACAGTCCCGTTAGATGCACTATGGACGGTCTGGATTCGAAGTCACCGCGACTGTTGATCGGGTAATCGACGGCCGTGATTGAACCGGGCATAACGATTTGGGCGGAGTGAACCGGTTCCGTTCAGATCCGATCGGATGGATCAGATGAATCCGGGTAAAGATGTGATCTGCACCGTAGATTTAACATCCTGTGGTTCTCGTCGCGTAACGATTCACTTGTTACCTAGATCTAATCTGGGCGCTCCGTTTAAGATCAGACGGCTAGCATCCCACGATACCCCTTCGGCCTCTCAGTTTAGCATAAGAGCCCCTAGCATCTCTGTTATTCAACCCACAGTCCTGTCAGAAGCGTTCTGAGTCTAGGGATTCTTATGGATTAGCCCCTGAACTTCTCCGTATTAGTGCGCCTAGTCCAGAGAGTCAGAAAAATCAGAAAAACCAATATAGAATTGGATTTTTAATGTAGAAATAAATGCTAGAATTGGTTTAATTCATAGAAAATTCATATGTAGTCCAAATTAATCCATTTCAGTTTCTATAATTTTGTAATAATGTTGTTTATCACCCTGTGTCTCTATTTTAACATGAAAATGGTATTAAAATTTATTTCTTAATTAACCTCGTATCAAATACATAAAACCTTAGGAAATTCGTATCTCCTCCGTTTTAACTCCGATTTGATCCTTTCGAGTTGCGCTAGTCTCATAGCAACGCATAGATCATTATTATGCTGTATATTCTTATGTTTGGTGTGATGTTAATTTTGTCTATACACTGTTTGTTTGTATTGCTACGACTAGCGGTGAGGTCACGAGGATTTGAAGAATCACCCTGGTAATTGGAATCTCAAGTGCCAGGCAAGTTGTGCCCTTGATTCACTTTTGTTACCCAATAATGTTCTTTATAATCATTTATCATGCATATGTTTAATTTTGATGGGACCCGATAGGTCACCCTAGATTGTTTATCTCATTACCTTGTTTATCCCTGAATCACTTGGGTAGTTTGCTATTGCTTTATATGGTTTTGGGAATCATTTATTATATCCATGTTCCAGATATTTTTTTATTCAATTTATGTTCATGTCAAGATCATTATATTATTGTTAATTGGAACATGGAGCTTAACTTGAGAAACACGTGCCACCACAAGGGAGGAATAGGACCCCTTGGCTAACTAATTAGGAAAGCTAGTGGAAGACTACCTTACCCGAAAGGGGCAAGGGCAGTAGGGGAGTTGCATGCAAGGAGGTTCTCGGGTTGATTTTGCTGTGATGGCGGTCAGACGGGGGATTCTTGCAAGTGCTCTTCCCATAAACTGTAGCGGGTTTTCGGAAGCTAGTGGAACTTTGTAAAGGCCTCGTAGTGGATCCCTAGCCATTCACCTCGGTAGTGTCTAAGGGCCTAGCTAACCCTGGCGACATGGAAAACACGACTTGTGGGTAAAGGGTACAACCTCTGCAGAGTGTAAAACTGGTATACTAGCCGAGCTCACGGTCATGAGCGGCTCAGGACTCTCCGATGATTAAATTATGGAACCTAAACTCAATTTGTCATTTGCATTTGCATGGGTTTATTATTAATTTTGTTCTATTATTTTATTATGGTTTGGTATTCACTTACACTTAGTAACTGCTAATAAAATTTTGACCAACTTATAAAAGCAATGCTCAGCTTTAACCTCTATTGTTGATCAGCCTTACACTTCATGAACTCCCACCTTTGGCGAGTTCATGTCACATTATTCCCCACAACTTGTTGAGCGATGAACATGTGTGAGCTCACCCTTGCTGTCTCACACCCCCCACAGGAGAAGAACAGGTGGTTCAAGTGGAGCCATGTATCGAGAAGTTCGATTCGATCTAGGTGGCGTCTCCTAGTTGACTTTCTCGCGCCAAGGATGGATTTTAGATCCTGTTATATTTATCTTTTATTTTTGTAAGTCTTCCGCTATGTAATAAGTACTCTGATTATATTGTGACATTTATCTCTATACACTCTGTTATTATATATGTAGTCTTCTTTAGCGCATGTATGAGATGCACCCGGCTTTGTCCCTTAAAGCCCGGGTGTGACAGGACTGTCCGGTGTGCCACCGGACAGTGTCCTGTGCACCATGCCCGTACAAATCCGAAGTAGCCACTCTCGGGAATTCAAAGACATGCTCTGTTATAATTCACCGGACTGTCCGGTGTACCACCGGACTGTCCAGTGTGCCAGCGGAGCAACGGCTAACTCGCGCAACGGTCGACTCTGACAGGATCTATAGTGAGCAACAGTCGATTCGACTCACGCAACGGTCGACTCTGACAGAATTTAGAGCAGCAAAGTCAGAGGGGCACCGGACTGCCCGGTGCTGCAAGAGGACAAAGCCCCAACGGTCGACTCGGCTCTGAACCCTAACAGTTGGGTGATGTGGCGGCTCACCGGACAGTGAACAGGACCTGTCCGGTGGCGCACCGGACTGTCCGGTGGCGCACCGGACTGTCCGGTGCGCCCATCGCGAGCAGCCTCCCCAACGACTTCTTTGGTGGTTGATGGCTATAAATACCCCCAACCACCACAACTCCAAGTATCCAAGTTTTTTGAAGTTCTCATTCAATACAAGAGCTAGTGCATTCACTCCAAGACACATTTCCAAAGATCAAATCCTTTCCAAGTCTAGAATTCATTCCAACCACCTAGTGACTTGAGAGAGTGTGTGTGTTCGTGTTCATTTGCGCTCTTGTTGCTTGGATCGCTTTCTTCCTTTCTCATTCTTGTTCCAAGCGACTTGTAATCAAAGCAAGAAACACCTAAGTGTGTGGTGGTCCTTGTGGGGTCTAAGTGACCCAATTGATTAAGGAGAAGGCTCACTCGGTCTAAGTGACCGTTTGAGAGAGGGAAAGGGTTGAAAGAGACCCGGTCTTTGTGACCACCTCAACGGGGACTAGGTTCTTTGGAACCAAACCTCGGTAAAACAAATCACCGTGTTCATTCGCTTGATTTCCATTTGATTTGTTTTCCCCTTTCTCCCGGACTTGACTTTAACTCTAATGCTAACCCCGGCTTGTAGTGTGTGTATTAAGTTATAAATTTCAGGTTTCGCCTATTCACCCCCTCTAGGCAACTTTTAATTGGTATCAGAGCCCGGTGCTTCATTAGAGTTTAACAACTCGAAGTGATGTCGGGAGATCACGCCAAGAGGGAAATCGTGACCAGCGACAAGCCCGCAAGCTCGGGGAGGACTCTTTCAAGAGAGTCTAGCAACAAGCATAAGGAGGAATCCTCTTCCTCCATCAAGTCCCATCGGAGAGGCGACAAGAAGAAAATGAAGAAAGTGGTCTACTACGAGACTGACTCATCGTCTCCCTCCACATCCAGCTCCGACTCGTCGTCCACTACTTCTAAGCGCCATGAGCGCAAGAAGTATAGTAAGATGCCCCTTCGCTATCCCTGCATTTCTAAGCGTGCTCCTCTACTTTCCATTCCCTTAGGCAAACCACCATATTTTGATGGTGAAGATTATTGTATATGGAGTGATAAAATGAGGCATCACCTAACCTCACTCCACGAATGCATATGGTAAATTATTGAGTTTGGAGCGCAGGTACCTAAGGAGGGGGACAAGGACTACAATTTGGATGAGGTCGCCCAAATTAGGCACTTTAACTCCCAAGCCACAACTATACTCCCGCCTCCTTGTGTCGAGAGGAGTATAATAAGGTGCAAGGGTTAAAGAGAGCCAAAGAAATTTAGGACGTCCTCAAAACGGCACACGAAGGGGATGAGGTGACCAAGGTCACCAAGCACAAGACGATCGAGGGAGAACTCGGTCGATTCATCCTCAACAAGGAAGAAGAGCCACAAGCAATGTACAACCGGCTCAAGACCTTGGTCAACCAAGTGCGCAACCTCGGGAGCACCAAATGGGATGAACATGAGATGGTCAAGGTTATTCTTAGATCCCTCCTATTTTGTAATTCTACTCAAGTTCAATTAATACGTGGGGATCCTAGATATAAGCTAATGTCTCCTGAGGAAGTGATTGGTAAGTTTGTGAACTTTGAGCTAATTATCAAAGACTCCAAACACATCGTCAACTTGGAGCAAGGCGCCACCTCCACACCCGAGGTACAACCCATCGCATTCAAGGCGATAGAAGAAGAGAAGAGGGAGTCTACACCAAGTAGACTTTCAATCGATGCCTCTAAGCTCGACAACGAGGAAATGGCGCTCATCATCAAGAGCTTCCACCAAATCCTCAAGCAAAGGAGGGAGAAGGACTACAAACCCCGCTCCAAGAGGGTGTGCTACAAATGTGGTTAGCCCGGTCATTTTATTGCTAAATGTCCAAATTCAAGTGATAGTGACAGGGACGACGACAAGAAGGGGAAGAAAAAGGAGAAGAAGAGGTATTACAAGAAGAAGGGCGGCAATGCCCACGTGTGTCGGGAATGGGACTCTGACGAGAGCTCCACCGACTCCTCCGACGAGGATGCCACCAAGATCGCCGTCAACAAGGGCCTCCTCTTCCCCAACATCGGCCACAAATGTCTCATGGCTAAGGACAGCAAAAAGAAGAAGGTACAATCTAGAACCACCCCCAAGTATACTACATCTAGTGATGAGGGTAGTTCTAGTGATAGTGAAGATGATTTAATGTCTCTTTTTGCCAACCTTAACATGGAACAAAAGAAAAAATTAAATGAACTAATTGAAACCATTAATGCGAAGGATGATCTATTGGAAAACCAAGAGGACTTCCTTGTTAAAGAAAACAAAAAACATGTCAAAGTGAAAAATGCTTATGCTCAGGAAGTAGAAAAGTGTGAAAACTTGACTAAAGAGCTTAGCATTTGTCATAATTCAATTTCTAGTCTTAGAAATGAAAATGCTAGTCTGGTTTCTAAGATTAATGAATTAAATGTTTACAATGATGCAATTTCTAGTTTTAAAACTGAAAATGCTAATTTAGTTTTAAGATTAAAGAATTGAATGTTTGCAATGATTCCATTTCCTGTCTTAGAGATGAGAATGCTATATTGCATGCTAAGATAGAAGAATTAAATGCTTGTAAACCCTCTACATCCACCGTTGAACATATTTGTATTTGTAATAGATGTAGAGATGTTGATATTGATGCTATAGATGATCACCTCACCATGATTAAGAAACAAAATGATCATATAGCTCAATTAAATGCTAAAATCAATGAGCATGAACTTGAAAATGAAAAGTTTAAATTTGCTAGAAGCATGCTCTATAATGGGAGACGCCCTGGCATTAAGGATGGCATTGGTTTCCAACAGGGGAGCAATGTCAAGCTTAATGCCCCTAAAAATTATCTAACTTTGTGAAGGGCAAGGCACCCATGCTTCAGGATAATGAAGGCTACATTTTATATCCTGCTAATTATCCTGAGCACAAAAATTGGAAGATTCATGCTAGAAAACCTCATACTGTTTCTCAACATGCATACATGTATAAAAATGAGGCATCTAGCTCTAGGCATACCACTCATATTAAATTGCCTAGAAAGAACATTCCTGCTGCATCAAATGAACATAACATTTAATTTAAGAATTTTGATGCTTCATATGTTTTAACTAACAAATCAGGTGTTGGGGACTTGTTCTCAAATGCTTCGGATTAAGAACAAGGCAACATAAAAAGTGTTAAATGATAGAGTCCTTCGTCCCCTTAAACATTATTTCCCTTCGGGATATAATGTGTTCCGGACGAAGGTCACAAATAACATATCTTCGTAAGCACAATAAATTATGACGAAGAACTTACATGCAACATAAAAAAGTAATATGAACATTTAAATATTACCACAATATCACTTCTATTTTATTATCATGTAAAAATGGAAATGATTTTAGATTACAAGTGTACCTTCGGATTGCAGGAAAGCAATAGTACAAGGATGACGGAAAGCAAATGCCAAGTCAGCGTGAACAGTACGGGAGTACTGTTCATCTATTTATAGGCGTGGGACACAGCCCATGTAAAATTACATTCATGCCCATTACATTTGCTAATGACTTATGGGAGTCTATCAAGGCCTAAGTAGTCTTTTCATCTTTAGGTCGGTTCCCCTTTCTGCTATCGCGACGAAGCTTTCCTGCGCATAGCTTCGGCTGTGCACCATCCTTCGTACAGCATGGTAATCAGCCCGTCCTTCATCTCAATCCCTCTTCGTCTGGCTTAGGCTTCGTCCTGACCGTACTCCATGTTCATAATCTGAGTCCGAAAATACCTATTCATATAATTCACTTGGAAAACATTGTCAAATCTTGTTTTTGAGGACCTTCGGAGGATGAAGGCCCCCAACAGTAGCCCCTCGCAATATTAATTTGTTAGTGATAAATTCAGATTGCGATATGGACGAAGGCCTTAAGCCGAAGGTCCGAAAAAACACCTTCCCTTTGCTAGAATAGCAACATTCACTGACAAGCGGGGTCTTTCAATTTTCAACGCACTGGGCGTATAAATAAGATCATACCGCAAACTCATTTGGTACGCTCTCTTGCCATCTGCTGCCGCTCACTGAATTTTTAGCTCTTGCGCACTAAGATTTGCTGATCTTTTAGTTTTGAAGCTTCGGCTTTGAAAACAGTTTTTTAGTGTTTCCGAAGATGTCTGAAGATAAGAAGGCTGCTGCTGAGATGAAGCTGAGTCTCGACGAAGAGAAGAACTTGGGGTTTCTTATAGCGATGGCAAAGACCAATACGGAAAAAATCACCAAGGAGATTCTGGAAGGTTTGTCTGAAGATACTGGTGACAGCGACAGTTATGATGTGGACAGTGGTGGTGAAGACTCCGAAGATCGCCCCTGGCGACCAAGCCATTCAGTCTTTGGCAAGTCAGGTATCAAAGAAAATCATCTTGTCAACATGAGGGGAAGATACTTCCGGGATTTATCCATTGTGAGGGTCGACGAAGGAGAGAAAACTTGCCCGACCCCTGAAGAAAATGAAGTTGTAGTGTTCCGAAGCTTTTTGAAAGCTGGACTGCGATTTCCCCTGAGCAGCTTCGTCGTAGGAGTGCTGAAAATGTTTGAAATCTATCTTCATCAACTTACCCCCGAAGCAATTATAAGGCTGAATATCTTCGTGTGGGCCGTAAGAAGCCAAGGTCTGGAACCTGATGCGAAAAGCTTCTGCAACATACACGAGTTATCATACGAGACAAAACCCTGGGGTAAGGAACAGTATCACAATAATTTTGGCTGCTACAGTTTCGTTTCTCGATCTGGGTCAAGCTGTCCCGTGCCAACATTTCGGAAGAGATGGCCCGGCGGCTGGATGACAGAATGGTTCTATGTGAAAAATGACCTGAAAGCACGGGAAGATATTAAAGGTATAATTATGCGCCCTATTTGGCAAAGTTTCGGCCTGCGAAAGCCGGAGGTTGAGATGAATGAAGCTGCCGAAGAATGCTAGAGAGCCTTTGGAGTTATTTGTTCTTTTATTGGAATGAGAGATTTGGTACAAGAACATATTGCCTTCAGAGTATGGCCGCTCGCGGAGAAATGGGAAATGCCGCAAGAAACCATGAAGGAGGCCGACGAAGGTGGACTTACCAGGCTGAAGTATACTTTCAAGTTCGGAGATAAATTCGTTGAGCCAGATGATGACTGGTTAAAGAGTATTGAAAATTTAAGTGATGAACTGCTTGGGGCTTATTCGAAGGCCGAAGATACTGCACTGTCAGCAGCCTTCGGAGGCCGAAAAAAGAAAAGGCTGAACCGGGTGTTTGATGCAATCGGGTTCGTCTACCCTGACTATCGTTATCCCATTCGAGGGCAGAAAAGAAAAAACACAACCTCTGCGAAAGAAGAAGCTGCAACTGCTCCTAGCAAACCAGAACCGAAAAGAAAGAGGATAAAGGTCCTCACACATCGGCCACGCTATATTGAACCAGCTTCGGTGCCTGAGTTCACCGGAGAAACTTCTTCGGCCACCGAAGCTGAAAAGCCAACCAAACCAACCTTGCTGCTAGAAGTGGCAGAAATGGCCGAAGCGCCAACAAAGATGGGATTGGAAGAACCGAAGATTTTGTTATCAGAAACCAAAGAGATGGCCGAAGCGCCATCCACAGAAAAAATGGAAGAAGCGAAAAAACCAACTGAGGAAAAAACATCAGAAGTTTTGAGTCCTGCAGCAAATGTTGAGACAGTAAAAAATCAAAAGGTGTCAGCAGTGACTCCGAAAAGAAAGAGAATGGCTAATGTGCTAGATGTTCTGGAAACGATTAAGTCCTCAAGCACAACTCCGAGGAAAACTGTTGAAACCTCCGAAGCGAAAACTGAGATTTTTGATACTAAAGCTCCGGAGCAAGAAACTGGAGCTGAAGCTGGGCCTTCGGAGCCCACGAAGGTAAAATCCTTGGAAACCGAAGAAGAAAAAATGACAGAGCCAATTCTTGTTGAAGAAATCAGTGCTGTTGCCCCCGAAGCATCCCCCAAAGTCCTTGATTATATTGTTCGACATGCTTCGGGGAAAAAGTTATCAGAAGAAGAAATTTTTGAAGCTAATCATTATGCAAAAGAATTGAAATATCCGAAGGGGGCACTAGTGTTCAATGGTACAAATGAAGAAGATTTCCTATACTGCCTCCCGGATAACAAAGAACTACTTGTTTGCCGGGAAATGGCCCGAAGCATGGGGTTTCCGAAGCTGGAGGCTGGCCTCTGCGCGATGACAAAGGACGATCTTGCAAACAACCTTGCGTATAATAGCCTGAAGGTACGAGATCTGTGCATTTGGAAACTTTATTATTTGAAATCTATTGTTTTATTCTTATACTAACTTTTTACATATAGGGTTTAATACTGAGCAACGCGCTGAGAGCGCAAAAGAATGCCGAAGACGAGAGCTATGAAATTGCCTTCAACAACCTTCGATCAGAGGTTATCAAACTAAGGAACGAAGCCATGGAAAAGGACAAAATTCTAGTTACATTGGTGGATAAAATAAAGGAGGACGAAGCTGCCTCTAAAGCACAAGCTGCAGCTCAAAAACATGAGATTGCCGACCTTCGGAAGCAATTAGCCCGAGCTAAAGAAGAACACATACTTGAAGAAACGAGGCGGGAATGTAGCGACCAATGGGCCAATCATTTGGAAGGAACCGTTGAAGAGCTTCGGTCTTCTAAGAAAAGGTGCTACGAAAAATCCATGGAATGTGTAAAGAAGATAAAAACCAGCTTCGCCAGCGTTGGCGCATTTTCGAGTGAAGAAGATTTCGTGAGAGGTAACCCAGAAGGACCGATCGAATGGATCAGCCACGAAGCTGAAGCCTTCGAAGAAATTCTAAACAGTCGTGGAGACATTTGCGCCTTCTCGGGTGCCAGGGGGATTGCTACTATGCTGGAGAAAAAAGGCTGCGATCATGTTAAGGTTCTTGCACAATCCGAAGCCAGCTTATCCCCTGAAGATATTAAAGACCCCTCGGCCAAAGCTAGCCAGGCTGGTGGAAAATTTTTCACTGACGTCTGGGACAATGGTGGCCGAGAAATGGCCCGAGAAATTATTCAGAAAAGTGAGAAGGGCATTCACGACGCTAGAGAAGTAGCTAAGGCCGCTGACAAAAGCTCAGAGCCCAAAGGGCAAATAGGTATTAGCTAATGGTTTTTATTGTGTTGTAATTTTTGATTTTAAACTTCGTTCGCAATTTGTAATAGCAATGTGGCCGTATCCTGTCCTCCTTCAGATCCTACTGAAGCGTCTCCGGGCCCTCACCCGAAAGGAGACAAGGAAATTAAAAAGATGGCTGAAGCTATCATGGATGAAGTTGTTAACCGACTCCTGAACGAAGCTGCAGAAGTTGTTTTGAGAGAAGATTAAGCACTATTGTAAAAACTTCTGAAATGAAATATGTGTAACATTTTGTAACCCTGTAATATATTTGCTTTTAATGATTCGATTCTTTACGATGCATGAAACTTTACATACGTACCGTTTTTGAGCCTTCGGCGAAAAAACACCTTCCCTTCTTTTCATGCTTCGTGAAGATAGAAAAACTTTTATGCATCACAACGTCCGTAGCGCTCTGATGAAGAATATCCAAACTTCGTGAAAACATTCTCCGAAGCTATATTCCGAAGATTACTATTGTATCCCCTTGTGACTTAGCACGATTTTCACTTTCTCAAAGCATCCTTCCGAAGGTCGATACTGTGTTCCCTTCTTTTGCCATATGCAACATGATGTATGATGCTTATGCTATGCAAAATGATGTGATGATGTTATGTTATGTAGATGACATTTGTTCCGAAGATACACACATATCCCCGTAAAACACACAATCTTTTTGTATCAGCGCTGACTTTTCGCTGTAAGCTCTGCATTCCCTTAGGAACGACTTTGGAGCTTCTTCGCCTTTTACTTAGGCGGTATCAGCGTTGACTTTTTGCTGTAAGCTCTGCATTCCCTTAGGAACGACTTTGGAGCTTCTTCGCCTTTTACTTAGGCGGTATCAGCGTTGACTTTTCGCTGTATGCTCTGCATTCCCTTTGGAACGACTTTGGAGCAGAAAACTTACACTGCGTTCCCTTTGGAACGGCTTTTTGCGACTTCAGCAAACTTACTCTGCGCTCCTTAGAACGACTTTTTTGGTGCTTTAAAGGATTTTTGATAATTCGAAAGGTCCTCCTTGTTGTCGCAAATCTTAAAGCTTCAGCAACTTAAGCCTGAGAAAACAAGTTTTCCTTGTTGCAAACAACGAAACTATTACATGAAAACTGAAAAATGTTCTTTATTACACAGAAAATAGAACTAAATGGAAAAGATTGCTATCAAGGTAGGATATTTGTCAATAGATGTGCTTCGACTCTGGCACAGTGCTATTGACTGTGCGAGCTTCGGATTGTTCCCTGAGATCCCTTTGGTGTGGAGCATATTGGCTTCCTTCCGGCTGTTGGCCCTGTTGCAGCGGTGGTGGAGGCGGAGGATGTTGCCAGGAAGCTTGAGGTTGACTCGCCGAAGCAACAGAAACTGCAGGGTGATTGCCTATGTATTCTGGGATGTAAGGCGGATGGTACGAAGCAGTATGCATGACCTGCTTCGGCTGAACTTGTTGTGCTGCAGCTTCGGCTATCTCCTTTTGCTTCTGGATGGTAACATGGCACATCCTGGTGGTATGGCCCTTGTTTTCACCACAGAACAAGCAAAACATTTTCCTTGGTTGATCTCCAAATCTTCCGCCGAAGCCCCTGGCGCCTCTGCCTCTTGGAGCTGGTGGCCGGAAGAAACTTTGCTGTTGCCCCGAAGCCTGTGAGGAGCACTGCGGCCTGTGCTGCTGACTTCCCTTATCATCATTTTGAGTATTGTGGATGGACCTGACATGCCTCGGATAGAATCTTCCTCCGAAGCCCCTGGTCATTTTAGAAAACCTGAAAGCCTCCTCCCTTCTTTGGCGAAAATCGTTGTCGGCACGAATATACTCATCCATCTTCTGGAGCAGCTTCTCCAAAGTTTGAGGAGGCTTCCTAGCAAAGTATTGAGCTGAAGGTCCAGGCCGAAGTCCCTTGATCATGGCCTCAATGACAATTTCGTTGGGCACCGTTGGTGCCTGCGCCCTCAAACGCAAGAACCTTCTGACATACGCCTGAAGGTATTCTTCATGATCCTGAGTACACTGGAACAAGGCTTGAGCAGTGACCGGCTTCGTCTGAAACCCTTGAAAGCTGGTTAACAACATGTCCTTCAGTTTTTGCCATGAAGTGATCGTTCCTGGTCGAAGGGAGGAATACCAGGTTTGAGCAACACTCCTGATAGCCATAACAAAAGATTTTGCCATGACTGCAGCATTGCCACCATACGAAGATACTGTTGCTTCGTAGCTCATCAAAAACTGCTTCGGGTCTGAATGGCCATCGAATATGGGAAGTTGGGGCGGCTTGTAGGACGGAGGCCAAGGTGTAGCCTGCAGCTCAGCGGACAGGGGAGAAGCATCATCGAAAACAAAATTTCCATGATGGAAATTGTCATACCAGTCATCTTCGTTGAAGAAACCCTCCTGATGGAGGTCTTTTTGTTGAGGCCTTCGGTTCTGCTCATCGTGAGTAAGATGGCGAACTTCTTCAGAAGCTTCGTCTATCTGCCTTTGCAGTTCAGCTAGCCTGGCCATCTTTTCCTTCTTCCTCTGCACCTGTTGATGAAGCATCTCCATATCTCTGATCTCTTGATCTAGCTCATCCTCTTGAGGCGTTGGGCTGACAGCCTTCCTCTTCTGGTTTCGGGCTTCCCGAAGAGAGAGAGTCTCCTGGTTGGGGTCCAGCGGTTGCAGGGCTGCAGCCCCAGTCGCTGAAGCTTTCTTCGGCGCCATAGCGAAGGTTTATGGCTTCCGAAGGTGTTCAAAAACTCAAAGTGGAAGTGAGTTCACCGGAGGTGGGCGCCAATGTTGGGGACTTGTTCTCAAATGCTTCGGATTAAGAACAAGGCAACATAAAAAGTGTTAAATGATAGAGTCCTTCGTCCCCTTAAACATTATTTCCCTTCGGGATATAATGTGTTCCGGACGAAGGTCACAAATAACATATCTTCGTAAGCACAATAAATTATGACGAAGAACTTACATGCAACATAAAAAAGTAATATGAACATTTAAATATTACCACAATATCACTTCTATTTTATTATCATGTAAAAATGGAAATGATTTTAGATTACAAGTGTACCTTCGGATTGCAGGAAAGCAATAGTACAAGGATGACGGAAAGCAAATGCCAAGTCAGCGTGAACAGTACGGGAGTACTGTTCATCTATTTATAGGCGTGGGACGCAGCCCATGTAAAATTACATTCATGCCCATTACATTTGCTAATGACTTATGGGAGTCTATCAAGGCCTAAGTAGTCTTTTCATCTTTAGGTCGGTTCCCCTTTCTGCTATCGCGACGAAGCTTTCCTGCGCATAGCTTCGGCTGTGCACCATCCTTCGTACAGCATGGTAATCAGCCCGTCCTTCATCTCAATCCCCCTTCGTCTGGCTTAGGCTTCGTCCTGACCGTACTCCATGTTCATAATCTGAGTCCGAAAATACCTGTTCATATAATTCACTTGGAAAACATTGTCAAATCTTGTTTTTGAGGACCTTCGGAGGACGAAGGCCCCCAACATCAGGCAAAGTAGTTGCCAAATATGTTGGGGGCAAACACAAGAGCTCCAAGACTTGTGTTTGGGTACCTAAGGTGCTTGTTTCTAACGTTAAAGGACCCAAGACTGTTTGGGTACCTAAGAACAAGGCCTAAAATTGTTTTGTAGGTTTATGCATCCGGTGGTTCAAGTTGGATAATCGATAGCGGGTGCAAAAACCACATGACAGGGGAGAAGAGAATGTTCTCCTCCTACGAGAAAAATGAAGATCCCCAACGAGCTATCACATTCGGGGATGGAAATCAAGGTTTGGTCAAAGGCTTGGGTAAAATTGTTATATCACCTGACCATTCTATTTCCAATGTTTTTCTTGTAGATTCATTAGATTACAATTTGCTTTCTGTATCTCAATTATGTAAAATAGGCTACAACTGTCTTTTTAGTGATATTGGTGTTATTGTCTTTAGAAGAAGTGATGATTCAATAGCATTTAAGGGAGTGTTAGAGGGTCAGCTATATCTAGTTGATTTTAATGATAACAAAGCTGAACTTGACACTTGCTTAATTGCTAAGACTAATATGGGTTGGCTCTAGCATCGTCGACTCGCCCATGTTGGAATGAAGAATCTTCACAAGCTTCTAAAGGGAGAGCACATTTTAGGACTAACCAATGTTCATTTTGAGAAAGACAGGGTTTGTAGCGTACGCCAAACAGGAAAGCAAGTTGGTGCTCATCATTCACACAAGAACATCATGACAACGGACAGGCCGCTCGAGCTACTCCACATGGATCTATTCGACCTGATTGCTTACATAAGCATCGACGGTGGTAAGTACTATCTAGTTATTATGGATGATTATTCTCGCTTCACTTGGGTATTCTTTTTGCAGGAAAAATCACAAACCCAAGAGACTTTAAAGGGATTCTTGAGATAGGCTCAAAATGAGTTCGGATTGAGAATCAAAAAGATTAGAAGCGATAATGGGACAGAGTTCAAGAATTCAGAAATAGAAGGATTTCTTGAGGATAAGGGCATCAAGCATGAGTTTTCTTCTCCCTACACACCTCAACAAAATGGTGTAGTGGAGAGGAAAAATAGAACTCTACTGGACATGGCAAGAACCATGCTTGATGAATACAAGACTCCAGACCGGTTTGGGCGGAAGCAATCAACACTGCTTGCTACTCCATCAACCAGCTCTACCTTCACCGAATCCTCAAGAAAACATCATATGAACTCCTCACCGGTAAAAATCCCAATGTTTCATATTTTAGAGTCTTTGGGAGCAAATGCTTTATTCTTATTAAAAGAGGTAGAAAATCTAAATTTGCTCCTAAAGCTATAGAAAGCTTTTTACTAGGTTATGATTCAAACACAAGGGCATATAGAGTCTTTAACAAGTCCACTAGACTAGTTGAAGTTTCTTGTGACATTGTGTTTGATGACACTAATGGCTCCCAAGTGGAGCAAGTTGATCTTGATGAGCTAGATGATGAAGAGGCTCTGTGCATCATGCTAAGAAACATGTCCATTGGGGATGTGTGTCCTAAGGAACCCGGAGAACCTCCACAAGCGCAAGATCAACCGTCATCTTGCAACCAAGCATCTCCACCCACTCAAGATGAGGATCGGGCTCAAAATGATGACGATGGAGATCAAGACGATGAGCCACCTCAAGAGGAGGACAATGATCAAGGGGGAGATAAAGATAATGAAGACAAGGAAGATGATCAAGAAATACAGGATCAACGACCGCCACACACAAGAGTCCACCAAGCAATTCAACAAGATCACCCCGTCAACTCCATCCTTGGTGACATTCATAAGGGGGTAACAACTAGATCTCGAGTTGCTCATTTCTGTGAACATTACTCTTTTGTTTCCTCTATTGAGCCATACAGGGTAGAGGATGCATTAAGAGATTCAGATTGGGTAGTGGCAATGCAAGAGGAGCTCAATAACTTCACGAGGAATGAGGTATGGCATTTAGTTCCACATCCTAATCAAAATGTTGTAGGTACCAAATGGGTATTCCGCAACAAGCAAGATGAGCATGGTGTGGTAATAAGGAACAAAGCTCAACTTATGGCCAAAGGATATTCACAAGTCGAAGGTTTGGATTTCGATGAAACTTATGCACCCGTAGCTAGGCTTGAGTCAATTTGCATATTACTTGTCTATGCTACTTACCATGGCTTTAAGCTTTATCAAATGGACGTGAAAAGTGCCTTCCTCAATGGACCAATCAAGGAAGAGGTCTATGTTGAGCAACCTCCTGGCTTTGAAGATAGTGAGTACCCTAACCATGTTTATAAACTCTCAAAGGCGATTTATGGGCTCAAGCAAGCCCTAAGAGCATGGTGTGAATTCCTACGAGATTTTCTTATCACTAATGGCTTCAAAGTCGGAAAAGCAGATCCTACACTCTTTACTAAAACTGTTGAAAAAGACTTGTTTATATGCCAAATTTATGTTGATGATATCATATTTGGGTCTACTAACAAGTCTACCTGTGAAGAGTTTAGTAGGATCATGCTACAGAAATTCGAGATGTCTATGATGGGGGAGTTGAGATATTTCCTAGGATTTCAAATCAAGCAACTCCATGATGGCACCTTCATCTCTTAAACAAAGTACATTCAAGACATACTTAATAAGTTTGGGATGAAGGATGGCAAACCCATCAACACACCCATGGGAACCAATGGGCATCTCGACCTCGACACGGGAGGTAAATCCGTAGATCAAAAGGTATACCGGTCGATGATAGGATCTTTACTCTATCTATGTGTATCTCGACCGGATATTATGCTTTCTGTATGCATGTGTGCAAGGTTCCAAGCCGATCCTAAGGAAGTTCACCTTAGGGCCGTAAAGAGAATCATGAGATACTTAGTCTACACTCCTAAGTTTGGGCTTTAGTATCCCAAGGGATCCACTTTTGATTTAATAGATATTTCGATGTCGATTGGGCAGGGTGTAATATTGATAGAAAGAGCACATCAGAGACTTGTCAGTTTCTGGGAAGATCCCTGGTGTCTTGGGCGTCAAAGAAACAAAACTCCGTAGCTCTTTCTACCGTCGAAGCCGAGTACATTGTCGCAGGTCATTGTTGTGCGCAATTACTTTGGATGAGGCAAACCCTCAGGGACTATGGCTACAAATTGAGCAAAGTCCCTCTCCTATGTGATAATGAGAGTGCTATCCGCATGGCAGATAATCCCATTGAACACAACCGCACTAATCACATAGACATTCAATATCACTTTCTGAGGGATCACCAGCAAAAGGGAGATATCGAAATTGCTTATGTTAATACCCAAAGCTAATTAGCCGATATCTTTACCAAGCCACTAGATGAGAAAACCTTTAGCAAACTTAGGAATAAGCTAAATATACTTGATTCTCGGAATTTTGATTGAAAAATCGCGCACATAGCTCATTTATATACCTTTGATCATATCTCATTCTTTTGGTACAATTGCATATTTCTTATTCTTCTTGTGCCAAAACTACGACTAATGTGTTTTCAAGTGTATTTCTATACCAAGTCATAGATTGAAAGGGAAATGGAGTATTCGGCAAAGACAACGCTTCCACTCAACTCTAATGGTATTATCTATCCTTTGCCGGTATTTCGCAAGCTCTCGATGGTATGATCCTCACTCGTATTTACTTTACCATTTGGGAGGTGATGTTAGGCCCCCAGAGGGGAGAAAATGCAAAGGGCTCCAAAGTTCACCGTTTTTGGCGATTAATGCCAAAGGGGGAGAAAATATTAAGCCCAAAGCAAAAGGACCGCACCACCATTTCAAAATTTTCGAAATGAAGATTTAATTGGTTTTCACAGATGTTTGTTTTTCAATTGGTATCTATGCTTATGAAAATAAGATTTCAAAATTGGTATCCATCTAAGAACCCTCTTGAAAGCTAAGAGGAGAATTTCATTCAGGGGGAGCTTTTATGTAGTCAAAGGAAAAGCATTTGAAACAGGGGGAGAAATTTCAAATCTTGAAAATGCTTCTCGCAATCTTATTCATATACCTTTGACTATTTGAAAAATAATTTTGAAAAGACTTTGAAAAGATTTGCAAAAACAAAACAAGTGATGCAAAAGTGGTCCAAAATGTGAAATAAAAGAAAGCAATCCATTCATATCTAGTAAGATTATCAATTGGTTTAATTCCAAGTAACTTATGCACTTACCATATGCAAACTAGTTCATTTCTGCACTTTATATATTTGCTTTGGTTTGTGTTGGCATCAATCACCAAAAATGGGAAGATTGAAAGGGAAATAGGGTTAACCTTTTCCTACAATTAATTTTGGTGGTTGAATGTCCAACACAAATATATGGACTAACTAGTTTGCTCTAGAACTCATGTATTACAGGTGCATAAGTTTCAACACAAACCAATAAATATTCAAGTTAGGGACCCAATTCAAAAGGAGCAAAAAGGACTTGAGTGTGCTGTGGTCTGGCGCACCGGACTGTCTGGTGTGCCACCGGACAGTGTCCGGTGCACCATGCCCGTACAAATCCGAAGCAGCCACTCTCGGGAATTCAAAGGCGCGCTCCGCTATAATTCACCGGACTGTCCGGTGTGCCAGCGGAGCAACGACTAACTCGCGCAACAGACGACTCTGACAGGATCAATAGTGAGCAACAGTGCCACACAGAAGTCAGAGCAGCAAAGTCAGAGGGGCACCGGACTGTCCGGTGTGGCACTAGACTGTCCGGTGTCGCAAGAGGACAAAGCCCCAACGGTCGACTCGGCTCAGAACCCAAACAGTTGGGTGACGTGGCGGCTTACTGAACAGTGAACAAGACCTGTCCAGTGGCGCACCAGACTGTCCGGTGCGCCCATCGCCAGTAGCCTCCCCAACGGCTTCTTTGGTGGTTGAGGGCTATAAATACCCCCAACCACCATAACTCCAAGTATCCAAGTTTTCTGAAGTTCTCATTCAATACAAGAGCTAGTGCATTCACTCCAAGACACATTTCCAAAGATCAAATCCTCTCCAAGTCTAGAATTCATTCCAACCACCTAGTGACTTGAGAGAGTGTGTGTTCGTGTTCATTTGCGCTCTTGTTTGCTTGGATCGCTTTCTTCCTTTCTTATTCTTGTTCCCAAGTGACTTGTAACCAAAGCAAGAGACACCTAAGTGTGTGGTGGTCCTTGCAGGGTCTAAGTGACCCGATTGATTAAGGAGAAGGCTCACTCAGTCTAAGTGACCGTTTGAGAGAGGGAAAGGGTTGAAAGAGACCCGGTCTTTGTGACCACCTCAACGGGACTAGGTTCTTTGGAACCGAACCTCGATAAAACAAATCATCGTGTTCATTCGCTTGATTTCCATTTGATTTATTTTCCCCTCTCTCCCGAACTTGACTTTAACTCTAACGCTAACCTCGGCTTGTAGTGTGTGTATTAAGTTATAAATTTTAGGTTTCGCCTATTCACCCCCTATAGGCAACTTTCAAAGAGCAATTAAGTGAATAAGTCATCTCTTTCTCTCTAGACATAGCACCTTGGTTTTGATTCCACTAACATTTCATAAACCAAGTTTGTGCGATTTAGTATTGACTTTTATAGGATCACGTATTCACCCCCTCTAGGTGCTCTCAGTTTTAAAAACCTATGGTTTTGCGGGTATGGGTAGTGGAAGAACAAACCCATGCCTATGTACCCGTTGGGTGTCTATTTGAACCTATCAACAAACCCATAGGTAGAGAAATTGGTCCAGACTCATACCCTAATAGAGCAAAAAAACAACCGGGTTTCGGGTTGCGGGTACCCATTGCCATCTCTAGGGGAGATATCGAAATATACCATGTTAGCATCCATCACCAGCTAGCTGATATCTTCACCAAACCTTTAGATGAGATGATGTTTTGTGAGTTGCAAAGTGAGCTAAATATCTTAGATTCACATAACTTGAATTGATTTATAGCATACATCATTTATATGTCTTTTATCATGTTGTTTATTTAGGGTTTATTTCATGTTCTTTCTTATTTTGGTGTTCAAGTTGTAGAATGTCATCCCCGAACCTCACATGTCCAAGTGGATGTGCATATTTAGGGAGAGGGTATACTACAACTTGACCTTTTTGAGAATAAATATTTGCTTGAGTTGATCATACATAGTCTCAAAGGTGGATTGAAAGGGAAAAGTTGAATTTGGACAAAGGAAGACACTTCCACTGCATAAACGGTATCAAGGTTCTTTGTTTCAAATTCCCTTGGTTTCTCATTGCTTTTGCCTTTCATTCGTTATTTTTTGTGAGGCAATGGGGTTAGGCCACTTAGTTTCTTCGTTTTAGTGCTTAATACCAAAGGGGAATAAATTAAAGGCCAAAGCAAGTGCATCTACCGCCGCTTGAGTTTTAAAAAAGTCTTGAGCTTTAAACTTGTATTTTGATCTAAAACCCTCTTGATAGCAAAGAAGAGCCCTCTTATTATGAAAATTGTACTCTTGCAAGAAAAAATGGGAGAAATTGTTCCCGAGAGAAAAAGGGAATAATTAGTGTTTGATCAAAATGAGTTTCTTTCAAATTGGTTAGATTTACAAAACTCAAGTGTTTTTGTCTTAGTAGTAAGAAAACGTTGAAAATGACTTTGATTGCAAAAATAAGTGGTAGCTAAATGATCCAAATATGCCAAATCATTAATAAACTTCTTTTGTTTGAGTTTGAACTTCAAATTGCAACTTTTGTCTCGTATTGTTTTAAGTTAGTCAATTTCTAGATGCTTTAGGTGTGTTGGCATAAATCACCAAAAGGGCGAGATTGAAAGAGAAATGTCTAGATGGCCATTTCTGCTTGTTTTGGTGATTAAGTGTCCAACACACCATCATGGACTAACTCATGTGCTAAGTGTATGAGAGCAGGATCACTTACATGCATTTTGGTGGTGATAAGTACAAAAGAGGACAAAGGAGGCTAGAAAGTGCAACTTCAGGTAAAATGGTAAAATCAATTAGGTTTGAACACTTAGATAGGTTGAATATGCCTAATACTATGTTTCTAGCACTTTGATTTGATCACTCAATTATGTGATAAAAGTGTATATTGGACTTAGTTTGAGCTAAACTGCAAATTCTGGTGAAAAGATTTGGAAAAGGTGAGTTTCCCCCACTTAGTCAATTGGATTATGTACTAATAATGTTTGTCTAAATCTTAGAGAAGCTCCCAAGAGTAGTCAAAGAAGATTGAAGAAGTTAGGCTCAAAAGAGCTAAACTTGGGCTATTTTGGGCCTCACCGGACTGGTCCGGTGGTGCGCCAGATCGAGTCTACAGAAGCCTGAAACTTAGTCCTTTGGCGGTCTGGTGCACCAGACCGAGTCCATTTATATCGGACCACTTGTGCGACTAAACTTTAATGTCTTGAGATTTATTTTTTACAATTTACCAGACCTGTACCGTGCACGATTTGGTGGCGCATCAGACCACCCATTAACGGCTAGCTCCGAGCGCCAATAGCTATTTCACGGGAAGGCAACACGTGGCGATCTGATGGTGCATGGGCTCGGTCCAGTGCGCTCCCCAGAAGGAAGGAGGCTATCAGGATCCCAGAGATGGTGCACACGGACCCGGTCACAACATATTCTAGTGATTCTAGTGAGATGTGAGCGCTGTTCTGAATCGTTCTTGATGTTTCGTGAGACCACACTCTTGTGATCTTGATTCTTGTGTCATGTGGCTGAATTTGCTCTAGTATGTGTACTCTCTCCTCTCTTTTGTGTTGTGCTTTGGGTCATAACTCCGATTTCTATGTACGACTGCATAAGAATCCAATTTTTGAGGATTCCTTGCAAGGGGATTACTATTGATACAAGGAAGAGCGTTACACTTAAGTTGATCATAGGATCGCTCTAGAGGGGTTGAGAACAACCCTTATCCATTAGGACACCACAACATGGATGTGATAAACATTTCAAGCATGACCGAACCACGTGATAAAATCGCTTATCTCTCTTGTGCATTTACTTTCTTGCGATTTTATTCTTCCTCTCTTTAAGTCATTGGTTTCACTTGCAATATTGCTCTAAATTAAATCCACCATCTTGTGGGAGCAATCAAGTGAAAGAACTTCTGTCTTCTTCTTACTCTGACTTAGTCTTATTAGGCACTAACTTCTAATTAGAACCAAAATTGTGTTTAAAGTTATGCTTTACATGCATCTCCTATTCACCCCCATAAGAGACTCTCACTAGAGCCATAACAGTTCTTATGCTTGTACTATTTGTCTTGAGTGATCGCTCGTTAACCCAGTCTTTAATGTGAGACACTTGTGCAATTCTATTTGATGCATCAAGCCCCATGGTTTGTTAAAAACATCTTTAATAAATTAATTATCATAAAACATTTAAAAACTTGTCTTTTAAAGGTAAATCCTCGATAAACAACTCAATAGATGAATATTAGAGCCCATTTGAATACAGTTGACAACATTTTAGTCTGATCACATCAGATGTTTGAATACCAGTTGGAAGTATTATAGTAGTCTAACTACAAAACTAATTACACAAATAAGAACTAAATTGTAAGACGAGTCTATTAAGACTAATTAATCCATGATCTGCTCATGTGATGTTACAGTAAACATTTGCTAATGACGTGCCAATTAGATTTAATAAATTTGTCACATCATTTAGTCCTCATCTATGTATTTAGTTTTGTAATTAGATTATATTTAATACCAATATTTGCCATTCAAATATTTGATGTGACACATACTAAACTTTAGTTAGGGAAACCAAACACCCCCTTAACCGGGGTTGTAGATACAATAGACTCTTTTATACTTGAAAATTCGTGCAAGAGATGATTTTCATTTGTTTACTTATCCTCTAGTACAACCTTACAAAAGACATGATATTAAATGGAACTGAAGTGTCTTAAGGACATGCACAACCCTAAGTCCTTAGATTGGTTTCCGATTATAAAAGATTATGCATGATATAACTTTGAGCCCTTGGATACTTAATGTAGTTAAGAGGCAACATATATATAGAGTCATGTAGGGACAGACTCTTCATGAAGAGACCGTCTTTTATATTTTGCATTGAACCTATAAATAGGGCTAGACGAAATGGTCGTGGCTCATCGACTCGTTCGGTTCGTGGTCAACTCGGCTTGACTCGGATAAGCTCGTTTGATTTTTTCATGAGCTGAGCTAACATCCTAGCTCGGTTCGTTAACGAGCCAGCTCGCGAGCTACCACATTTCAGCAAAACGAAATTGTATGCATATCATTTCCATAATAATTGATGAACATGGTATATGTATGTGTGGTGTCTATGTTATATGAGTTAAACTAATTATTGATGAACTATGTCTATATGTTAAATTGGTTTACACGAATATAACTATGGGTTAAACTGATGAATATATGTGTGAATTGTGAATTGATGATTCATGAGTTGTGTTAATTTGGTGTTACATTGATGTGCTCTGTAAAACTATTAGTATAATTACTATTTTCTATTGTCAAATTAGTTTGAAATTAACTATAAATTAATTATTATATACATATTTTTTCTGCTCTGGCTCGCGAGATAAACGAGCCAGCTCGAGCTCGTGAACGAGCCGAGCTGACTCTATGACTCATTAACTTACCAAACCAAGCCGAGCTAGCTCGATATCTATCCCTACCTATAAAGTCCCTCAACCCCATATCAAGGTCTCTTTTAGAATGGAGGGTTGATAAAGTGATTTCATAGTATTACTGTTGCTAAGATTTTTTCCTACATGTCCCTCTAGTCATAAGAAAACGAAGAAAATAGTTCATAGGATTGCATTCCTGGGCTTTGATTTCATAGAAAATCTACCGAGAGGTCAGACCTCTTGAGATGATTCCTAGCGACAATGTTCATAGTAAGGGCATGTTCGGTTCCCTTAGAATCATCGCCTAAAATGATTTCTAGTTGAATTACTTGTGTAATTTATTTAGGAAACGTATCTGGTGCAAATCAACCCCTCCATGCAACCGTGCAAACTTCTAATCTGAACCACATGATATTGATCCAAGGGGACGTGCGGAGGAATGGGAGGGGGATTTGAAAAAGTGCGATTAGTAGCGGGTGGTTAAGTGTAGAATTATCAACGCCCCTACGTCCCTTGGATCAACATCATGTGGTTCAGATTAGAAGTTTGCACGGTTGCACGGAGGGGTTGGTTTGCACCAGATACGTTCCCGTTTATATAAGATTTGATCAGCTACAACAATTCCTGGACAAACGAATAAAGTCTGAGCCAATGCCTATCAAGTCTATCAAGGGTCAAGACAACAACTAGCTTGCTACCACAGTATACAACGCCTAACTAGTTTCAAATTCAAAATCATAGTAAAACGATTCTTTTATTTTCTTATGGTGTTACCAAAGGCATTCTTAGTTTAATTCTTATGTTTTCAATTCATGTAGGATTCAAAAAATATACTAGCTTGCTACTACTATATACAAACACCCACCCGTGTTGACACCGGACGCACTATTCACACCTGCACCCATAATGCATAATAGATGATTTTTTACATTCGCACCTGAAAGCATCTAGGCCCTTGGTTGGTTTTAGTGATTAATGACAATGTAATATTATATGTGACTAACGTGTGTTTTGTAGAGGCAAATGGTAAATTAGGTCACATTACAGGTAGATTTACTACAATGGTGAAAACAATCCCGGAGATAAGAACTTGAAGCGACGGCTAAAGCGACGAAACAAAAAGTGAAGGTCTTCGTATTCCGAGTGTCAAGGAGTTGCAGACACTTGTGATATAGTTAGGTCTTTTATTTTGTTTTAGCCATACTATAAAGAGGGGTTGTCGATGAGTAGTTTGACCAAGAGAGTTCTAGTGTAGTGTTGGTGCATATTCACACTCACATGTAGTGCTAGGTGTCACTCTAGAACATACTCACGAGTTAGAACGAAAACCGATTTGAAAAACAACAGAAAATAGAAATTATGGTTTCTGTCTATGGGGCACCGGACTGTCCGGTGTGCACCGAACTGTCCGGTGCACCCTATGCCAGTGGGGCCAGGTTGGCCCGGAGAAGGTCGTTTCCCTGCGCAAAAACCCGAGAGCACGCTTGTCCGCGTTTCGGACCCAGGGGGTCTCTGGACCGACGAGTGAGATTGTCGCTGCGTGCCCCTGCCCAGATGGGTTGGCGCGGGATGGAACACAAGAGGTGGGACAAGCCTTGTATTATCCTGCACCAGGGGTGCCGCTCGTAGTAGGGGTTACAAGCACGTCGCGAGAGGGAGAGAGAGCTTGTTCGTTCGCTCCTTCCCCGCGCGAACCCCCCTCCAGGATGGCCCTGGACCTCCATTTATAGACGCAAGGAGAGGATCCAGACGTACAATGGGGGGTGTAGCTATGCGCTAACGTATCGGCAGAGAAATGCCTAAGCCTTGCGTACATGCCAACGTGGCTGTCGGGGGAGAGCTTGAGCCCTATACACATGATAGCGTGGCCGTCGGAGAAGCACCTGAGCCCTGTAGAAGCACAGCTGGCAGTGCGGCAGGGATCCTACTGACGTCTCCTTGCTGCCGTAAGGGGCTGAGAGCCACCAGCGTCATGGTTGCACGCGGGGCACCATCATTACCCGTCGCCGGGGTAAGCCAGATGGGACGCGCGGTCTTGTTCCTTGTAGCCTGAGCTGGCTAGGGATAGGGTAATGATGTATCCCCTGTTGGTGCGGTCAGTCCGAGCCCAATGTCGGGTGAGGCGGAGACTTCTCTTGAGGCCGAGGCCAGGGTTGGGCGAGGACGCGATTCCTCCCAAGACCGAGGTCGAGGCCGAGTCCGGGGGTCGGGCGAGGCAGAGACCTCCTCCCGAGGCTGGAGCCTGAGGTCGAGCGAGGCAGAGCTTCCTGTTGCGCCCGAGGCCGAACTCGATGGTTGATCATGACTTGTTGTCAGTCTTCGCCTGGGTGGTTGGCACGATAGTCGGAGCGGGGCGGGCGGCGCTGTTTTCCCGTCATATCGGACAGTAAAAGAGAGGGGCGAAGTGACTGCGGTCACTTCGGCCTGGCTGACTGAGGCGCGTGTGTCAGGATACGGCGTCAGGCGTCCCCTGCATTAAATGTGCCTGCGAAGCGGTCGGTTGGTGAGGTGGTCCGGCCAAGGTTGCTTCACAACGAAGCCTGCCCGAGCCGGGCTTCGGGAGATCCAAGGAGGCGCCCGCTGCCTGAGGAGGCCCTCGGGCGAGGCGTGAACTCGTCTGGGACTACTGCTCCAGCCCGAGGCTGGGCTCGGGTGAGGTCGCGTCCCTTGGGTAGACGAAGCCTTGACTTGAATCGCGCCCGTCAGTTGGTCAGAGGGTGTTTACCAGCCGTGTTTAGGAGCATTGGGGGTACCCCTAATTATGGTACCAGACAGTAGCCCCCGAGCCTCGAAGGGAGTGTTGGTACTCGCTTGGAGGCTTTTGCCGCATTTTCGGTGAGGGGACCGGCCTTTCTCGGTTTTTGCTTTGTCCTGGTGGGTGCGCGCGAGCGCACCCACCGGGTGTAGCCCCCGAGGCCTCGGAGGAGTGGTTCCTCTGAGGTCTGAATGCTTTTCGTGGTGCCTCAGCCGGTCTGATCGTTCCCTCATACGGCCTGGCCGTAGCCCGGGTGCATGGTTAGGTTCCAAGTTATCAAGCTGGTTTGTTGACGCTGTCAACGGTTTGGCCGTAGCCGGGTGCGAGAGCAGCCCCCGAGCCTCTGCACGGAGCGAGAGGACGATCAAGGACTTTCCTAACTTTTATCATACACCCCTGCGTCACCTTTCCGCAAGGAGGAGGGGGGAAAGCGCCATGCTGCCCTCGGAGGGCGCCGAACATGGTGTTTCCAGTGAGCTGCTAACGGGTGATCCGAGTGGACGCTCGTGCCCCGTTCGTTAGGGGTCGGCTGGTGGCCCAGAGGTGCGCTCCAAAAGTACCTGCGGGTGATTCGCCGGACCTAGACCCCTTCGACAAGGTCCAAGGGCTCGATGCCTCCCTCCGGTGGGATTCCGTTACAAATCGTTCCCGCCGGTCTCGGAAATGTCCTAGGGTACCTCGGGAGCATAGCCCAAGCCTCGGCCATGTATCGGACATACCCAGAGTCATCCCTCACTCTGCGTGCTCTAGGGCGACTGTCGAACCCTTCCGAGGGGCCAGCCTTCGAACCCCTGATCAGTAATGGGCGCGGAGCTCGAGCGCTCTGGGGTGGCTGTCGAACCCTTCCGAGGGGCCAGCCTTCGAACCCCTGATCAGTAATGGGCTTGAAGCCCGAGTGCTCTGGGGCGGCTGTCGAAACCCTTCCGAGGGGCCAGCCTTCGAACCCCTGATCAGTAGGAGGGCTCGGGGCCTGCTTCCTTCGTCAAGAAGGATCCTTTCTAAAACATCCCCTTTCTCGGTCCCTGTAGCGAGATAGAGAGAGGAGGAGGGGAAGGATATGTATTTAAATAAGGTGGCACACCTTTTCTGACGCGGTCATCATGGCGGAGGTGAAACGACGCCCGCCTCGCCTGCCAGAGGTGTCGCTTGCTCCGCCGGGGAGTTAATGCGACAGGACGAGCGATTCACATGGCGCCCGTTGCGCGTGCGAGCCGTTTGAGGAACGGAAAGATCGTTTTACCTTTGAGTTTTGAATTTCACGGCGAGTTCGGGTGAAGTTTTGAACGGTTCTCGCCCGGGCCTTTATATACTCGGAAGGGGGCCGGGAGTGGTTCATCACTCTGCCATTTGCGCCTGCCTTTTGCTCTAGTTTTCGCAACCTAAGAGAATAGCCAGGGAAAAGGAAACCGCGCACCTCATCCCCTCCGCCTCCACCACCTCCATTCGGTGATGGCTAACAGGGTGACCGTTGTCCCGCCGCGCGACCTGTGGCCCTCCTCCACCGTCGTCGCGAAGGATCTGGAGGCCCTCGTCACCGATGGTCTGCTCCATCCCCTCTCTGGTGGGGCGCAGCCGGAGAGGATGGCCCTGAGCGAGGTCGTCCCTTCCCCGCCGCCGGGGTACGTGGTTAGCTTCATCCCCTTTCATGAGCGGGGGTTTGGAGTGCCAGCGAGCCGCTTTATGCGGGCGCTCCTGCACCACTACGGGGTGGAGCTGCACAACCTCAACCCCAACTCCATTGCGCAAGCGGCCATCTTCGCGGCGGTTTGTGAGGGTTTTCTGGGGATCGAAGTTCACTAGGATCTGTGGACCCACCTCTTCTCCGTGGAGCTTTTTGCCTTGACGACGGATGCGAAGAAGGTCCGTATGGCGGTGCGGGCCGGTGGCTGCACCCTCCAGCTGAGGCAGGGGCGCGCACAGCAGTATATCCCTGCCATCCTTGTGTCTTCAAACAAGGGGTGGCAGCGCCGATGGTTTTATCTCCGGAACGACGACGGGAGGCTTCCCGTTTTCTCAATGAGTGGTGATCGCCGCCGGCAGCAACTGGCGCTAGGGTGCCACGCGCGAGAGACAGGAGAAGCTCTAGCCTATTCTGTAGGCTTTGCAGAGGTTACGAGATGGGGGCCTTACCGCTGTGGGGGTTGTTGCCGCCATCCATCGCCGGAGGGTGCTCCCTTTGGCAGAGCGGCGGTTGCAGCTCTCAGAGATGAGACCGAGGGTCGATCTAGAGGGCTCGCAGATGTCCTCGGCCTCCCTCCCCGATGACGACCTCCACAAGCGGGTAGCAGGTATGGTAGGGAGGCTGGAGGCCGGTGCCCTTACCCAGTCTGCGATGCGCCCCGACCATGGGTACGTTTCCCTGGTAAGTATCTGATCCTTCTCCTGTATTGCGTCGAGTTGCCTTCGATTCCCACTGTTGGGATCTTTGCTCTTCCCCAGGAGTTAAGCTTTTATAAACCCGCCCTGCCACCGGTCCTGGAGGACGCGGTGGACCGAGCCGCGTGGAGGGTCGCCACGGAGAAGAAGAAGGAGAAGAAAGACACGGAGAAGGCTCTGGCTCATGAGCGGATGCGAGCTTGGGACGCCTTGGAGAAGCGCCGTCAGAGGCAAGAGAGGGACGGGCTCCCGAGGGAGTCATCGCTGGAGACGCCCGATGACGATGATGACGATGATGATGACGAGGACGACGACATGGCGGTCCGTCTTGGCCTCAGCCCGGACCCGGGGCTGGGCCAGGGGTTGTCGCGCCAGCCTCCAAGTGGGCTGGTATCATTAGTGCCCAGGCCGGGACATCAGGGTCCCAGTCCGAGGAGCGAAGGCAAGCCGAGGGGGCACCTGACCCCTCTGTCCCCCAAGATCAAACGCCCGTGCCGGCTGCGCGGGAGGTTGATCCTCCGTCCGCTGAGGCGACGCCTGGGCAGGCCGCTCCTTCGGCGCCTCGGGCGCCCGAGGTGGGAGCGGCGCCGAAGTCGGTAGCGGGGCAACCCTTGGCAGCGCCTGCGGGGACCAAGGCCCGAGGGGCCTCCCCGCAGGCACGATTGGCCTTGGTCCGCAGCGGATAAGTGCCTGAGAACGCCTCTGTTTTGGCCTCTTTCGTCGCGTGTCTTGAACTTGCTTTCTTTCTTCCTTTCAGCAAGTGGAGGTAGGGCCTAACCGGCCCGGCCCCCACGAAGGCCCTTAAGACGGCGCCGACTTCTGCAGCCGGTGCCGCGGCGCGCCATGCCGGTTGGCTGGCCTCCGCACAGGATGCTCTCGAGCGGGGGGCCCAGGCGACATGAGCTGCCATGGGGCAAGCCTCCTAAGCCGACCCCTCCGTCGGGGCGGTCGTCATGCCGGGGGAGGCTGCTGACGCGGCCGTGGCCCCGAGCCCGCCTGACGTGTTGTCGGTGCCGGCGTCGACCCCTGCCGCGGTCGTTGCTGATTCGCCTGCGGAGCCGTCCACCGCCCCCGACGTCGGGGTGGTTGGGGCGTCACCGCTCGCGGTCGTCCCCGACCTCCCCGTTCTTGGCCCTGAGGAGGGAGCTAACGCTGCTGTCGAGGTCGGCGACTGGAAACTCGCCACCTTAGCCGAGGGGAAGCCCAGCGCATCGATGGCGATGGTGCCCGACGTGTCGACTGCAGGGGAACCCGACGCCTTGGCGGAGGAGCGCACAACACCGCGACCCTTCTCGGGGGGTGGCGTCCTCATCCCCGTGCAGCGCAACCCCAATGAGTGGTGTGGGCAGGCGTTCCGGTTTTGGAGCCGCGGCGCCTCGAATCCCCTCCTCGTCCTCAACGATGAGCAGGAGGAGCAGTCTCGGGATGAGCTCCGCGAGTATGCCGAGGCAGCGATGGGGTTGCTTCGGTCGACCATGGAGATCCTTTCTAGGGACGTTCCCAGGATCCTCCAGGTAAGGATTTCAGGTGCATACCTTGCGTGGCCAAGGCATTCTTTGTAATACCTTGTCTTCCTTGCACAGGAACTGGCGGATGTAAGCACCGCCAAGTCGCTGTTCATCCGTCACGAGAGCGGCATCTAGGGTTCGCTGCGGTCCCAGAGGGCCGCGCTTGCCAAGGCTAATGAGCGCCTTGCCCGACAGAGCACCGAGCTGACGGACCTTCGGCTGCTCTATGATGATCTGAAGGCGGAGGCAGCGGTGGCGCGGGCAGAGGCGGCGTTGGCACGGACGGAGGCACAGCAGCGGCACTTGGAGCTTGGCCAGGCCATCGACGAGCGGGACCAATCTCAGAGCCAGGCTGCCCAGGCCACGGGCCGGGCTAAGGCCCTTGAGGGTCAGCTGGCCGAGGTGTCTGCTCGGGCCGGGGCCCTTGCGGTGGACCTGGCTGTGGCCGTCGGATCTGCCCAGTCTACCCAAGTCGTGGCCTCGCAGGAGCGTGCTCGGGCTGAAGGTATGTTTCGCCTGCTTTGTGACTTCAATTCAGCTTCATTCTTCAACTCATGTCTGAAGAATTTTGATCGGCTATCTGCAGAGCTCGAGACGACTCTTAATGAGTCCGTCAAGGCGCACGCCCAGGCGGCTGAGCAGAATGAGGCCGACCGTGTGGCTATGTCCGAGGCTATCTCGGGCTTTTGCCGAGCCTTTGACCTTGCCGACGTCCCCTCGGGTAGCTCCCCCCAGAGTCATCTGTGGGCCTTGGGCGGCCATGTGCGCAGCAGACTCCGCGGGGCGCTGCACCACGGCGTTAGGCGGGCCTTCGCCATGCTCGCTTCCCACTACAACGTGGACTTGGAGCGGGTCAGAGAGGGGTACTGTCTACCCGATAAAGACGAGGCTGCCTTAGCCAAGGTCCAGAGGCTTGACGTGGCCGCCGAGGGCCCGAGCGCGGTGCTGGCCTCCTCCTTCGAGGTGGAGATCCTTCCGCCCGCGTCGTCGTCTGAGGCTGGGCCAGACCTCGCTGAAGGCGGAAACGGCGCCAAGGGCGCAGCTGCTTCCCCTGCTGATGCCTGATCCTGCTGGAGCAGTTTATTTGTAGCATGCGTGTGTTCTTTGCGGCCGCCGAGGCCTAAACACTTTCATCGTCGTATCATAAAGCTGTGTTTTCTTTCCTCTTGTTTCGTGCGCCATGACTTGTTCGTTGGTAGCAGAACCACTTGTCCGAGCGAGAGTTACTTTTCGCGGAAGGTGACAAGTGGGGTATCCGTATCCTGGAGTCGTAGGAGTCCCTCGGCTCGGTCGGCCTTGCCACTTACGTGTACTCTCATCGTTTTTAGGATCCCGCTATCGATACAGAAGTCGAAAGCACGAAAGGTCGTTTTGGTAGAAAATTTTTTCCGAGGAAAATTTTGACGCAGAGGGGGTTTCCCCCTTCTAGCCCCCTAGGGAGGGTCGGGCTTTGCTGAGGCAAGGCCGACCCTTCGTTGACGGTTAGACTTTGAGCATGTAAAAAAACGAGGTACATGAACGACTTAAAACATCTTAAGGGTAGAAGCGACATAGCTGTTGGATGTTTCAAGCGTTGTTGTAGACCTCGCCTTGGTCGTTGGCCAGCTTGTATGTTCCGGGCTTCAAAATCTTAGCGATGATGAAGGGCCCTTCCCAAGGAGGAGTGAGCTTGTGGCGCCCTCGGGCGTGCTGTCGCAGACGAAGCACCAAGTCTCCCACTTGGAAGCCTCGGGGCCGAACGCTTCGGGCGTGGTAGCGTCGTAGAGACTGCTGGTACCGTGCCGAATGTAGTAAGGCAACGTCTCGAGCCTCTTTGAGCTGGTCCAGCGAGTCCTCTTGGCTGGTCTGGTTGCTTCGGTCGTCGTACGCCCTGGTCCTCGGGGAGCCGTATTCTAAGTCTGTGGGGAGGACGGCCTCGGCCCATAGACTAGAAAAAACGGCGAGAAACCCGTGGCACGGCTCGGCGTCGTCCTCAGACTCCAGACCACCGAGGGTAGCTCTTTCATCCACCGCTTGCCGAACTTGTTGTGGTCGTTGTAGATCCTCAGTTTGAGTCCCTGCAAAATCATACTGTTGGCACGCTCCACCTGCCCATTCATCATGGGGTGAGCTACGGCGGCCCAGTCCACACGGATGTGGTGGTCGTCGCAGAAGTCCAGGAACTTTTTTCCGGTGAACTGCGTGCCATTGTCGGTGATGATGGAGTTTGGGACCCCGAATCGATGGATGATATCGGTGAAGAACGCCACCGCCTGCTCGGACCTGATGCTGGTCAAGGGTCAGACCTCGATCCACTTGGAGAATTTGTTGATGGCGACCAGCAGGTGCGAGAAGCCCCCGGGTGCCTTCTGCAAGGGACCGATGAGGTCTAGACCCCACACAGCAAACGACCATGTGATGGGTATCGTCTGCAGGGCTTGAGCGGGCAGGCGTGTTTGCCTTGCGTAGAATTGACACCCCTGGCAGGAGCGTACAATCCTAGTGGCGTCGGCCACCGCGGTTGGCCAGTAGAAACCTTGTCGGAAGGCATTCCCCACGAGGGCTCGAGGTGCTGCTTGGTGGCCGCAAGCCCCCCAAGTGTATTTCTTGCAACAGCTCTTGTCCCTGGGCGATGGATATGCATCGTTGGAGGATGCCCGAGGGGCTGCGGTGATAGAGCTCCTTTTCATCACCCAGCAAGACGAACGACTTGGCGCGCCGAGCCAGTCGCCAAACTTTGGCCTTGTCGAGGGGAAGCTCTCCTCGGAGGAGATATTCTAGGTACGGGGTCTGCCAGTTCGGATCTGGCGCGACCCTATTCTGTTCCCCCTCAACGGGAAAGGCCTCCTCCTTGATGGCCGAGGGTACCTCGGGCTCGGGCGAGGGTACCTCGGGCTGGGCCGAGGCTTCCTCGGGCTCGGGCGTGTGACGGAACCTCCCAAGTCATTAGGCCCACCTACAGTTGTCCTTGTCCAACAGACATCAGACAACCCTGTAGATGTTCCTGAACCACTTGACAAGTTCGGTATCTTTCCTCTTACCTTTCCAGGAACGTTTCACCCGTCTTGCAGACATTACAGAACATCGGAGATATAGACATGCGGAAGTGATTACATAAACTTACATTTATTTAAAAAGTAAGATCAAGTTACTTATTACAAACTAGAGTTATAAAACGAGTGCTGAGTAGTATTATTACAATACCAAGGGAGGCAAAAACTCCTCCCGATAAGTTTTTACACAAAAGTTTTTATGGAGGACCATGTCCTCCCGCAGCTTCACTCTTGTTTTTCTTCATTTGGAACCACCTTGGTACAAAAGCAACAAAAATTTGCTGCTTCCTCACCTAAAAACAACGAGGGAATAAACCCTGAGTATGGAATTACTCAGCAAGTCTTACCCGACTAAAGAAAAGACTCTCAAGGGTATGCTGGTTATAAGGGAGTCAAGGTAAGGTATCTCAAGATTACAGACTCTATTTTGCATAACTGCTTACTAAGAGTGGATCCTTAAAAATCAAATTTTATTTTCAGGTTAGGTAAACTTACCTGCATCTAGAGTTCTTTCTACCCTAGTTAAAACACTTGTCCTGCACTAGCCAGTTTCTCATCAATTCCGTCATCTTTAGTGGAATTCTACGTATAAGTCAGTGACCACGTCTCCATATCCGCGGAGGTACGGCGATCTGAATCGATTATACTCAGCTGAGGATCTCCAATCACACGACATATGTAGCACTTAACCCTTGCATATGTCAACCCGCCACCGGGGTTCTTAAGACCAGATCAGGTTCACGCAAACCAAGAGCACAGATACACCACCGTCCAGCCTCTTGCCATGGAGGGTACACGCTACTCTCGCCACTGCTCCACACCCATTTCGTGTTATCTTATTCTGGCCTAAGTCTGCCCAAGGCAAGGCTTACCCATGACGAGGCATGTGACCAATTAAAGGGTCCTCAGTCAGCAGGCCTACATCGACACGGTCCTTAATCGACTCAGACGGAGACACTACACCGAGACTCTCTTTCTCGTGCAAGTCACCCGCCCGGTCTCAGCTTAATCATTTAAACCCAAAAACTTGGTACCTGACAGAGGTACATCTTTTCCGATGTTGAACCCATCAAGGCCCTGATGGATCCACCATCAAGTTTTATTTTCGAAAACATCCCACCCACTTTTGCCACATCAACTTTTGTAAAAACAAAACATTTTGTTTTTCTAAGGCAATGCTAAGCATCAAAAATCTTTTGTAAAACAGGTGATCAAGGAAGGTAATCAAGTTCAAGGAAGGTAATGCAGGAATTGTTTTAGCAATCAACTCCTATCACCTAATGCATCAAGCAAGTGAAAAAGATTTTTAAAACACAAGGAGGTGGCAAATGCACTGGGGCTTGCCTTCGTTAGTAGGTGAGTCAGGCTCAGGCCCACAGATGTCAAAATAGAGACAAGTCCCTGCCTGAGATTCCAAAGGTGGTGGTGTCTTCTCTTTGGTCACTTCGATCTCTTCTTCGTTTTCTAACCATGACCATACATATATGTATATAAGAATGAATGCCATGTAATGCTTATGAGAGTGCAAAGATAAAGAATTTATTATCTAAGGTCTTGAATACAATTTTCCTTCACGGAACTCCGAGAACTTAGGGTTTCCGGAGTCAGTAAAGGAGTTCATAGGGCAGGGGGGTTTTGGGTTCTAGTTATCAAACAAGGTCCAAATCAACCCAAACTCTACCCAAGGCTTCTAAATAATGTATAGAACTCATATAAAAAGTTTGGACATTTTTGGAATTACCATATGTTTTCTAAAAATCCAGAACTAATGGCTTAAACTAGTTTAAATGCCTTAAAATTCCTTATTTAATCTAAAAATCAAGAAACTATTTTTGTTAAATACTATGGAAAATAAGAAGTCTAGGAAAATTAGTTTCACAATTTTATAATTTTTCTACAATTTTCTACATATTTCTAAAGCTGGACAGAAAAAGAAAAGAAGAAAGTCTGAATAGTGTTGGGCTGAAATCAAACCAGGTGGCCCAGTCCAGAGGGGAAAGCACGCGCGCCCGCGCCCACGCTGGCATCTTTATAGAAAGGGCCCTGGGGTTTTGGCTAACCTTAACTGGGTTCTATTACTATTACACTGTGTCGCTGACAGATTACAGAAACGCCCTCTGGTTTCTAATCCTTCGCAAGGGAAGGTCCCCGACGGCATCGAGCGCAGGGAAACTCCGGTGAGCACCTGTACCGGCCGGATGGGGCAATGACTAGGGTTCCCGAGTGTCGGACACGGAATTAGACTCATCCCAAACCTTTCCCCCAACTTAACTTCACTGATGATCAAGTGGTTTGCTCTGGCCACGGTGACCGTGAGCATTACGGCTAAACCGTCGTGTTCCCGGCGACCAGCGGGTTCCTAGTTCAATTACGTGGGTCGACGAGCATCACCAGCATGCACAGATGCTAGAACAGGAACAAAAAGGGTATGAGCAGACCTGTGGAGGGCTGGCCGCGATGAGGTTGGTTTTCGGGTGGCGGAGAACTGATTTGGGGCGAATTCAAAATTTGCGAGCTCTGGCGAATGATTGCTAGCGATACGCGGTGGCTGGGTTGGTGATGATGTTGTGAAGTTCGCTGCGGGCTCAATTTATAGATCCCAGGGGCAGTGGCGCTTGAATTGAAGATGGCGCGGTGGCGGCCGGAGAGGGAAAGGTTACTGGTGCAAGTGAACTCGTGTCAACCGTCGTGGCGATTATTCCGGTGATCGACGGAGAGCAAGGGTGAGTCACGGTGATGCGGTAGACAGTCTGAGACACGCGGCGGACAATGGCGAGGGCTTGACGGCGGTGAGAACCTTTATCCAAGGGCGGTGAGCAAGGGGAGAGGGATTGCGGCTAGTCGAAGTGGCTTCCAGGTCACCGGCGGTGAGGATCCCCTTACCCCGTGCTGCTATCCATCCGCACAGACACGAATCCTGACGCCGGTGACATGAATCACGGCGGAGGGAGTCGTCGGCGGTGAGACTTGCTGTGCTGGCATTCTGATCTGCAGAGTACACTGTACCATGGCAATCTCTCATCAGATGAACTGACAGAGCGACTTGGAGCATGATTTACTCCCAATTCCCAATGACAACTCATCCCAAGCTCTGCAGCAAAATTGTAGAGCTACAAACCAGCAATAATTCGACTATAGGGATTGAACTCATTTGAGCACTAGATCAAGGTTGAATTCACACCCAAAGCTGGCTCTGTTACACTGGAAATCTGAATTTCAAAATGGAACCAGCCTGACAGCCAAACTTTAGGCTTAATTATCTTCAATTTATTCTTAACAACTGAGCTCACATTCTTAAGCAAAGTTGTTCTCCTATGATTGGTCTTCAACTTTGATATGGTAACCTAGGGCAAAAACGCTAGTATTTGAAAGTTACAAGGCTCAAAAGTTGAGCCCACAAATCTGAAATTTAGACTTAGAGTAAATTCTCAATTGGGGTCCTTTTTGCAAATCAATCCAAAACTCAGGGTTTGGCTTGTAAATCTTCCCAAATGTGAACCATGTGACTTTATATGATTAAACATAGTAGTTTTTACACTTTGGTCCAAATGTGCACAATTTTTGCACATAGGCCCCTAGGGTTTGAACTTAGGGTTTTCTAGGGTTCAAATGGGGTTTTTGGATATCTCAGGGGGTATAAATGGGATTCAAGTTCATTTTTGGGAATATTTTATGACTATTTCCCTAAAACTTCGAGGTTTTCTTAATTTGGTTAAGTTTTACCCCCTATAATCCCTATTTAGGGTTAAGCTCCCTATCTAGGGTTCTATTTGCAAAATGCTATAACCATACAACTTGTTTGAAATTTTTACCTAGTAAATGCACTCTAGGTGTGTCAAACATATGCAATGCCAATGTTTATGATGCCATGCTCAAGTTTTAGTTGCAGTAACACCAGGGGTGTTACATCCTTCCCCCCATAAAAGAATCTCGTCCCGAGATTAAAAGTCCTAGGGTGAGTAATGGAAAAGGAAATGTGTCACATTTTTATTTCCTTATTTCTGGTACAAGGCAGGGGGTGGTGTGGGGTTCATTCTTTATTACAACAACTAAACACACTTTACAAAACACACTTTACAAATTACATGAGGCTAAAAAGCCTGGGAACTTCTTATCTAAAAAGTCTTGAGTTTCCCATGTAGCCTCATCTTCAGAATGTTGGTTCCACTGTATTTTATAGAACTTGAGAGTCTTTCTTCGGGTAACCCTGTCCTTTTGATCCAAGACCCGAATGGGATGTTCAGAATATGTCAAGTCTGGTTCAAGGACAACATCTGTCACTTCAACGGTTCGATTGGGAACCCGAAGACATTTCTTCAATTGGGACACCTGGAACACATTATGTACAGCAGACAAAGTTTCAGGTAGTTGAAGTCGATAGGCCACTGGTCCACATTGCTCAAGTATAGGGAATGGACCAATGTACCTGGGTGCAAGCTTCCCTTTTATCCCGAAACGCGATACACCCTTCATTGGTGAAACCTTCAGGTAGACATAGTCCCCTTTAAGAAAATACAAGGGCATTCGCCGTTTGTCTGCATAACTCTTCTGACGAGCTTGGGCTTTCTTCATATTATGAATTATTTTCTAAACCTTTTCTTCGGTCTCTTTCACCATATCAGGCCTAAAGAAGTACCTTTCACTAGGTTCAGACCAATTTAGCGGAGTACGACATCGGCGTCCATATAAAGCTTTGAAGGGTGCCATTTTGATACTTTCTTGATAGCTATTATTGTATGAAAACTCCGCTAAAGGCAAGCATTCATCCCATTTTTGCGAGAAGTCCAGAACACATGCCCGCAGCATATCTTCAAGTATTTGATTAACCCTCTCAGTCTGCCCACTTGTTTGTGGATGATAGGCCGAACTATGGAGCAATTTGGTACCTAGGGACTTATGAAGTTCTTCCCAGAATTTGGATACGAATTGAGGTCCACGATCTGACACTATAGTCTTCCGGAATCCCGTGCAAACTGAGAATACGAGCAATATACAATTGGGCATAAACAGTAACTGGGTGCACTGTCTTGATGGATAGAAAATGAGCAATTTTCATAAGCCGATCAATAATAACCCAGATAGAGTCATACCCCTTTGCGGTCCTGGGCAATCCCACAATAAAGTCCATACTTATGTCTTCCCATTTCCATGTTGGTATTGGTAAAGACTGTAATGGGCCGGCAGCTTTCAAGTGTATGGCCTTGACACGTCTGCAGGTGTCACATCTAGCCACATAGCGTGCAATCTCGATCTTCATTTTCGTCCACCAATAATGTTGTTTCAAGTCTTGGTACATCTTAGTGCTTCTAGGATGAATAGAATAGCAACTAAGATGTGCTTCATCGAGAATTTGCTGGCGGACCTTTTCATTCTTCGGCACCACTATGCGATTATTAAATCATACAATGCCTTGATCATTTCTTTGAAACATTGGGCTTTTACAGCCCTTATCTTCTCACGAATGTGTTTCATACCCTCATTATCCCTTTGAGCATCAATTATCCTTTGCAAGAGGACTGACTCAAGCTTTAGCTGACTTAGGGTTCCTTGTTGGACTATTCCCAGGTTTAGCTTCTCCATCTCCTGACATAATGTATTGTCAGAGGTCTTCACCGTAAGACAGTGACAGGAAACCTTACGACTAAGTGCATCTGCCACCACATTGGCCTTGCTTGGGTGATAATGAATTTCTAGTTCATAATCCTTAATAAGCTCAAGCCATCGCCTTTGTCTCATATTCAATTCTGACTGGGTGAAGATATACTTCAAGCTTTTATGATCTGTATAAATGTGACAGATATTACCCAGCAGATAATGATGCCAAATCTTCAGGGCATGAACCACAACAGCTAGCTCCAGATCATGAGTTGGGTAATGCTCCTCATGTCGGTGCAACTGCCTTGAAGCATATGCAATTACTCGGCCTTCTTGCATTAATACACAGCCGAGCCCACTGCCTGATGTATCACAATACACATCAAAGGGCTTAGTGATATCCGGTTGAGCCAATACCGGAGCAGTGGTTAATAATGTTTTCAATTGCTAAAAAGCTTCATCACACTAGGAAAACCAATTGAATTTAATATCATTCTTCAATAAACTTGTGATTGGATTCACAAGCTTAGAAAAATCGGGTATAAATCGGCGGTAATATCCAGCCAGTCCAAGGAAACTTCAGACTTGATGAACAGTGGTTGGGGGTTTCCACTCCAAAATGTCCTTGACTTTGCTGGGATCTACCGCAATCCCCCTGGCAGATAGAACATGTCCCAGAAACTGAATTTCCTCCAGCCAAAATGCGCATTTGCTGAACTTGGCATATAACTGATGTTCCCTCAGGCGCGTTAACACGATCCGTAAATGTTGGGCGTGCTCCTCTTCATTTTTGGAATATATTAGAATATCGTCAATGAAGACCACCACAAACTTGTCCAACTCGGGCATGAACACCGAGTTCATCAAATACGTGAAGTGGGCAGGAGCATTTGTCAATCCGAAAGACATTACCAGGTATTCAAATAATCCATACCACGTAGTGAATGCGGTTTTTGGTATATCCTCAGGCCGAATATGGATCTGATGATAGCCCGATCTGAGATCAATCTTGGAGAATACCCTCGCTCCGGTCAGTTGATCAAATAAAATGTCAATCCTCGGAAGAGGGTACTTGTTCTTGATAGTGACCTCATTCAGGGGTCGATAATCCAAACACATCCGTAAAGTTTGATCCTTCTTTTTGACGAATATGGCTGGACAACCCCATGGCGACGAGCTTGGCCGGATGAATCCTTTCTCAAGTAGATCTTGTAATTGAATCTTCAACTCTGCCAACTCATTCGGAGGCATACGGTACGATCTTTGAGAAATGGGAGCCATACCGGGCTTCAACTCAATTACAAACTCTACATCCCTTTCAGGTGGCAATCCAGGCAAATCCTCTAGAAAGACATCGGGAAACTCACATACTACCGAAATATCCTTGATTTCCGGTATGATGGCTTCATAAACTCTGCCAGTAGCTTTGGTTGGAATGGGGATAGACAAGAGAATTTCTTCTTGATTATGACTCAACCTGATGGTTCTCTGATCAGTGTTGAGAGTTGCTTTATGTTTGGCTAACCAATTCATGTCCAAAATGACATCTATGTCTTGGCCTTTCAGAACGATCATATTGGTAGGAAAGTCCCGTCCGGCCAACTTTACGGGCACTTGATAGGCCACTTCTCTAGTAAAGATTTGTCCCCCAGGTGAGTGAATTTTAAACCCCTCTTTTGATTCATGGCATGAAATGTGATGTTGCTCCACAAATTTCTTGCTGATAAATGTATGCGAAGCACCAGAATCAAAGAGAATGACTGCAGGATGATTGGCCACGAGGAACGTACCCATCATTACCGGCTCTCCGTTCGGTGTAGTGGCCACTTGCGTATAATATATGCGTCCCGTCTTCTTGGTATTTTTGCCCGAAGTATTTCCCTTGACTTGAGATGAATTCCTAGATCCTTGCTGATTATTTGACTGGTTTTGTTTTGGATAAGGGCAATCCTTGATGAAATGTCCAGATTTGCCACAATTGAAACATCCAGTCGACGAGCTGGGTAGAGCAGGGAATCGAGTGCCTGGGGCACCCGGCTGACTTGGGGCAGTGGGGGCACTACTGGGACGAATAATTATTGGCTGCTTAAAAGGGAAGGAGGGTGCACGAGAGCGATTCTGGTTGGAAGGCCGGAGAACAAACCATTGCCTTTTCACCGGGCCTTGACTAGGCCTGTCACCTCCAAATCCCTTGGATTTTCCGACACCTGCATACTTCGCTTCTACTGCCAATGCTGTACTGACAGCTCTTTCGCTTCTACTGCCAATGCTGTACTGACAGCTCTTCCATAAGTAAGATCTATGTAGGTTGCCATCTTTCTTTGCAGTCGATCATTTAAACCTCTCATAAAACAATTCTTCTTTTTCAGATCAGTGTTCACTTGATCGATTGCATACTGCGACAAATGATTAAACTTATTGAGATACTGGTTAACAATATCCCCTCCTTGCTTCAGTTTCATAAATTCTTCTTGCTTCATGTGAAGAACACCGTCGGGTATATAATGCTCGCGAAAGGCCACCTTGAATTCCTCCCATGTTACCTGATGATTGGCCAGTTGAACGGCCACGAAATTTCCCCACCAGGTGCTGGCAGGGCCACGCAGTTGCTGGGCTGCGAATAAAGGCTTCTGGGTCTCCGAACAGCGCAAAAGTCCGAATTTTTGCTCAATAACCCGAATCCATTCGTCGGCTTCTAACGGGTCTTCGGCTTTAACAAATAGGGGTGGACGTGTCTCCGATAAGTCCAAGTAAGAAGTTTCACGGGGGCCCTGTTGATAACCCCGCCCGCCTTGTTGCTGAAACTGTTGACCCGCCATCTCTCTCAGAAAACGGGTATTATCCACGGTCGCGTTCACTAAGGCGGCAATCGCCTCGGCAAGTGTGGGAGGGACAGGAGGTGGATTTGGGGTAGACTCCCTCCCACTGGAGGTTCCAGCTGCATCCTGTGATCGGGTCTTGGACGGCATCTGTGGCAACAAACATTTGAAAGCAAATATAATATGCCAAAGACAAAACCATTCAATTTACATTACCAAAAAGAGTAATGTTACAGACTCGATTTTTTTACAACAGGATACATTACCCAGTATACAATAGCACTACCTATTATACAATAGTACAACCTACAATACACTACTTCTATTCCTACTACTGCACCACTACTCCTGCTTTTGGTTGCTCCTGGCAGCCTCGTCGTCGGGTGTGGGAGACCATTCATTGACTAGCCTCATAGAAGGAGGGGGCTTAAAAAGGTCTAGCTCACCACCAAGTGCTTCTCCCGCAACGTGCGAGGGTCTGGCTTCCGACCCAACAAGATCCGTAGGTGTACTGGGATGTAGTTGCGAATACAGTACATGGACTTCCTCATGTAGGGTATTGCAATACGCCTGTAGATTGTCAATGGCAGCGCTAAGTTCTTCGACTCGAGCTCGAGCCATTGCTTCCTTAGCCCAAGCCACTGAACGAGACTGTACCGTCCAATCGAGCGCTAAATCTCGATCAGCAAGCTGATCCTGCAGACGGCGGATGTAACCTCTTAATTCGTTTATTCTGTCGCCATCCGCAACCCATATGTTGGTCCTGCGTTGCAGTTCCGTTTGAAGCTGATTTACTCGGGCTTCAAGATCCCCAATCGGATCGTTGCTTCCGCTACTACTATCCTCATCTCGTGGGGCAAGTTGATGACGAGGTACTCCAATTGGGCCAGTTGACTTACACGCGGTCTTCCTCGTGCGCGGCGGCATTTCTTTAGGGGGAAAATTTTATTAGTATGGTTCTTAGCATGATGCATGTATAATTACAGAACCAACCTTAGTTGATTCATACCTTCTATACATTGCACTCCTCCTATCTGGTCTTTCATATAGATTCTTCAGATATGAGGGATAAGAATGGAAGAAATCTTTCTAGGTGAGTTTTTAGAAAATCCTTTTGAAGATGCTTCATAATATCTGCAAAGATGGGCTTCGCTCCGATACCAGCTATGACGGAACCTCCCAAGTCATTAGGCCTACCTACAGTTGTCCTTGTCCAACAGACATCAGACAACCCTGTAGATGTTCCTGAACCACTTGACAAGTTTGGTATCTTTCCTCTTACCTTTCCAGGAACGTTTCACCCGCCTTGCAGACATTACAGAACATCGGAGATATAGACATGCGGAAGTGATTACATAAACTTACATTTATTTAAAAAGTAAGATCAAGTTACTTATTACAGACCAGAGTTATAAAACGAGTGCTGAGTAGTATTATTACAATACCAAGGGAGGCAAAAACTCCTCCCGATAAGTTTTTACACAAAAGGTTTTATGGTGGACCATGTCCTCCCGCAGCTTCACTCTTGTTTTTCTTCATTTGGAACCACCTTGGTACAAAAGCAACAAAAATTTGTTGCTTCCTCACCTAAAAACAACGAGGGAATAAACCCTGAGTATGGAATTACTCAGCAAGCCTTACCCGACTAAAGAAAAGACTCTCAAGGGTATGCTGGTTATAAGGGAGTCAAGGTAAGGTATCTCAAGATTACAGACTCTGTTTTGCATAACTGCTTACTAAGAGTGGATCCTTAAAAATCAAATTTTATTTTCAGGTTAGGTAAACTTACCTGCATCTAGAGTTCTTTCTACCCTAGTTCAAACACTTGTCCTGCACTAGCCAGTTTCTCATCAATTCCGTCATCTTTAGTGGAATTCTACGTATAAGTCAGTGACCAAGTCTCCATAACCGTGGAGGTACGACGATCCGAATCGATTATACTCAGCTGAGGATCTCCAATCACACGACATATGTAGCACTTAACCCTTGCATATGTCAACCCGCCACAGGGGTTCTTAAGACCAGATCAGGTTCACGCAAACCGAGAGCACATATACACCACCGTCTAGCCTCTTGCCACGGAGGGTACACGCTACTGTCGCCACCGCTCCACGCCCATTTCGTGTTATCTTATGCTGGCCTTAGTCTGCCCGAGGCAAGGCTTACCCATGATGAGGCATGTGACCAGTTAAAGGGTCCTCGGTCAGCAGGCCTACATCGACACGGTCCTTAATCGACTCAGATGGAGACACTACACTGAGACTCTCTTTCTCGTGCAAGTCACCCGCCCGGTCTCAGCTTAATCATTTAAACCCAAAAACTTGGTACCTGGCAGAGGTACATCTTTTCCGATGTTGAACCCATCAAGGCCCTGATGGATCCACCATCAAGTTTTATTTTCGAAAACGTCCCACCCACTTTTGCCACATCAACTTTTGTAAAAACAAAACATTTTGTTTTTCTAAGGCAATGCTAAGCATCAAAAATCTTTTGTAAAACAGGTGATCAAGGAAGGTAATCAAGTTCAAGGAAGGTAATGCAGGAATTGTTTTAGCAATCAACTCCTATCACCTAATGCATCAAGCAAGTGAAAAAGATTTTTAAAACACAAGGAGGCGGCAAATGCACCGGGGCTTGCCTTCGTTAGTAGGTGAGTCAGGCTTAGGCCCGCAGATGTCAAAATAGAGACAAGTCCCTGCCTGAGATTCCAAAGGTGGTGGTGTCTTCTCTTTGGTCACTTCAATCTCTTCTTCGTTTTCTAACCATGACCATACATATATGTATATAAGAATGAATGCCATGTAATGCTTATGAGAGTGCAAAGATAATAAGAATTTATTATCTAAGGTCTTGAATACAATTTTCCTTCACGGAACTCCGAGAACTTAGGGTTTCCAGAGTCAGTAAAGGAGTTCATAGGGCAGGGGGGTTTTGGGTTCTAGTTATCAAACAAGGTCCAAATCAACCCAAACTCTACCCAAGGCTTCTAAATAATGTATAGAACTCATATAAAAAGTTTGGACATTTTTGGACTTACCATATGTTTTCTAAAAATCCAGAACTAATGGCTTAAACTAGTTTAAATACCTTAAAATTCCTTATTTAATCTAAAAATCAAGAAACTATTTTTATTAAATACTATGGAAAATAAGAAGTCTAGGAAAATTGGTTTCACAATTTTAGGATTTTTCTACAATTTTCTACATATTTCTAAAGCTGGACAGAAAAAGAAAAGAAGAAAGTATGAACAGTGTTGGGCTGAAATCAAACCAGGTGGCCCAGTCCAGAGGGGAAAGCGCGCGCGCCCGCGCCCGCGCTGGCATCTTTACAAAAAGGGCCCTGGGGTTTTGGCTAACCTTAACTGAGTTATATTACTATTACACTGTGTCGCTGATAGATTATAGAAACGCCCTCTGGTTTCTAATCCTTCGCAGGGGAAGGTCCCCGACGGCGTCGAGCGCAGGGAAACTCCGGCGAGCACCTGTACCGGCCAGATGGGGCAACAACTAGGGTTCCCGAGTGTCGGACACGGAATTAGACTCATCCCAAACCTTTCCCCCAACTTAACTTCACTGATGATCAAGTGGTTTGCTCTGGCCACGGTGACCGTGAGCATTACGGCTAAATCGTCGTGTTCCCAGCGACCAGCGGGTTCCTAGTTCAATTACGTGGGTCGACGAGCATCACCAGCATGCACAGATGCTAGAACAGGAACAAAAAGGGTATGAGCAGACCTGTGGAGGGCTGGCCGCGATGAGGTTGGTTTTCGGGTGGCGGAGAACTGATTTGGGGCGAATTCAAAATTCGCGAGCTCTGGTGAATGATTGCTAGCGATATGCGGTGGCTGGGTGGGTGATGATGTTGCGAAGCTCGCTGCAGGCTCAATTTATAGATCCCAGGGGCGGTGGTGCTTGAATTGAAGATGGCGCGGTGGCGGCCGGAGAGGGAAAGGTTACTGGTGCAAGTGAACTCGTGTCAACCGTCGTGGCGATTATTCCGGTGATCGACGGAGAGCAAGGGTGAGTCACGGTGATGCGGTAGATAGTCTAAGACACGCGGCGGACAACGGCTAAGGCTTGACGGCGGTGAGAACCTTTATCCAAGGGCGGTGAGCAAGGGGAGAGGGATTGCGGCTAGCCAGAGTGGCTTCCAGGTCACCGGCGGCGAGGATCCCCTTACCCCGTGCTGCTATCCATCCGCACAGACACGAATCCTGACGCCGGTGACACGAATCACGGCGGAGGGAGTCATCGGCGGTGAGACTTGCTGTGCTGGCATTCTGATCTGTAGAGTACACTGTACCATGGCAATCTCTCATCAGATGAACTGACAGAGCGACTTGGAGCATGATTTACTCCCAATTCCCAATGACAACTCATCCCAAGCTCTGCAGCAAAATTGTAGAGCTACAAACCAGCAATAATTCGACTATAGGGATTGAACTCATTTGAGCACTAGATCAAGGTTGAATTCACACCCAAAGCTGGCTCTGTTACACTGGAAATCTGAATTTCAGAATGGAACCAGCCTGACAGCCAAACTTTAGGCTTAATTATCTTCAATTTATTCTTAACAACTAAGCTCACATTCTTAAGCAAAGTTGTTCTCCTATGATTGGTCTTCAACTTTGATATGGTAACCTAGGGCAAAAACCCTAGTATTTGAAAGTTACAAGGCTCAAAAGTTGAGCCCACAAATCTGAAATTTAGACTTAGAGTAAATTCTCAATTGGGGTCCTTTTTGCAAATCAATCCAAAACTCAAGGTTTGGCTTGTAAATCTTCCCAAATGTGAACCATGTGACTTTATATGATTAAACATAGTAGTTTTTACACTTTAGTCCAAATGTGCACAATTTTTGCACATAGGCCCATAGGGTTTGAACTTAGGGTTTTGTAGGGTTCAAATGGGGTTTTTGGATATCTCAGGGGTATAAATGGGATTCAAGTTCATTTTTGGGAATATTTTATGACTATTTCCCTAAAACTTTGAGGTTTTCTTAATTTGGTTAAGTTTTACCCCCTATAATCCCTATTTAGGGTTAAGCTCCCTATCCAGGGTTCTATTTGCAAAATGCTGTAACCATACAACTTGTTTGAAATTTTTACCTAGTAAATGCACTCTAGGTGTGTCAAACATATGCAATGCCAATGTTTATGATGCCATACTCAAGTTTTAGTTGCAGTAACACCAGGGGTGTTACAGGGCGTGTCATCGATCTTGACGGATGGTTGATGTAGGTCTCTGGAGAAGACGTCCTGGGGAACCGTCGTCCACCCCGAGGCTATCTTCGCCAGCTCATCCGCAGTCTCGTTGTACCGTCGAGCGATGTGGTTGAGCTCTAGCCCGTAGAACTTGTCTTCCAGGCGCCGGACTTCGTCGCAGTAGGCTTCCATCCTCTGGTCGCGGCAGTGGGAGTTCTTCATGACTTGGTCGATGACAAGCTGCGAGTCGCCACGAGCGTCGAGGCACTGGACCCCTAGCTCGACGGCGATGCGCAACCCGTTAACCAGAGCCTCGTACTCGGCCACGTTGTTTGATGCCAGAAAATGGAGGTGTATGACGTAGCGAAGATGCTTTCCGAGGGGTGAAACGAAGAGCAGGCCAGCGCCTGCTCCTGTTTTCATGAGTGACCCATCGAAGTACATGGTCCAAAGCTCGGGTTGGATTGGAGTTGTTGGCAACTGGGTGTCAGTCCACTCAGCCAGGAAGTCTGCCAAGACCTGGGATTTTATGGCCTTCCGAGGGGTGAATGATAGCGTTTCGCCCATGAGTTCCACCGCCCACTTTGCTATCCTACCCGAGGCCTCACGGCACTGGATGATCTCCCCCAGGGGGAAGGATGACACCACAGTCACCGGATGAGACTCGAAGTAGTGTCGCAACTTTCGTCGTGTCAGAACCACTGCGTAGAGCAGCTTCTGGATCTACGGGTAGCGGACTTTGGTCTCGGAAAGCACTTCGCTGATGAAGTAGACTGGCCTCTGGACGAGCAGTGCATGCCCTTCTTCTCGTCTCTCGACTACGATCGTGGCGCTGACCACTTGAGTGGTTGCGGCTACGTAGATAAAGAGGGCTTCTCCTGCAGGGGGGGCACCAGGATGTGTGTGTTTGTAAGGAGCGCCTTAAGGTTTCTGAGGGCTTCCTTGGCCTCGGGGGTCCAAGTGAAGCGCTCGGCCTTCCTTAAGAGGCGGTACAGAGGCAAGCCTTTCTCGCCAAGGCGTGAGATGAAGCGGCTTAGAGCCACAAGGCATCCCATGACCCTCTGTACTCCTTTCAAATCTTTGATTGGTCCCATGTTGGTGATGGCCGTGATTTTCTCCGGTTTGGCCTCGATGCCCCGCTTGGAGACGATGAATCCCAGGAGCATGCCTCGGGGGACTCCGAAGACACACTTCTCGGGATTGAGTTTCACGCCTTTCGCTCTCAGACACTTGAATGTTGTTTCAAGGTCAGAGAGGAGGTCGGAGGCTTTCTTCATCTTGACAACGATGTCATCGACGTAAGCCTCGACCGTTCTGCCGATGTGTTCTCCGAATACGTGGTTCATGCACCTCTGGTAGGTGGCGCCTGCATTCCTCAAACCAAATGGCATTGTAGTGTAACAGTACATGCCAAAAGGTGTGATAAAAGAAGTCGCGAGCTGGTCAGACTCTTTCATCTTGATTTGGTGATAGCCTAAGTAGGCATCAAGGAATGACAGAGTTTCGCACCCAACAGTGGAGTCCACAATTTGATCGATGCGAGGTAGAGGGTAGGGAACTTTTGGACATGCTTTGTTTAGACCAGTGTAGTCTACACACATCCCCCATTTCCCATCCTTCTTCCTTACAAGAACAGGGTTAGCTAACCATTCGGGATGGAATACCTCTTTGATGAACCCTGCCGTGAGTAGCTTGTGGATCTCATCGCCTATGGCTCTGCGCTTTTCTTCATCAAAACGGCACAGGGTTTGCTTCATGGGTCGGGCTCCAGCTCTAATGTCCAGTGAGTGCTCGGCGACATCCCTCGGTATGCCGGGCATGTCCGAGGGACTCCACGCAAAGACTTCGGCGTTTGCACAGAGAAAGTCGACGAGCACTGCTTCCTATTTGGGGTCGATCTCGGAGCCGATCCGGATTTTCTTGCTAGCGTCGTTGCTGGGGTCGAGAGAGATGGACTTGACCGCCTCGACTGGTTTTGTCAGGGACCATAATTAGGGGTACCCCCAAGACTCCTAATCTCAGCTGGTAACCCCCATCAGCACTAAGCTACAAAGGCCTGATGGGTGCGATTAAGCCAAGGCTCGGTCCACTCAAGGGACACGACCTCGCCTCGCCCGAGCCTAGCCTCGGGCAAGGGCAACCGACCCCGGAAGATTCACGTCTCGCCCGAGGACCCCCTCAAGCGACGTACACACCTTCGGCTCGCCCGAGGCCCAGTCTTCGCCAAGAAGCAACCTTGGCCAGATCGCCACACCAACCGACCGAATCGCAGGAGCATTCAATGCAAGGATGGCCTGACACCTTATCCTGTCACGTGCCCTTCAGTCGACAGAGCCGAAAGTGACCGCAGTCACTTCGCCGCTCCACTGACCGGCCTGACAAGACGACAGCGCCGCCTACGTCGCTCCGACTGCTGTGCCACTCGACAGAGTGAGGCTGACAGCAGCCAAGTCCGGCCTCGGGCGCCATAGGAAACTCCGCCTCGCCTGACCCCAGGGCTTGGTCTCGGGCTCGGCCCCGGAAGACGACGAACTCCGCTTCGCCCGACCCTAGGGCTCGGACTCGGGCTTGGCCCCGGAAGACGACGAACTCCGCTTCGCCCGACCCCAGGGCTCGGACTCGGGCTTGGCCCCGGAAGACGACGAACTCCGCCTTGCCTGACCCCAGGGCTCGGACTCGGGCTCGGCCCCGGAAGACGATGAACTCCGCCTTGCCCGACCCCAAGGCTCGGACTCGGGCTCGGCCCCGGAAGACGACGGACTCCGCCACGTCCGACCCCAGGGCTCAGACTCGGGCTCGGCCCCGGAAGACGACGAACTCCGCCTCGCCCGACCCGGGGCTCGGACACGACCTCGACCTCGGAAGACCGACTCGACCCCGACCTCGGAGGAGCCTCCGCCTCGCCCGACCCAGGGCTCGGACCGACCACGTCACAGAGGAGGCCATCATTACCCTATCCCTAGCTAGCTCAGGCTACGGGTAACAGGACAGGCGTCCCATCTGGCTCGCCCCGGTAAACAGATAATGATGGCGCCCCGCGTGCTCCATGACGACGGTGGCTCTCAGCCCCTTACGGAAGCAAAGAGACGTCAGCAAGGACTCGACAGCCCCGACAGCTGTCCTTTCGCAAGGCTCCAACGCTCCTCCGACGGCCACGACATCACATGAACAGGGTGCCAAAACCTCTCTGGCTGCCACGACGGCATGTACTTAGGGCACTAGCTCCTCTCTGCTAGACACGATAGCGCACTGCTACACCTCCCATTGTACACCTGGACCCTCTCCTTACGCCTATAAAAGGAAGGTCCAGGGCTCTCTTACGAAGAGGTTGGCCGCGCGGGAGGACGGGACGGCGCGTAGGGTCCCTCGCTCTCCTCCCCACGCGGACGCTTGTAACCCCCTACTGCAAGCGCACCCGACCTGGGCGCAGGACAACACAGAGGCCGCGGGTTTTCCCCTTTTCTCCCTCTCTTCTACCCCCCTTCGTGCTCCGTCTCGCGCCGACCCATCTGGGCTGGGACACTCGGCACAATTTACTCGTCGGTCCAGGGACCCCCCGGGGTCGAAACGCCGACAGTTGGCGCGCCAGGTAGGGGCCTGCTGCGTGTTGACGAACAGCTTCCCGTCAAGCTCCAGATGGGTAGTCTCCAGCAACCTTTCCAACCCGGGACGGTGCTTCGTTTCGGGAGTCTTGAGTTCATGTCCCTCGACGGCAGCTACAACATGATACTCCTTCCTCCGCCGCGCGATGGCGACAATGGCGGCGGACAACCCGCCTGCCGGCGGTGGAATCGACGACGTCTTCCCCATGAGGCGGAAGAACAACATTCGAGTTTGTCCCGTCACCTTCCCCGCCGGAGGAGGAGGAGGCGGGGCAACCGTGGCCAAGCAGGAGGCGGCACCTCATCGGCTGTCGAGCGAGTCGACGGCGCCGGCGCCCCGACGGGGAACACGTCGGGCGACGACCTCGCGTCTGAGATGAAGACGAGCACCGTTTCCCCGCAACACGCCAACTCCAAGCGGACGGACGACACCAGCACGCTCACGAAGGACTTGCTGGGTGTCACCCTCATACCTGAGACGACGGTGCAGTCCGCCCCCGACGTGGCAACGTCACCACCTGACGACCAAGAGGTACCGACCAATTCCCGTCTCATGCCTTTTGGATTCAGCCTCGACCCACCAAGCGACCCCGCTTTGGTGGAAGCCTTCATAGAGGCATGCACCAACCCTCCGGGGTATCATATGCGGTCACCCTGGGACCGGCTGACGGCCGTCTCGACCTACGGACCCTCGGGTTCCGAGGAAGATGACGAGCCCGACTTTGGTTGGGATTTCTTCGGGCTCGGTAACCCCAGTGCCATGCGGGACTTCATGACCGCATGCGACTACTGCCTTTCCGATTGTTCCGACGGTAGCCGCAGCTTCGGCGATGGAGACTGCGGCCCAAGTCGTGAATGTTTCCACGTCGATCTAGGGGGTCCCGACGAAGGCAACCATCTTGGTATACCGAAAAAACGGTGATCCCCCTAGGCCTGCGCCTCGCGTTGACATCCTTCGGGAGCTAGCTGTGGTCCCAGTCCTTGCGGGGGGTCAGGACGCACAGCTCGAGCAAATCCGCGAGATGCAGGCTAGGCTCGACGAGGGAGCAGGAACACTTGAGCCACTCCGCCGGAACATCGGGCAGGAATGGGTAGACCAAGCTCCGGCCGGAGAAGCGCGTCATCTACCCCAGGGCATCCAGCTCCGCATCGCCGACGACGTCAGGGCAAGGCCACCACCGGCTTCCAGTGGGGTCGGCCAGAACCTGGCTGCAGCAGCGATACTTCTCCGCGCAATGCCGGAACCATCAACCACTGAAGGGCGGCGGATCTGGGGAGAGCTCAAGAATCTCCTGGAGGATGTCGTGGTCCGACGGGCCGAGAGCTCTGTGTTGGGGTCATGCTTCGTTGCGCCGAAGGTCTTGTAAGAAGAAGCAGCTTCGGCTGAAGTTGTCCCCAGGAGATGACCGAAGGTTCCTCTTCATGAAGCTTCGGTATTACAAACCGACTTAGAGATAGAATGGCCTTTTAATCCATAAAGGTCTGGGTCAACGTTGTAAACTTTTATGAGGGACATAATTGTAATTCTTCACAGGCTGTGTCCTGTGTCTATAAATAGATGAACAGTACCCCCGTACTGTTCACGCTGACTTGGCATTTGCTTTCCGTCATTCTTGTGCTTTTGCCTTCCTGCAATCCGAAGGTACACTTGTAATTTGAAGTCATTTCTATTTTTATATGATAATAAAATAGAAATGACGTTGTGATAATATTTAAATGTGTATATTACTTTTTATATTGCATGTAAGTTCTTCGTCATAGTTTATTGTGCTTACGAAGATATGTTGTTTGTGACCTTCGTCCGAAACACATTATATCCCGAAGGGAAATAATGTTTCAAAGGACGAAGGGCTTTATCATTTAACACTTTTTATGTTGCCTTGTTCTTAATCCAAAGCATTTGAGAACAAGTCCCCAACATTGGCGCCCACCTCCGGTGAACTCACTTCCACTTTTTTGAGCTGATGGCTTCGTTCAACGATCAAGCTGGAGCTGCTTCGGCTCCGAAGCTGCTGTTCCCGATAACAGGCGGTTCATGTTCAGAGCCAGCCAACAAGAAGCAGAAGAAGGAAGCACAGAGAAGAGTACAACATGTTGGGGTGCAAGGACCCTTCATCAAGTCGAGATGGTCTCACATTCCTATCACCTTCTCCCAAGAGGACCTTCAACTCAAGGATTACCCACACAATGATGCTATGGTTATCTCTTGTGTGATCAAAGGATTTCTGGTCCACAATGTCTTAGTTGATACAGGCAGTGCAGCTGATATCATATTTGCTAAGGCCTTCAGACAAATGCAAGAACCCGAAGACAAGATCCATGATGCTACGCACCCTCTTTGTGGCTTCGGAGGGCGGCAGATTGTAGCACTTGGGAAGATTACCATGCCAGTAACCTTCGGATTTGTTAACAACACAAGGACTGAGCAAATTGTGTTTGATATTGTTGACATGGAGTATCCTTACAATGCTATCATTGGTCGCGGTACTCTCAATGCCTTCGAAGCAATTCTTCACCCAGCTTACCTCTGCATGAAGATACCTTCGGACCAAGAGCCTATTGCTATTCATGGAAGCCAGGAAGCTGCTAGAAGGGCCGAAGGAAGCTGGACTGACTCCAAAGCAATCCATAACATAGATGGAGCTGAAGCTTGTGAACAGTACAAATTCAGAAGGGAGAAAGCAGCTTCAGCAGATCAGCCGAAGCCCATGCTCTTATGTGAGGACATAGCAGAGCAGAAGGTGCTGTTGGGCTCTCAATTATCCGAAGAGCAGGAGAAAACCTTGATAAGGTTTTTGTTCAACAACAAAGATGTTTTTGCATGGTCAGCTAATGACCTTTGCGGAGTAAATCGGGATGTTATTGAACACTCGCTCAATGTTGACCCATCCTTCAGACCCCGAAAGCAGAGGCTTCGGAAAATGTCTGATGATAAGGCCGAAGGGGCTCGCAATGAAGTAAAAAGACTCCTCAGTGCAGGAGTTATTAGAGAAGTAAAGTACCCAGAGTGGCTAGCTAACACTGTTATGGTGAAGAAGGCCAATGGCAAGTGGAGAATGTGTATAGACTTTACAGATCTCAACAAGGCCTGTCCGAAGGACGAATTCCCATTGCCAAGAATAGACTCTTTAGTTGATGCAGCAGCTTCTTCAGAGCTCATGAGTCTGCTAGACTGTTACTCAGGTTATCACCAAATCTGGTTGAAGAAGGAAGATGAGCCGAAGACTAGCTTCATAACCCCAAGTGGCACATATTGCTATCTTCGGATGCCTGAGGGACTCAAAAATGCTGGAGGAAGTTTTAGCAGAATGACTGCGAAGGTCCTCCAGTCTCAGATAGGCAGAAATGTGCTAACTTATGTTGATGACATCATTGTAAAAAGCACGAAACAGGAAAATCATATTGCTGATTTGCAGGAGACCTTCGCCAGTTTCAGACAAGCTGGCTTAAAGCTGAACCCAGAAAAATGTGTCTTCGGAGTAAAGAAGGGGAAATTTCTTGGATGCTTGGTTTCAACAAAGGGAATTGAAGCTAATCCAAGTAAAATTGAAGCTATACTTCGAATGGAGCCACCAACCACAAGAAAGGGGGCCCAAAGATTGACAGGGAGGCTGGCATCTCTCAATAGATTCATATCTAGATCAGCAGAAAGAAATTTACCATTCTTCGAAGTGCTGAAATCAGCCGAAGTCTTTCAATGGGGACCAAATCAACAAAAAGCCTTCGAAGAGCTGAAGCAATATTTGATAGATCTAACAACATTAACTCCACCAACGCCAGGGGCTCCTTTGTTGTTATATGTGGCAGCTTCGCACTCAGCAGTAAGTGCAGCACTTGTCCAGGAGAAGCTTGATGGCCAAGTCAAGAAGCAGGTTCCAGTGTATTTTGTATCTGAAGTCCTTAGTGTATCAAAGAAAAATTATACAGAACTGGAGAAGGTATTATATGCCGTTTTGATGGCATCCAGGAAGCTTCGGCATTATTTTCAGGCATACAATATTGTTGTTCCTTCTTCGCAGCCGTTGAAGGATATTATGAGAAATAGAGAAGCTACTGGATGGATTGGAAAATGGGCTGCAGAGCTCAATGAATTTTGCATTGATTATGTGCATAGATCCTCGATCCGGTCTCAAGCGTTGGCAGATTTCATTGCCGATTGGACGCCAGGGGCTCAGGATGAAGAAACAAATAAGGATGCCGAAGTGTGGACAGTGTTTTGTGATGGCTCTTGGGGAACCTTCGGAGCAGGAGCAGCCGCTGTGCTGGTCTCACCATCCAAAGTTAAAACTTGTTATGCAGCAAGACTTGATTTTAGCTGTACAAACAATGTTACTGAGTACGAAGCTCTGCTTTTGGGCCTTCGGAAGTTAAAAGCAATGGGAATCAGAAGGGCCATCCTTAAAACTGATTCCCAGGTTGTTTCAGGTCATATCGACAAGAGTTGCAAGGCTAAAGATCCGAAGCTTGAAAAATATCTGGATACGGTCCGAAGAATCGAAGCTTCCTTCGAAGGATTTTCTGTCAAAAATATCCCTCGAGGGCAAAATGAGCATGCTGATTTGCTAGCTAAGTCAGCAGCACAGGGGCTGCCTCTACCTTCGGATGTGTTTTTCGAAACAATAAAGGCACCTTCAGTGGAACTCCTTGAAAGAGCAGTTCTCAACATATCTCCTGTTTATAGCGAAGATTGGAGAACTGAGATCATCTCTTACCTTCAGGGTAAGTTCCTTTCAGATGACGAAGCTTATAACAGGAGGATAGAGGCAAGAGCTCGTCCATATGTCATGATAGAAGGGGAGTTGTACAAGCATGGAGTTTGTGCTCCGCTACTCAAGTGTTTATCTAGAGCCGAAGGTATAGAGTTGATGAAAGAAATACATGCAGGCCTGTGTGGATCTCACATTGGATCTAGGCCGTTACTTGGAAAAGTTTTCCGCCAAGGGTTTTATTGGCCGAAGGCAGCTTCGGATGCAGCGGAATTAGTTCAAAAGTGCGAAGGCTGTCAGAAATGTGCAAAAGATCAGAAACAACCTTCGTCTTTAACACAGCTCATACAACCCATCTGGCCATTGCAGAGGTGGGGCCTTGATTTGTTAGGTCCATTGCCACCGGCTCAAGGGAATCTAAGATATGTTATAGTGGCTGTGGAGTATTTTTCTAGATGGATTAAGGCAAAGCCACTAGCCACAATAACTTCGGCCACTGTCCAAAAGTTTTTCTGGCAGAATATTGTTTGTCGTTTCGGGGTACCGAAGGCCATCACTGTAGATAATGGAACACAATTCGACCCCGAAGCCTTCAGAAATTTCTGTGATCAAATTGGTACGAAGATCCATTTTGCATCAGTCAGGCATCCGGAGTCAAATGGGCTCGTTGAAAGAGCCAACGGCATTATAATGACAGGAATAATGAAGTTAATCTTCAATCAACCCAGGGGAAAGTGGCCAGATCAGTTAACTAAAGTGGTGTGGAGCCACAATACAACAACATCAAGGTCTACAGGCTTTACTCCATTCAAGTTATTATTCGGTGACGAAGCAATAACTCCGGAAGAAGCTAAAACTGGATCAATAAGAGTAGTAGCTTCGGCAGAATCAGGCCCTGAAGATGCTTGTTTTGTGGAAAAAGATGCCTTAGAAGGGATCAGGCTTCAGGCTGTGGAGAATATCAATAAATACCAAGCTGAAACAGTCAAATGGCGAGATAGAAAAGTTCGGCTAAAAAATATTGAGCCGGGACATTTGGTGCTTCGAAGAGTGGCCAACCCAGACACAGTGGGCAAGTTACAGTTGAAATGGGAGGGACCTTTCTTGGTAGCATCTTCGTCAAGGCCTGGTTCATACAGATTGAAGGACATGGACGGCAACGACATTCCAAGATCTTGGAATGCGGATGAGCTTCGGCGATATTATGTGTAATTTGATGTAACCTTTTTATGTTTTTTCTTTTTTCATGGCACCCTTTTCCTTTCTAAAGGGGGAGAAAGGTTTTTAATGGGGCCATCATATGTAATTTTCTTTTTAGTTCTATAAGAGCAAAATCCCCCAAGGAATGTAAATGTAAAAGCTGAGAACGCACCATCGAGTGCCGAAAACTGAAAAGGCGAAGAAGCTCCAAAGTCGTTCCTAAGGGAATGCAGAGCTTACAGCGAAAAGTCAACGCTGATTCCGCCGAAAGTAAAAGGCAAAGAAGCTCCAAAGTCGTTCCTAAGGGGATGCAGAGCTTACAGCGAAAAGTCAACGCTGATTCCGCCGAAAGTAAAAGGCGAAGAAGCTCCAAAGACGTTCCTAAGGGAATGCAGAGCTAATGTGTGATTGTTTCTAAGGAAATAATGGCTGAGGGTATGGCTTCGGATATGTGTTTGGACATTCATTCGCACATCACATTACATCATAGCATTTGCATTCATAAACATTCATTCATGGCATAAGTGGTTGTTTCGGCAAAAAAGAAGAAGCGGTCTTTTATGCTTCGTTGTGTATAAAAAAGAGAGGTTTCGGCAAAAAAGAAGAAGCGGTCTTTTATGCTTCGTTGTGTACGAAAAGAAGGGAAGGTGTTTTTTCGCCTTCGGCTCAAAATACTAATTTCGTCCACATCAAAGCGCCTCAATGGAAGGGTAAGGATATATTACAAGGTACGAACAAAGTTCATTAAGAACAGTTTAGCTGTATTTACAAAAGTTATTACAAAAGTCTCTTGAGTTTTTCTAGTCTACTCCTACTAATCTTCATCGGGCTTCAGCTTCGGCAGCATATTCTTTAAGCATCAGTTTCAGCTTCGTCATCCTACATGAATCAAGGTATTGTGAGTAAAAATCAAGTTTGAGGGAGAAGGTAAGCACAAGGTATGATTTCTTACTGGTTCAAGATGACTTCGAGCTTCGTCTCCAGCTTTTTCTCGCCCGCCTTTGGTCCATATCATTTTTATAAATCTGTTTGAAATGCTTCGGGCGAGGTCAGGAATATCGTCTAGCATTGATGGAGATAGAGTGAAATTGGGCCTGTTGATGATTTTTCCATGATCACAGCCGGCCTTCAGAAATGCTGCAGCAGTACCCCGAGAAGCTACCCAGGCACAGAAGTCACCGTGCCCGGCTATAACTTCGTCAAGCTCATCAATTTCAGCTTCAATATGTTCGAAGGTTCTTGGCAAATTTTCAGCTGAAGGGGTGAACTTTCCACTGCTGGCTCCAACTGAATAAAAGATCTTTTTTAATTGTTGAATACAGTTATTACTAAATTTCAAACATTTGTCTTGAAGGCTTGTCAATGATTTCTTCAAATCTGAGTTTGTTTGGACTTCGGCCTCAAATTTTGAATTAAGCTCTAGCTTCTCTTGTTCAAATTGTTTTGATTGACAGAGAAGCTTTGAATTCAATTCTGCTACTTTAGCTTCAGTTTCTGCCAATAAGCCTTCAGTTGTTTGGAGTTCGAAGTCTTTCTTTTCAATAATAGCTGATTGCTCTTTTATTCTGCTCTCTAAATTTTCAATTATAATTTCGTGTTTCTTATCCTCTAAATCTTGCTGCATCTTCAAAGCTTTGCTCAGTAGCATGCTCTGCACATAAACAACCTTCGTTAGGAACATTTTCATTATTAAAAACAATAAAAGTCAGAGAAAAGTTGTTTACCTTGAAATTGGAATAAAATAAGCTACCAACGATATGTTGTCGTCGGTAGCGGCTGATATCCGTTTCCAGCTTCGGAAAACCGATACTCTTTGATAGAGTACCGATGACCTTAGCTCCAGTTTGATCCCGGATGCAGTTCAATTTCTCATCGTCAATACCTCCAAAAAGAAGAGCTCCTGGTTTATATCCGCAGGATTTGGCATATTCTTTAAGCTCTTCTATTTCGGTCTTCGACAGTTCTTGCCCAACTAAATTTTGAAATATGAAGGCTTCGTCCTCCGAAGTATCTTCGGCTATTTCCTTTCCCTTCCCAGGCAATGTGGTCATGGTTTCTTCGGCAGCAGTGGTAGCTTCTTCTGCGGCCATGTCTAGCAGTATTTTGTCGATGTCTTCAATTGTAGTTTCCAAGTTCACATCTTCGGCCGAAGCGGCTTCGGTAGCCGCGACCTCCGAAGGTGCGACTTCGACATTTGTTGTGCCCTCAACCGCTGGCGCTTTCCGAGTTGAAGTCCTCGGTGGCGTCTTGTCAATGACTTCGGTTACTGCAATAATTCTTTGTCTCTTTGTTTTGGTTATCTTCTTCGTTTTTTCGGGCTCCTCCACCTTTCGAAAAAGCTTCGTCAGTTGAGGCCCTAATGGACTTAGCTTCGCGGGCAGGGGTTCAGTCATTACCTTTAAGATTTCTTCCACGTCGGTGGTAGAGGGTGATGCAGGAGTCCCCTCTTCGTCAGATACTTTTCGTTTCGGAGATGATATTTTCTTCTTCGGAACATTCTTCTTTTTTGGTGGTTTTTCTTCATCTTCATTTAAAGCTTCGGCTCCCCTTTTCCTTTTTTGGCCCCCGGCACCTTGGCTCAGATTTTCATAATCAGGGTACTCAAAACCCAGGGCGTCCAGCACTCGATTGAGTCTTCGCTTCGGACGGGTGCCGAAGGCCGCAGTCATTAGCTGATCTTCTTTTTTCGAGTAATTCCCAAGAATTTCATTGCACATTACTTCAACTGTGTCCAGCCACTCTTGGCAAGGTTTTTTAAAGTATTTCTTGAACTTGAAATGGTAAGGAAGTCGGACAAGTTCTCCTTCTTTCTTCTCCCCTTCCAGCTTCGGCATTTTCCATTCTTTTAAAGTAGGAAAAACCCTGAAGGCCAAGAACTCTTGAACCAGGTCCCTAGTACTGATATGCTCTGAAATAATTTTAAACTCACCCAGCGCAGCCCAGGTGGGACCTTCTAATGTCATGTGGCATCGCGGTCTTGTTTCTCCGAAGATCAATTCAAGTGGGCTTTGTACCAACTTCTCTTCGTCTTCGTCAACTTTCACATAAAACCACTCTGACTTCCAGCCTGTCGGCCATTTACTTCGGTAGCTAATAACAGGAAACTTTGTGGTTTTCCGATAGGCAAAATTGTAGCAACCAAAGTTATCATGTAATCCATCTTTTCTAGCCTTCGTCTGGTAATGTAGCTCATGAACTCGACAAAAACTGTCGGCAAACGGTTCCACCGCCTGGCTTCGGAGGGCCCAGATGTAAACACTAAGCCTAACGATAGCGTTAGGAGTCAACTGGTGAAAGTAAATACCAAACTTCTTCAATACATCTGCAATAATCCCATGAAGGGGGAATCTTAACCCAGCCTTTAGGAAGCTCTTGAAAATGACTATCTCATCCTTCTCTGGCTTCGGGGTAGTTTCTTCTCCCCCGAAGCGAAGTAGTTTCTTCTGATTTTCACTGAAATAACCTGACTTTACCATCTTGGAGAGATCAGCCTTCGAAACGGTCGACTTTCCGAAGTCCAAGTGGCTGGGCTTACTTGGCATGGCAATGCGATAATCATCTTCGGGATCAGTTTCTTCAATGTTCTCATCTTCTGCTTCGGCAGTTGCTTGTACTGCTTCAACAGTGGGGGTTTTCTCCGAGGTTACCAATCCGGATCGTTGCATTGCTTCGGAGATGGGAACAGTCTCCGAACCTTCAGCTTCGTCTCCTTCACGCTCAACCCTGGCGGTAGATCGCACTCTGGCCATTTAATTCTGAGTTTGGGGAAATTGAATACTTTTTTCTCCCGAAGCCTTTCTTTCTGACGAAGCAGACTTCGAGTTGGACCTTCGTTCGATTCTGAGAGTCAAGCTTCGGCTATGGTTAAAAATTTTGGCAGCAAAACAGTGCAAATAGCAATGAATGCTGTGGTAACTTCACACCTACCCGTCTGTTTATATAGTGCTGCAGGTAAGAAGGCGAAGCGCCAGGATTTTTACACCAGGCGGGCAGTCACTTGCACTCGCTACGCGGTGGACCGCAGAGACCAAACAGTAACTCTGCAAGGTGGGCCTGACACGCGCTCGGAAACTGAATCGTTTCTCGGCAACGAGCTCAGGGAAGGTGTTTTTTGGACCTTCGGCTTCCCGAAGCTTAAGAGGCTTTTTTCACGGATCAAGCTCGTTACGAAAAACGATCTAGCGCCGCGAAAGGGGCTACTGTTGGGGTCATGCTTCGTTGCGCCGAAGGTCTTGTAAGAAGAAGCAGCTTCGGCTGAAGTTGTCCCCAGGAGATGACTGAAGGTTCCTCTTCATGAAGCTTCGGTATTACAAACCGACTTAGAGATAGAATGACCTTTTAATCCATAAAGGTCTGGGTCAATGTTGTAAACTTTTATGAGGGACATAATTGTAATTCTTCACAGGCTGTGTCCTGTGTCTATAAATAGATGAACAGTACCCCCGTACTGTTCACGCTGACTTGGCATTTGCTTTCCGTCATTCTTGTGCTTTTGCCTTCCTGCAATCCGAAGGTACACTTGTAAAAGTCATTTCTATTTTTATATGATAATAAAATAGAAATGACGTTGTGATAATATTTAAATGTGTATATTACTTTTTATATTGCATGTAAGTTCTTCATCATAGTTTATTGTGCTTACGAAGATATGTTGTTTGTGACCTTCGTCCGAAACACATTATATCCCGAAGGGAAATAATGTTTCAAAGGACGAAGGGCTTTATCATTTAACACTTTTTATGTTGCCTTGTTCTTAATCCAAAGCATTTGAGAACAAGTCCCCAACACTCTGCCTCCCGAAGGCAGGGATACCCCTCGGAGCATCGCGCCGTGATTTCCCGATTCGTGCGGGAAGCCTCGGTCCACACCGGGCGCACGCGCAACACAGCGCCTGCAGCCCCGGGACGCCTCGGCAACGAGCACCACCACCGCAACCATCAATCCCGCCTCGATGAGAGGGTGCGCCGAGGCTACTGTGGGGGACAGATATCCCCCGGGTCCACTGGAAGGGTAAAAGACCTCACGAAAGGCCCAAGGGCCCAATAAATCGTAAGGTCATTCCTTCATGGGCCTGGGGAGGGACAATCAGTAAAGTAGATCGACATAAGGCCGGATCGGTGCAAGCCCGGACGGCCCCACAGCGTTGAGCAAGAAACCACAACATAAGATCCGACTTTCCCGCGCTGGAGCCCCATGCAACGGAACTAGGCGAGGATAGGTCGGCAGAATCATAGGAAGATAGACTCAAACAGTTCACTATCTTTTAGGTGCACGTGTTATCATATCTACATGTATTGCCCCACGGTCGAATGTATAAGGCCCGGGGGCACCCCTTCAGAACAATCGATCCGACTACTCAGCCATCCACCTCAACCCTCCAGAGAGCTACCCTTGTAACTTATATACAGAGCGAACTCGCCAGGACGTAGGGTGTTACGCATCTCAAAGCAGCCCGAACCTGCAAATACTGTCCATTGTTCTTCGTGCATCTGGCATGAACCATTTAGCTACAGACGGCGACACCGTCCTACTCCTAAAAACACCTTGAGGGGCCACCCCGGGTGTGCGGTCGGACCCAAAACACCGACAGGTACCACCCCAGGTGTGGGGGACGCTACGACAGCGGGGAGGATCGGAGTCCCTCGCCCGAACCACCCGGCCCGCAGGCTTTCAGCCGAGCCATACGACGGGCGCCGTTCCCGACCCGGTTCTGAACCCCGACTACCATCACAAAGTACTCGGGGGAGACAAGGCCGGAACTGTGGCTCGTGGACTACCAGCTGGCCTGCCAACTGGGTGGAACGGACGATGACAACCTCATCATCCGCAACCTCCCCCTGTTCCTCTCCGACTCCGCTCGGGCCTGGCTGGAGCATCTGCCTCCGGGGCAGATCTCCAACTGGGACGACCCTGGTCCAAGCCTTCGCCGGTAATTTCCAGGGCACATACGTGCGCCCTGGGAACTCCTAGGATCTCCGAAGCTGCCGCCAGCAGCCGGGAGAGTCTCTCCGGGACTACATCCGGCGATTCTCAGCCATCCACCTCAGAACAATCGATCCGACTACTCATCCATCCACCTCAACCCTCCAGAGAGCTACCCTTGTAACTTATATACAGAGCGAACTCGCCAGGACGTAGGGTGTTACGCATCTCAAAGCAGCCCGAACCTGCAAATACTGTCCATTGTTCTTCGTGCATCTGGCACGAACCATTTAGCTACAGTCGGCGACACCGTCCTACTCCTAAAAACACCTTGAGGGGCCACCCCGGGTGTGCGGTCGGACCCAAAACACCGACAGCTGGCGTGCCAAGTAGGGGGTGTGTCGACGATCTAAGCTAGCTCAATGGCCGTCACCTTCCACAGCAAGATCACCCTCCGTCCCGGATCCATATTCTGCTTTGGAACGATTTCATCCATAGCAGACGAAGAGGGAACTCTACATCGCATTGCAGATCCGCCAAAAAAGAAGTCTCCTCCAACAAACTCCGAAAATACCGGAGAAGCGCAACCTCCAGCTCTCCGAAGGAAGATCGCCACGACAGCCGCGCCATTCTACCCCGACGTTCTTTTCATTGGGAGAGTGGAGTCGCCTCCCATCTCTGACGACGAGCCGACCGCGCCTGGGGAAGAACCACCTCAGCGGGAATCCCGTCGACGAAGAAATCGGCGCTGAAACATCCGGCGACATCACAAGGCCGGAGAACGGGATCCGGAGCAACCTGTCTCGCGAGACAAGGTCTCGGAGATGGGAGAAACTCCGGAGGAACGCGTCTTCAGAGAACAAAGGAACTCCCGACGGCGTGATCGCCGACGAGCTCAGGAACAAGCCGAGCAGGACGCAAGGCATCGCCGGGAAAATCCACCCTTCGGTCGAAACCTGAACCCCGACTTCGCCCGAGCCATGAACACGCCGAGTGAAGTCGGAGGAGTACTAGCTCGGATAGCTGATGGACTTCCTCGGACTCCCGACGCCGAGGGCTATCGACGACTGTTCACCCAGGCAGCCAATCATCTTCTACCGCTCGCTCACCCGCCGAACGATCTACGACACGCCATCAACAGTCTCCGGGACATGCGAAGCTCCATCAACGCTTCGCGTGAACGACGGCATGAGAACGAGATCCGCCGCCGGGAGGAGTACGACAGGGATCATGGCATCCCAGCTCGGAGTCAACAACCAGGACCGAGTCAGCAACAGCCTCAACTGGCGGTACTACCCGAGGACGGTCGAGGAACCACAACAACTACTCCCCTCCCCGGGACAAACATCATCCCCGATGACAGGAGGACACATGTGGAGTGTCCGCCCTTACTCCACGCCTTAGGGCCATTCAATGGCCCCCTAACTTCAAGGTATCCAATGTCGACAAGTATGAACCTAAGCAGGACCCAGGAGGCTGGCTGGCCGTCTACACCACTGCTGCTCGAGCTGCCGGGGCGTCCGAGGACATGATGACCGCGTACTTACCCATTGTCCTCGGGCAAGACGCGCTACAATGGCTGCGACATCTACCCCGACACTGCATCGACGACTGGGGCGACTTCAGTCGACGCTTCACCGCCAATTTTCAGTCCCTCTCCGACAAACTGGCGCAACCGTGGGACCTCAAATCCATCAAGCGCCGGGGGGATGAAACTCTCCGGTCATACCTCAAAAGGTTCCAGACCATGAGAAATCGTATCCCCGAGGTCACAGAGGCGGCCGTGATCGAGGACTTCTACAGAGGATCCAATGACTCGGCCTTCGTCCGAGCCATATTGCGGAAGGCGCCAACTACCTCCGAAGAGCTATTCCGGGAAGCCGACCTCTACATCACCGCCGACGAGCGAGCCCAGGACCTCATCGGGGGAGCGAAGACCGCACCGGCAGCACCACGACGCGACACGAACCAGCAACCTGACAAACGCTGGGAGAAGAGACCGCGCGAAGAGGTGCATGCCGCCGGACCACCTGCCTCTCGCGCTCGGGGAGGACCCCGCGGAGGCGAGCGCACGCTAGACAACATCCTCGACGCCCAGTGCCCGTACCACAAGGACATGCGCCACACCCTGCGGAACTGCAGGGACTTCAAGCACTCCATCGGACACGGTCGACCTTTCCAACCTCTACCTCCTCCCCCACCGCGGGGAGGACTGGAAGAGCCACGACAACCCCAGCAGCAAGAGGAGGGGGAAGGAGGAGCCTTCCCACGCGTTGACAGGGAGGTCAACGTCATCTTCGGCGGACACGGATCGCAGGAGAACAGAAGACAACAAAAGCTCAACGATCGTCAGATATTGGTGGCGACCACCGGTCCTCCCGCTCCGTACCGGTGGTCGGAGCAACCGATCACCTTCACTCGGGCAGATCAATGGCTCAACTTCGACCACCCAGGCAAATACCCGCTCCTCATCGATCCGGTGATCTGAGAGAGCAGGGTGAAGAAGGTGTTAGTGGACGGGGGGAGCAGCATCAACGTCACCTTCCCCCGGACACTCCAAGGCTTGGGAGTTCACCTCAAAGAGCTCCGCGAGTCAGACACGCCTTTCTTCGGCATCGTGCCGACTGAAGGGGAATACCCGCTGGGCCACATCTACATGCCCGTCACCTTTGGAACTCCGGAGAAATACAGAACCGAGTTCCTGAGGTTTGAGGTGGCAAACTTCGACTGTGGGTACAATTCCATTATTGGAAGGCTGGGATTGGCAAAGTTCATGGCCATCCCGCATTACACGTACATGATATTGAAGATGCCAGGACCATAAGGAATCATAACTGTGCGCGCTGACCTCCAAGGCGCCGCAGAATGTTTCCGAATAGCCATCCAAGCGGCCCTCACCATCAAACCGTCGACGACTTCCTCAGCGCAGGCGAACTCTAAGCCTGAGGAAGACCTTACAGCACCGGCGAACGAAGCTCAAGCCGCGACCTCTATGCGGCCGACTGAAGAAACTAAAAGGATCAATCTGGGGTTTGCTGATGAACGCAAGACTGCCATCATCAGCTCCAGCCTGGATGATAAATAGGAAGGCACGCTCGTCTGGTTTCTGCAAGACAACCGAGACGTATTCGCATGGCAACCTGCGGATATGCCGGGAGTCCCGAGAGAACTGGCCGAGCACAAACTGAAGGTCTACCCCCAGGCAAGGCCGGTCAGGCAAAAATTACGTCATTTCACGCCCGACAAAAGAGAAGCCATTCGCGCTGAACTGGCACGCCTGATCGCGGCTGGGTTCATTAGAGAAGTGTTACATCCCGAGTGGTTAGCCAACCCTTTTCTTGTACTCAAAAAGAATAAAGTGGATTGGCGCTTGTGCGTCGACTATACAGATCTCAACAAACATTGTCCAAAGGATCCCTTCGGGCTCCCTAGGATAGATCAGGTGGTAGACTCCACCGCTGGATGTTCTGTGCTGTCTTTTCTGGACTGCTATTCCGGATACCATCAGATCAGTTTAGCAAAGGAAGACGAGGAAAAGACAGCGTTCATCACTCCCTTCGGAGCTTTCTGCTATACCTCCATGCCGTTTGGCCTCAAAAACGCTGGAGCGACTTATTAGAGAGCCATTCAAACATGCTTAGCCGATCACTAGGGCAAGCGTGTGGAAGCCTACGTGGATGACGTGGTAATCAAAATAGAGAACTCGGAAAACTTCATCGAAGACTTACAGCTCGTTTTCAACAGTCTACGGCGATATCGATGGAAGCTTAATCCCAAAAAATGTGTCTTTGGGGTACCGACAGGGAAGCTATTCAGATTTATTGTCAGCCACCGGGGAATTGAAGCTAATACGGAAAAGATTGAAGCTATCATGAAAATGGAAGCTCCACGATCACAAAAGAAGGTTCAGCGACTTACCGGATGTATGGCAGCCCTGAGTAGATTTATATCCAGACTGGGAGAAAAAGGGTTACCATTTTACAAGCTACTCAAGAAGGTGGACAAGTTTCAGTGGACTTCAGAAGCGCAGGAAGCCCTAGACACACTGAAGAAATTCTTGACAACCCCACCAGTACTGAAACCACCACGGCGAGCCACATCGACTCAACCGGCTGAAGATCTGCTGCTGTATATCTCTTGCACGACTCACGTGGTAAGCACCGCGTTGGTAGTCGAGCGAGCAAAAGAAGGACATGCCTACCCAGTGCAACACCCTGTTTATTTCATCAGTGAAGTTCTGGCTCCCTCGAAGAAAAAGTATCCTCAAGTTCAGAAGCTATTATACGCAGTACTTCTAACTGCCCGCAAGCTACGTCACTACTTTGATGACCACAAAGTCATAGTAGTCACCGGTTTTCCGATAGGGGATATTCTTCACAACAAGGAAGCCATTGGCCGAATAGCCAAGTGGGCCTGTGAACTGGGATCTCATGACATCGAATTTCGACCTCGTACTGCCATCAAAACCCAAGCATTGGTTGACTTCGTATCAGAATGGACTGAACAACAAGTACCAGAGAACCCAGAAACTGCAGAAGTTTGGCGGATGTATTTTGACGGCTCGCTGAAGCTGCAGGGAGCAGGCGTGGGAATTCTCTTCATCGCACCTGGAGGCGAACACCTCAAATATGCCCTCTAGTTGTTATTTCCAGCCTCCAACAATGCAGCCGAGTATGAAGCTCTGATCCATGGACTAAACATCGCCATATCATTAGGCATCAAGAGACTAATGGTATACGGAGATTCTCTGGTGGTCATAAGCCAGATAAACAAAGAATGGGACTGTTCGAATGATTCAATGGGAAAATACTGCACTGCCGTCCGGAAACTAGAAGATAAATTTGAAGGCCTAGAATTTCATCATGTAGAAAGAGATCGAAACACGGCAGCCGATGTATTATCCAAGCTAGGATCCAGTCAAGCTCAGGTCCCACCCGGAGTCTTTGTATAAGAAATACCACAACCAAGCATCTCAATGGATCAGGCAGAAGAGTGTAATATCGTGAATCAACCAGAGTCAGACTCTGATGACTGGAGAAGGCCGATCATCAGATATATAAAGAATGAAGAGGAACCAGATGACAAAAATGTAGCCGAGCGCATCGCCAGACAGTCAGCCCACTACACACTCATTGGGGAGGCATTATACAGACGGGGCGCGTCAGGCGTCCTCATGAAGTGCATTCTCTCATCTACTGGGAAGCGACTTCTAGATGAGGTCCACGCTGGGCAATGTGGAATACACGCAGCATCCAAGACGCTAGTCGGGAAGGTCTTCAGGTCAGGATTCTATTGGCCAACCGCGAAAAGCGATGCAGCCGAGTTAGTGCAGAGGTGCGAAGCTTGCCAGTACTTGTCAAAGCAGCAACATCTACCGACACAGCAGCTGCAGACCATACCAGTAACATGGTCGTTCGCATGCTGGGGACTGGATATGATTGGACCTTTCAAGAAAGCTCAAGGAGGATACACTCATGTACTGGTAGCAATCGACAAATTCACCAAATGTATAGAATTCAAACCCATTGCTTCTTTAACTTCAGCAAAGGCCGTGGAATTCATACAAGACATAATATTTAGGTTCGGAATACCAAACAGTATCATAACTGACTTAGGATCCAACTTCACAAGTTCAGAGTTCTTCGACTTCTGCGAGCAAAAGAGCATTCAGATCAAGTATGCTTCGGTAGCACACCCGAGAGCCAACGGGCAGGTCGAACGAGCTAACGGGATGATATTAGAGGCACTCAGGAAAAGGGTCTTCGATAAGAATGAAAAGTTCGCAGGAAAGTGGATAAGGGAGTTGCCCTACGTCGTTTGGAGCCTAAGAACCCAACCTAGCCGAGCTCTACATGGAAACACTCCTTTCTTCATGGTCTATGGGTCAGAGGTAGTACTGCCTGCTGATCTCAAGTTTGGGGCGCCAAGGTTGATCTTTGAAAGTATAGCGGAGGCCGAAGCAACCAGGCTGGAAGATGTCGATGTACTCGAAGAAGAGCGGCTGAACGTAGTAATTCAATCGGCACGGTACCAGCAGACTCTGAGACGCTATCACGACAAGGCCGTGCGACAACGATCCTTTTCAATAGGAGATCTCGTCCTCCGCCGAATTCTAACGGGGGAGGGACGGCACAAGTTATCGCCCTTATGGGAAGGACCGTTCATAGTAACAGAGGTCACTCGGCCGGGATCATATCGTCTCACTCAAATGGACGGCACAGAAATTGGGAATTCCTGGAATATAGAACAGCTCAGGAAGTTTTATCCTTAGCTATATTTCAAAAGCTATCAGGACAACGATGTACTCTGTAAAACGGGAGATATGTCATCAATAAAGAAGGCTTCAAAGATACTCAATTTGTTCATGATTGACTAGCATTCTTACTTAACCCGGGGTGACCACTATGCGCTGCTAACGGAGCAATTCGCTTAAGTCGGCAAAGACTTAAGACGGTGCAACATGCTCACGCTTACTTAACTCGGGGTGACCACTATGCCCTGCCAACAGAGCAATCGACTTAAGTCGGCAAAGACTTAAGACGGTGCAACATGCTCACGCTTACTTAACTCGGGGTGACCACTATGCCCTGCTAACGGAGCAATCGGCTTAATTCGGCAATGACTTAAGACGGTGCAACATGCTCACACTTACCTAACTCGGGGTGACCACTATGCCCCGCTAACGGAGCAATCGGCTTAAGTCGGCAACAACTTAAGGCGGTGCAACATGCTCACGCTTACTTAACTCGGGGTGACCACTATGCCCTGCCAACGGAGCAATCAGCTTAAGTCGGCAAAGACTTAAGATGGTGCAACATGCTCACACTTACTTAACTCGGGGTGACCACTATGCCCTGCTAACGGAGAAATCGGCTTAAGTCGGCAAAGACTTAAGACGGTGCAACATGCTCACGCTTACTTAACTCGGGGTGACCACTATGCCCTGCTAACAGAGCAATCGGCTTAAGTTGGCAAAGACTTAAGATGGTGCAACATTCTCAAGCTTACTTAACTCGGAGTGACCACTATGCCCTGCTAACGGAGCAATTGGCTTAAGTCGGCAAAGACTTAAGACGCTGCAACATGCTCACGCTTACTTAACTCAGGGTGACCACTATGCCCTGCTAACGGAGCAATCGGCTTAAGTCGGCAACGACTTAAGACGGTGCAACATGCTCACGCTTACCTAACTCGGGGTGACCACTATGCCCCGCTAACGGAGCAATCGGCTTAAGTCGGCAACGACTTAAGGCGGTGCAACATGCTCGCGCTTACTTAGCACAGGGTGACCACTACACCCTACTAACAACAGCAATCGATTTAAGTCAGTAACGGCTTAAGGCGATCTCGCAAGTTTACGATTACTCATATAGGGGTGACTTCTATACCCCGTAAACAAGTCTCAAAGCCATCACTAAGTATTTTACTACTGCAAATTTATGTATTGTTGAATTCTAAAACAATAGAAGAGTAGCAATATCATTCAAATGTCGAACTGATGTCCTCTAGCAAATATCCGACCATGCTAACCGCGCGATCAAAGCACACAAAATATTTCTCTATTTTGCAATATCTTTCTCAGGAGCAACCGACGAAGACGGGCGACTTGAGGAATCAGGAGCAGCATTCACATCAGCCCTTATGTCTTCAGGAACAACCACGCCGGGTCTCCTCATCAAGATCCACCCCGCGTGAATGGCTTTATCCATAGCCCTGTCGCGCTGGGCCCTCAGAGTAAAGGAAGTTTCTTCAGCAACTTTGATGGCCAGCTGAGCGGTCTCCAGCTCCTGGGCGATGGACTTCTTGGAAGCGCGCAGTTCCCTGATAGCAGCATCCTTAGCCGATATCAACTGCCTGAGACGGATCACATCGTCCGTGGATTCCTGCAGCCTACAACGAAGATTATCTAACCCCTCCATGGTGAAACGATGACTCCTTTCCAGAATGGTCAACGAGTTGCTAGAGTCGCGATACAGCCTGTCAAGATTGTCGCGAGACGCAGCGAGGACACGTTTTTCTTCCTGCAAACAAGAATCAACTCCTTCAAACATCAAGCAAGCAATAGGAACACAACAATGCAAGGCACAGTTTCATAAGTCACCTTTTCAGAATCAAGCTGAGCGCGAAGGGAAGAGCTCAGTGCATTGGCGTCATCTAGGGCAGCGGAGACCTGGGCTAGTTCAGTCTGGCTTTGAGAACACTTTTCTTCAAAATCAGAGCATTGCTGGACCAATTCAGCCTGATCTCGAGAATGTTTTTCTTCAAGAGAGGAAATTTGCCGGGTCATATCTAGCAGGAGACAATCAAACAAAAAGGGTCAGAATGTAAGGCAGTTCAATAAGGCAGACGAAAGGAATCAAAAGAGCACTAACTAGCATTCGCCGCTTCCAAGACAGAGACACGCTGTTGAAGTAACACCGGATTCCAACGTGCAAGAGACAAAGCTCCTTCTGGAACAGAAGCACCCTGCAACCTCAGCTGGCTAGCCATCCCGTCCACCAAAGCCTGATAAGGAGAACAGATGAGTGTAATGACAGCAGTTCATACGGTGCAAAAGTCAGGACAGAATATATCACAGTACCTGGAGATTGGAGAAGAACGAAGGGACTCCCAAATCGTGAGAGATCAATTGATGACCGGGCGTAAGGTCGCCACCCGAAGCAGCTTGCAACAAACCAGTAGGAACCAACTCAGTGCCATCAACAGAGCTCAAAACTTGGCCAGCGGGGACGCTGCCCTCTAAAGCGACTCCCTGGTCCAAAGCTTGGGCTACCACCATGCAGCCGGAGTGCGGAGGCGATCCCGCATGAACGTCCATGGAAGTACAAGAGGGAGACCCCGCTCGGACACCCTCGGGGGCTGGGTCATAGTTTGCGCTACCCACGTGAGCCGGATCATCTCCGGCAGTACCCTCGGGGGCTGGGCAGTAGCTTGCACTTCCCACCCGAGCCGAGTCACCCTCGGCAACACCCTCGGGGGCTGGGTAAGCGTCAACACCATCCTTGAGGGCCAGGTTCTCTGCAGTAGCCGCCTCTAAGGCTGAAGGCCCCTCAGTTACTTCCATGGGACCGAGATGATCCAAGTCAGTCTCCTGACCCTCAAGACCACGCTCTAAGGTCGATGAGGCGCGGGATGACCTCAACCCAGCATCGAGCACATCAGCACAAACCTCCATCACACCATCATCCGCTGGCTCTGATAAAAGGTCCTCTGGAACCATATCCTCTAGAGTCTGATCAAAGTTTGCCAGAGATAACTCCTGTAGACCAACGAGAGATGATAGAGCAGGAGAAGGAACCCCACTACTTTCCCCACTGACAATATATTGCCGACTGTTCTTTTGAGTCAGAGGGACCTCATCTTCTTCCTCCCTGTCGTTTTCATCAGCAACATAGGCAACACACCCATTGGGATCAGCATCGGATGGAGCACCCCCATTGGGATCAGCAGCAGATGGAGCACCCCCATTGGGGTCAGCGTCAGTAAATTCAGGCACAGGCACTTCTTCAGCAGCAGGAACCGAAGTACCAACGTCCCGATCCAAACTAGAAACTCGCCGGAGGCGTCTCTTTTTCTTTTTCTGCTCATCAGCAGAAGGATCAAGTTGATTGGCTCGGCAAGGGCGTCTCGGGCGAGCACTGGCAGGCTTCTGAATATCCAAGGTTGTACCAGCTTCTAGGAGAGGCACCACCACCAATGTCCCGGCAGGAGCAGCGTCAGGAGAGTCCTCAGCCAGCAAATCAAGTATAGCACTTATTTCAGCGTCACTAGGATCCAAAGGCACCTCAAAGTGGACTTGCCGTTCATCATTAGGAATTTCCCCGAGCGAGGCAACCAAAGTGTTAACTTCTTCGGCAGAGGGTCGCACTCTAAGGCCCAAATCGCCATCAGCGACAGGTGGATTCGACACAAAAAGAGTGAAGGCCTTGGGAGGAGGCAGGTTCCATGCTGAGTATGCCACTGGGGCACTAATATTTGATACCATGCCTCTAAGAATCATCTCAAGTCGGCTCACCAAGTCTACAGAGGAAATTTTTCTATTGGTAACTGTCACACCCGGATTTCGGGGGCACCAAGACCCGGGCGCGAACATAAACACCAGGTATGCTGGGACCAAGTCTCACACATATGATGTATAGTGGCACAGGATCGAATGTCACATCTTTATATATAACAGGAGTTCTATACAAAATAAATAATTACATTATAAGGAGACAACGGTCCAGCAACCCGAAGTTGACTGGGAGACGACGGCCTAGATCTCTCACGAACACATCATAGCATCCTCCATGCGCCTCATCCGGTGGTACCTGTTCTTGACCTGTGGGGGGGTGTGAGACAGCAAGAGTGAGCTCACATACGTTCATCGCTCAACAAGTTGTGGGGAATAATGTGCATGAACTCGCCAAAGGTGGGAGCTCACGTGAAGTGTAAGGCTTACCAAAGAAGATGGTTAGAGCTGAGCATTGCTTTTAAAGTTGGTCAAAATTTTATTAGCAATTACTAAGTATAAGTAAATACCAACCCAATTAAGCAGTAGAACAAAAGTAACAACTTCACCTGCGATGCAATGCATATGACAAATTGAGTTTAAGTTCCATAATTTAATCATGTGAGTGTCCGAGCTGCTCTTGACCGTGAGCACGGCTAGTATACCAGTTTTACACTCTGCAGAGGTTGCGCATCTTTACCCACAAGTCATGTTACCCATCTGCCAAGAGACGGCCAATCCCATACACCTCTACCGAGGAGGCGAGGCAGGGTAACACTACGAGGCCTTTACAAAGTTCCACTAGCTTCAGAAAACCCGCTACAGTTTATAGGAAGTTCCAGTGCAGGAATCCCTTGCAGGACCGCCATCGCAGCAAAATCCTCCCGAGGGCCTCCCTACACTGACCACTCCCCTACTGCCCTTGCCCCTTTTGGGTAAGGTAGTCTTCCACTAGCTTTCCTAATTAATCAGCCAAGGGCGTCCCATTCCACCCTTGTGGTAGCACTGTTTTCCCGGGTGGTTCTCCATGTTCCAATTAACATAATGATCTTGTCATGAACAGTAATTAACAAACTGATAACAAAGGTGTAATCATGAATAATGTATCTCCATACCCAAAACCACATATAGCACTAGCAAGTACTACCCAGAAAGTTCAGTGGTAAACAAGGTATAAAGATAGACAAACTAGGGTAACCTATTGGGTCCCATCAAAATTAACCTATGCAGATCATTATGATTAATTAGAACATGAGTGGGTAAAAAGAAGTGATCAAGGGCACAACTTGCCTGGGACTTGAGATTCCAGGTACCAGGATGATCTTCAGGTGATACGTATCCTCACGCTAGTCGTAGCAATACAAACAAACAGTGTATAGGCAAAATTAACATTACACCAAACATATATGCAAAATACATATTAATAATCTACATATTAAAATAAGATCACAGGAAAAAAAAGAATTATTAATTTTGGAGCTTTAAGTTATGAATTTCCTAAGGTTTAATGTGATTAAAATATGATTAAATGATAAATAAATTTTCTGACAGAGTTTATGTCAAAACAGAGACACTAAATGATGAAGAATATTATTACCAAATTTTAGAAACTAGAATGGTTCAATTTGGAGCTAAAATGAATTTTCAATGAATTATCTAAGTTCTAGCAATTATTTTCATATTAAAAATCTATTTTCTATTTTATTTATTCAATTTAAACGATCACTGGACTGGGCCTCAATTCCGCAAAAGGTCAGGGTTTATTGTGTAAGATTCCTTAAGACTCAGTAAACCTCCCCGAGGGGACAGCGGGTTAATTTGGTTAAAGCAGAGGGTCTCTTTAGAAAATGTTACACCGCGAAGGGGTATCTGGCCATGTGAGCCGTCCGATTAGAGTTCTGCGGATCAGATTAAGTTAGGACCCTTTATGAACCGGTATCCAATCTTGGCCACCAGATCGTCATCTAACGGTGCGCACCTACTCCGATCCGGACCATCGATCCAAGACTCTACGGTCAGATCAAATCCACCGAACCGGTATCCTAGTCGATCTAATCTGGACCGTCGATGATCAGATCAACGGTGACCGTGCGTCTTCCTCTTCCCATCAACCAAGCAGGGTGCTCCGCCATCGCCGTGCGGTGGAGATGAACGGCAGTGACCCCAATCGGCCTCTCCCGAGCACCACTGTCAAATTAAACGAAGCTATACGGTGTGCGCGGCATCACGGTCATAATGGATGTATTCTTACCGGCATTAAGGTGTGGATGAAGCTTGGCCACGGCGCAGTGCGGATCCACGGTGGTGATGAACTATGACGAGCAATTGCCGCCCACTGGCAATAGAATCCGACCCGGGATCGGTTCCTACACCTGCGGCGGAACCTTCCAGTGCTCTTGGTACGCACCGCCGCGGCCAAGGAATCGACAGCAGCAGCGTCGACGGCGGCGGCGCGTAGAGTTTCTAGTGGCGGCGATTTTTGTTCAGGGGGAAAGGGTCTGCGCGAGAAGGTAGCAGGGGACGAGAACGGGTCACGGGAGCTCCCCTTTTATCTCCCAGAGCCCAGGTCGGGAAGAGGGGAAGAGGTTGTCCCGTTCCCGGCAATGGCGGCGACGGCTTCGGGTTTGTTAGCGCGCGAGGAAGAAATATCCGACCCGACCACGTGGGTCCCGCTGAGGAGGTCCGAGTCCGACGGCGAGGGTTTCAGGCGGTGGGCGAGAGAGCGAGATGCGCGCGGCGCCTGTACGAACAACCCGAGCTTCGCGGAGTCATTCCTCGCGCGCACGGCTGTTTTGGTGAGAAGGAAAGAGATGACGCGCGGGTCCCACGAGTCAGGGTTGGTAGGGGGTCGCGTGCACAGAAGGCGGATCCGAGCGGAGGGAAGGCCACGGCTGATCGGTGGGGCAATCGCGCGCAGGATAGCTAACGTCCGGTGAGTGGCTTACTCGCGGGGCCCACCAGTAAGCCTCACGGGGAGAAGAGAGAGCGAGGCACCAAGGTTAGCGCGTGGACGACGGAAACGGCTGACCGCGTGGGCCCGGGATCTAGTGAGGGTAACGCGGATGGAAGTTGGGCCACGCGGGAGAAGGGCTAAATGGGCCGAATACCCACCAGCGAGCCCAGGTAAGCATCTTTCTCTTTTTCTTTTGTTTTCTGTTTTCTTTTTATAGTAATTTTGAATCAAGTTTGGATTTCAAAGTAAGTTTCACCTTTGAGTTTATTTAAAAATTCACACTCTAGTGTAGGAACAACGTATTTTTATTTATTTAGTTTTATAATATTTATTTTCCTTTTCTTCTCATTTTCAAAATCCAAATTCCAATTCAAATCAAACCAAGTTTTAAATTCTAAATTTCAAATTTATGCACAAGATAAACTTTCTCATGATGCACAATTACTACATAGTGTTTCTTCATTTATTTTATTATTATATTAACTAAGTAATGTTTTCAACATGAAGTACACACACCACATTATTATTTGAGTGTGTAGTTGGATTAAAGGTATATTCAAAAGTTCTCCCTTTGTTTTGATAGGAACATTTTTCCAATGTCTAATCTTTATTTTATCCATCGTTATTTTATTATGATCATTTACCTTTAAAAAGGGTGAATTATAAAGTTTAATTATTTATCAATGGTACTTTGCTCAGATTTCTTCTACCAATCCCAAATTCAAAATTTGGGTGTTACAAATCCTACCCCCCTTAAAAAGAATCTCGTCCTCGAGATTTGTAAGAAAAGGGAATACAAAAGGATTGGTTTGCAATTTAGCTTTTAATTTCTAAATCAAGGGTCTCTCTTTTTATTATTAGTAAGTGATAGGAGAGCATGGGTATTATATGTATGTCCACTTTATTATGTAGGATAGAAGATGTCTTTAGGGCATATATAGGTTTGGGTAAGAAAGAGTAGGATAAGAAAAGACTCCATCCAAGATTGTGGATCTTGACTCATCTTGGTGACCTCACTTGATCCTTGAAGACTTGGGTTGGTGCTCATCCTTACTTGATGAAGTTGATCATATTCTTTGGTCTTGTCTTATTGATTAGGAGTTAGTGTATATTATCGGGCTAGAGAATATGGTTAAGATAGGTATGGTTGAGATAGACTACATGATGTAGGTAAAAATTTGGTTTGATGTCAGGTGGTGGTTGATAGATTTTGCAATCCATTAAGACTCTATTGATTGGGTAAGTTATGTAACTTGTTATATAGGTCGAGTTGTTGTGTATGGCCAAGTTGATATAAGTCTCCAAATTAGGCTTAAGTGATTTAGGAGTATGGCCTTATCCTTTCTACCAGCATTAAGTAACTCACACTAGATTAGACCATATTAAATTAGATATGATCTAGATTAGACTAGTTTAAGTTAGATAGATTTATGAGGGTAAGATATATCTTGTTAGGATATGTTAGAATCTTTTGAGATAGGATGGGGTATATGGTGTAGGTAGGTCAGAAGCTCTATTAGGTTAACACCGAGGGATTATGCAACTATTGGATGGGTAAGGTAGTTGCATATGATCAGATAGTTGTATATAGTCAAGTTAATCTAGGGCACCAATTTAACTTAAATCATTTTTATAGGAGTGAGATCTAATCCATTTCACTAGTACTAACTAATCTATTAAATAACTCACTTTAGATTGGATCATATTAGATTAGATGGGATCTAGATTGGTATCACCAGATTAGTCTAGACAGTATCTAATTACTTTGAATTAGATCATGGTTGATATTTTAGACTGGGATAAATATGCTAATTAGGGTAGGATGAATTCATAAGGATAAGGTAGAATCTTTTGAGGTAAATTAGATCTATTAGGATAACAAAATCTTTTCAAGATAAGATGAATTTATTAAGGCAAGAGAGTATCTTGTAAGATAAGATGGATCTATTAAGATAAGAGAGTGTCTTTTAAGATAAGAAGAACCTTCTACGAGATAGATACCTTTTAGTGGAGGATAATCTAAGTTGTTTAGTTATCTTATGAATTCTATTTATGCCTATACGTATATGCAGATGTAATTGTGGACATTACTCCACAACTAATCACACTCAATCAAAGATCCAAATCAAACAAGTATCATAAGAACAAACATTCAAGTTCATAGATATCTATAAAAATAGTTTTGTTTTTGTTCCTAAGAGTAGGTCTCCTTATTCCTAAAGGTCACTTTAGGCACAGGATTTCAAAGTGTGAAATCCACATTTGTCTTTAGAAAAGAAAAGATAAGAATAATCAGAGTAAAGCGGGAATAGATGAGAAAAGATCAAGAAAAGTTTAGATAAGAATCAGAGTAGTAAAGGTAAGTAAGTATTGGTTATCCAGTTCTATCTAGGTTTCGTCCTACAGTCAACATCCCTCTGATACCACTTCTGTCACACCCGGATTTCGGGGGCACCAAGACCCGGGCGCGAACATAAACACCAGGTATGCTGGGACCAAGTCTCACACATATGATGTATAGTGGCACATGATCGAATGTCACATCTTTATATATAACAGGAGTTCTATACAAAATAAATAATTACATTATAAGGAGACAACGGTCCAGCAACCCGAAGTTGACTGGGAGACGACGGCCTAGATCTCTCACGAACACATCACAGCATCCTCCATGCGCCTCATCCGGTGGTACCTGTTCTTGACCTGTGGGGGGGGGTGTGAGACAGCAAGAGTGAGCTCACATACGTTCATCGCTCAACAAGTTGTGGGGAATAATGTGCATGAACTCGCCAAAGGTGGGAGCTCACATGAAGTGTAAGGCTTACCAAAGAAGATGGTTAGAGCTGAGCATTGCTTTTAAAGTTGGTCAAAATTTTATTAGCAATTACTAAGTATAAGTAAATACCAACCCAATTAAGCAGTAGAACAAAAGTAACAACTTCACCTGCGATGCAATGCATATGACAAATTGAGTTTAAGTTCCATAATTTAATCATGTGAGTGTCCGAGCTGCTCTTGACCGTGAGCACGGCTAGTATACCAGTTTTACACTCTGCAGAGGTTGCGCATCTTTACCCACAAGTCATGTTACCCATCTGCCAAGAGACGGCCAATCCCATACACCTCTACCGAGGAGGCGAGGCAGGGTAACACTACGAGGCCTTTACAAAGTTCCACTAGCTTCAGAAAACCCGCTACAGTTTATAGGAAGTTCCAGTGCAGGAATCCCTTGCAGGACCGCCATCGCAGCAAAATCCTCCCGAGGGCCTCCCTACACTGACCACTCCCCTACTGCCCTTGCCCCTTTCGGGTAAGGTAGTCTTCCACTAGCTTTCCTAATTAATCAGCCAAGGGCGTCCCATTCCACCCTTGTGGTAGCACTGTTTTCCCGGGTGGTTCTCCATGTTCCAATTAACATAATGATCTTGTCATGAACAGTAATTAACAAACTGATAACAAAGGTGTAATCATGAATAATGTATCTCCATACCCAAAACCACATATAGCACTAGCAAGTACTACCCAGAAAGTTCAGTGGTAAACAAGGTATAAAGATAGACAAACTAGGGTAACCTATTGGGTCCCATCAAAATTAACCTATGCAGATCATTATGATTAATTAGAACATGAGTGGGTAAAAAGAAGTGATCAAGGGCACAACTTGCCTGGGACTTGAGATTCCAGGTACCAGGATGATCTTCAGGTGATACGTATCCTCACGCTAGTCGTAGCAATACAAACAAACAGTGTATAGGCAAAATTAACATTACACCAAACATATATGCAAAATACATATTAATAATCTACATATTAAAATAAGATCACAGGAAAAAAAAGAATTATTAATTTTGGAGCTTTAAGTTATGAATTTCCTAAGGTTTAATGTGATTAAAATATGATTAAATGATAAATAAATTTTCTGACAGAGTTTATGTCAAAACAGAGACACTAAATGATGAAGAATATTATTACCAAATTTTAGAAACTGGAATGGTTCAATTTGGAGCTAAAATGAATTTTCTATGAATTATCTAAGTTCTAGCAATTATTTTCATATTAAAAATCTATTTTCTATTTTATTTATTCAATTTAAACGATCACTGGACTGGGCCTCAATTCCGCAAAAGGTCAGGGTTTATTGTGTAAGATTCCTTAAGACTCAGTAAACCTCCCCGAGGGGACGGCGGGTTAATTTGGTTAAAGCAGAGGGTCTCTTTAGAAAATGTTACACCGCGAAGGGGTATCTGGCCATGTGAGCCGTCCGATTAGAGTTCTGCGGATCAGATTAAGTTAGGACCCTTTATGAACCGGTATCCAATCTTGGCCACCAGATCGTCATCTAACGGCGCGCACCTACTCCGATCCGGACCATCGATCCAAGACTCTACGGTCAGATCAAATCCACCGAACCGGTATCCTAGTCGATCTAATCTGGACCGTCGATGATCAGATCAACGGTGACCGTGCGTCTTCCTCTTCCCATCAACCAAGCAGGGTGCTCCGCCATCGCCGTGCGGTGGAGATGAACGGCAGTGACCCCAATCGGCCTCTCCCGAGCACCACTGTCAAATTAAACGAAGCTATACGGTGTGCGCGGCATCACGGTCATAATGGATGTATTCTTACCGGCATTAAGGTGTGGATGAAGCTTGGCCACGGCGCAGTGCGGATCCACGGTGGTGATGAACTACGACGAGCAATTGCCGCCCACTGGCAATAGAATCCGACCCGGGATCGGTTCCTACACCTGCGGCGGAACCTTCCAGTGCTCTTGGTACGCACCGCCGCGGCCAAGGAATCGACAGCAGCAGCGTCGACGGCGGCGGCGCGTAGAGTTTCTGGTGGCGGCGATTTTTGTTCAGGGGGAAAGGGTCTGCGCGAGAAGGTAGCAGGGGACGAGAACGGGTCACGGGAGCTCCCCTTTTATCTCCCAGAGCCCAGGTCGGGAAGAGGGGAAGAGGTTGTCCCGTTCCCGGCAATGGCGGCGACGGCTTCGGGTTTGTTAGCGCGCGAGGAAGAAATATCCGACCCGACCACGTGGGTCCCGCTGAGGAGGTCCGAGTCCGACGGCGAGGGTTTCAGGCGGTGGGCGAGAGAGCGAGATGCGCGCGGCGCCTGTACGAACAACCCGAGCTTCGCGGAGTCATTCCTCGCGCGCACGGCTGTTTTGGTGAGAAGGAAAGAGATGACGCGCGGGTCCCACGAGTCAGGGTTGGTAGGGGGTCGCGTGCACAGAAGGCGGATCCGAGCGGAGGGAAGGCCACGGCTGACCGGTGGGGCAATCGCGCGCAGGATAGCTAACGTCCGGTGAGTGGCTTACTCGCGGGGCCCACCAGTAAGCCTCACGGGGAGAAGAGAGAGCGAGGCACCAAGGTTAGCGCGCGGACGACGGAAACGGCTGACCGCGTGGGCCCGGGATCTAGTGAGGGTAACGCGGATGGAAGTTGGGCCACACGGGAGAAGGGCTAAATGGGCCGAATACCCACCAGCGAGCCCAGGTAAGCATCTTTCTCTTTTTCTTTTGTTTTCTGTTTTCTTTTTATAGTAATTTTGAATCAAGTTTGGATTTCAAAGTAAGTTTCACCTTTGAGTTTATTTAAAAATTCACACTCTAGTGTAGGAACAACGTATTTTTATTTATTTAGTTTTATAATATTTATTTTCCTTTTCTTCTCATTTTCAAAATCCAAATTCCAATTCAAATCAAACCAAGTTTTAAATTCTAAATTTCAAATTTATGCACAAGATAAACTTTCTCATGATGCACAATTACTACATAGTGTTTCTTCATTTATTTTATTATTATATTAACTAAGTAATGTTTTCAACATGAAGTACACACACCACATTATTATTTGAGTGTGTAGTTGGATTAAAGGTATATTCAAAAGTTCTCCCTTTGTTTTGATAGGAACATTTTTCCAATGTCTAATCTTTATTTTATCCATCGTTATTTTATTATGATCATTTACCTTTAAAAATGGTGAATTATAAAGTTTAATTATTTATCAATGGTACTTTGCTCAGATTTCTTCTACCAATCCCAAATTCAAAATTTGGGTGTTACAGTAACCCGAGTTGAGTCAGCTAGACCTCGGTACAGATAAGCCGGGTATGCCCTGTCCTTCAACGGTTGAATGTTCTTAAAGACGAAATCGGCAACCACGGCCTCTGCAGTCAGACCCCTCTCTTTCAGCAGTCCAACTTCAGCTAGCAAAGCCCCTGCCTCAGCCACCTCCTGATCCGTGGGGGACTCAGTCCAACTCGGAGTGCGAACATCCGGCTGTCTCCCTCTAAAGCGCCGACGATGTCTTCAGTCGCTCGGCAGCTATCTCTAAAGCGCCGACGATGTCTTCAGTCGCTCGACAGCTATCTCTAAAAGCGCCGATGATGTCCTCAGTCGCTCGGCGGTTATCTCTAAAAAACGCTGGCGTTGTCACAGGTCACTCGACTGTCACATCTAAGAGCGCCGACGTGGTCAACAGATATTCCGACGCTGACATGGTTTCATCATCACTCGGACTCTATTTCAAATGCGTAAATATCGACAATAATAGCTTGGCCATCACCCCTGAAGCGGTGATATGATGCCCGAGTTATTCAGTTACTATTCCGAATGAATCAACTCCACAAATAAGAGATCGACTTACTACGAAGCAATGTAATTGGTACAGGAGGAGATAAAGTCATTCTTCATTAAGGGAAGTAACAATACTTACAAATCAACTCATTTTGAGTTGATACTTCCCTACTACTACTACTACTACACTACACTATACTACTCTACATTACTAATACTACTACATTATTTCACTATACTACTTCTAATCTATACTAATATCTAAAGACCAGTGGCATCTAGCCACTGGCCTTGTTGCCGCCCCTGCTGCCGCCGTTACCACCCCTGCTGCTGCCGCTGTTGCCGCCCCTACTGCCGCCGTTGCCGCCCCTGTCGCCGCCGTTGCCGCCCCTGCCGCCGCTGTCACCGTCGTCGCCGCCATCACCTCCGTCGTCGTCATCGTCGTCGCCTTCGCCATCGCCGCCACCGTCCTCCTCGGACGAGTCCTCCTCGTCCGAGGAGTACTCCGACTCATCCGAGCCCGCGAGCCCGGAGCGCTCGATGGCCCGGATGTAAGTCTAGACCTCCGCGGCGATCCCCTGAGAGTCGTCCAAGTCATCGGACGACGCTGGGGGAGGGACGGGAGCTAGAGACCCCTCGGACTCAGAGGAGAACTCCTCCTCTAAGTATTCCGAGTCGCCAAAGTCCTCAGACGGAGGAGTCGGCTCACGCTTGCGTTTGTTATTCTTGCCCATGGTGGAAATGCAAGGAGAGGAAGAAAGCAAGCAGTGGAGAACAGCAAGAGATGTGAAAAAACCAGAGAGGCAAAGACACTATTTATATAAGAAGAAGGCAACCGCTCACCTCCAACCACAGTCACTGAACAGTCGCGAAGCATTCAATACACACTTCAACCTGTCTGAAGACGCGCGGCTGACGCCGTTTCACGCAATGCAACACCCATTGGGACTCCAGTCAACCGCGCAGAAGATATGATTACACCCGCCGTCACATCACATTACTAATCAGAAGCAGCCGGCTAAAACACTCAGCGTACCAAGCCGTCCCTTACCCACACCCATGGGGGGACGCCCAGGAATTATCAGTATATTTTTCAAAACCGTCACATCCGTGCAGGGCATGCAATGAATACCTCAAGACAAAAATGAGATATCAGTAAAGATCAAAGGAAAGCCAAATATAGCCGGTGAAGTACAAAATATGACCGATAGAAGCGACGTGAAGACTAGCCAGGGAACGTCCATCAAATGTCCAATCAGTCGCAGAGCAAATAAATTGCACCACCTAGCGAGATATGGGCGGATCACGAACTCAGCTGCAAAAGACAAAATACATGCTGACCTCTAAAGCATAATATTGATGACATAATGCTGACCTCTAAGGCATTCGGAAAAAAGAAAGGATTATTCTCAGCAGAAGGACACGAAATGAAGACCTTCGAGAGGATTATTTTCAAAAATCCACTCAAACCTCGGGGGCTACACCCTTTGGGTGCACCTTCGGTGCACCCCATGAATCACCATTTCAAGCCAAGATAGTGCCGACTTCTAAGGCACAAGCATGAAATAAAGCTCCAGTTTACGAGTGATCACAGCAGAAGGAGACAGTAAGAAATCGTCTTTCTCCAAATTACCTGCAAGCTGGGCCTAGGATCTTTGGGCTGATTACCTCAAAATCAACCCAAAGATCGGGGGCTTGTGGGGGACAGATATCCCCCGGGTCCACTGGAAGGGTAAAAGACCTCACGAAAGGCCCAAGGGCCCAATAAATTGTAAGGTCATTCCTTCATGGGCCTGGGGAGGGACAATTAGTAAAGCAGGTCGACGTAAGGCCGGATCGGTGCAAGCCCGGACGGCCCCACAGCGTTGAGCAAGAAACCACAACAGAAGATCCGACTTTCCCGCACTGGAGCCCCATGCAATGGAACCAGGCGAGGATAATAGACTCAAACAGTTCACTATCTTTTAGGTGCACGTGTTATCATATCCACATGTATTGCCCCACGGTCGAATATATAAGGCCCGGGGGGCACCCCTTCAGAATAATCGATCCGACTACTCAGCCATCCACCTCAACCCTCCAGAGAGCTACCCTTGTAACTTATATACAGAGCGAACTCGCCAGGACGTAGGGTGTTACGCATCTCAAAGCGGCCCGAACCTGCAAATACTGTCCATTGTTCTTCGTGCATCTAGCACGAACCATTTAGCTACAGTCGGCGACACCGTCCTACTCCTAAAAACACCTTGAGGGGCCACCCCGGGTGTGCGGTCGAACCCAAAACACCGACAGGTACCACCCCAGGCGTGGGGGACGCTACGACAGCGGGGAGGATCGGAGTCCCTCGCCCGAACCACCCGGCCCGCAGGCTTTCAGCCGAGCCATACGACGGGCGCCGTTCCCGACCTGGTTCTGAACCCCGACTACCATCACAAAGTACTCGGGGGAGACAAGGCCGGAATTGTGGCTCGTGGACTACCGGCTGGCCTGCCAACTGGGTGGAACGGATGATGACAACCTCGTCATCCGCAACCTCCCCCTGTTCCTCTCCGACTCCGCTCGGGCCTGGCTGGAGCATCTGCCTCCGGGGCAGATCTCCAACTGGGACGACCTGGTCCAAGCCTTCGCCGGTAATTTCCAAGGCACGTACGTGCACCCTGGGAACTCCTAGGATCTCCGAAGCTGCCGCCAACAGCCGGGAGAGTCTCTCCGGGACTACATCCGACGATTCTCAAAGCAACGCACCGAGCTGCCCAACGTCACCAATTTGGATGTCATCGGCGCGTTCCTCGCCGGCACCACCTGCCGCGACCTGGTGAGCAAGCTGGGTCGCAAGACCCCCACCAAGGCGAGCGAGCTGATGGACATCGCCACCAAGTTCGCCTCTGGCCAGGAGGCGGTTGAGGCCATCTTCCAGAAGGACAAGCAGCCCCAAAGCCGCCAGCCGGAAGATGTTCCCGAGGCGTCCGCTCAGCGTGGCACCAAGAAGAAAGGCAAGAAGAAGTCGCAAGCGAAACGCGACGCTGCCGACGTGGACCTTGTCGCCACCGCTGAGTACAAGAACCCTCGGAAACCTCCCGGAGGCGCCAATCTATTCGACAAGATGCTCAAGGAGCCATGCCCCTATCATCAGGGACCAGTCAAGCACACCCTTGAGGAATGCACCATGCTTCGGCGCCACTTTCATAGGACCGGGCCACCTGTGGAGGGTGGCAGGGCCCACCACGACGACAAGAAGGAGGATCACAAGGCAGAGGAGTTCCCCGAGGTCCGCGACTGCTTCATGATCTACGGTGGGCCAGTGGTGAATGCCTTGGCTTGCCACCGCAAGCAAGAGCGTCGGGAGGTCTGCTCAGTAAAGGTGGCGGCACCAGTCTACCTAGACTGGTCCGACAAGCCCATCACCTTCCACCAGGGCGATCACCCCGATCGCGTGCCGAGCCCGGGGAAATATCCGCTCGTTGTCGACCCCGTCATTAGCAACGTCAGGCTCACCAAGGTCCTCATGGACGGAGGCAGCAGCCTCAACATCATCTACGCCGAGACCCTCGAGCTCCTGCAGATCGATCTGTCCTCGGTCCGGGCCGGTGCGGCGCCTTTTTACGGGATCATCCCCGGAAAACGCGTCCAACCCCTCAGACGACTCGATCTGCCTGTCTGCTTCGGGACTCCCTCCAACTTCAGAAGGGAAACCCTCACGTTCGAGGTGGTCGAGTTCCGAGGAACCTACCTGTCACACCCGGCCTTAAGGAAACAAAGCCAGGTGCATCTCATACATGCGCCAAGAAGACAACATATATAATAACAGAGTGTATAGAGATAAATGTCATAAAACATCAGAGTATTTATTACATAGCGGAAGACTTATTACAAAATAAAACAATAAAGATAAAACGAACTAAGGATCGTCGGCGCCAATGTAAACTGAGAAACGCCACCTAGATCAGATCATACTCCTCGCCTTGTGGCTCCTCCTGAACCACCTGCTCTTCTCCTGTGGGGGGGTGTGAGACAGCAAGGGTGAGCTCACACATGATCATAGCTCAACAAGTTGTGGGGAACCAGTGGACATAAACTCACAAAGGTGTGAGTTCATGTGATGTGTAAGGCTAATCAATGATAGGGGTTAAAGCTGAGCATTGCTTTTAAGTAGTTGGTCAAAATTTTATTAGCAGTTACTAAGTGTAAGTAAATACCAAACCATAAGTAAAGTGATAGAACAAAATTAATAACAAACCCATGCAATGCAAATGACAAAATTGAATTTAAGTTCCATAATTTAAACATCAGAGAGTCCTGAGCTGCTCATGACCGTGAGCACGGCTAGTATACCAGTTTTACACTCTACAGAGGTTGTACCCTTTACCCACAAGTCATGTTACCCATCTGCCAAGGGATCGCGACTTCCCATACACCTCTACCTAGGAAGCGTGGCAGGGCAACACTACGAGGCCTTTACAAAGTTCCACTAGCTTCCGAAAACCCGCTACAGTTTATAGGAAGTTCCAATGCAGGGTTCTTGGCTGACCACCATCGCAGCAAAATCAACCAAGGACCTCCCTACACTGACCACTCCCCTACTGCCCTTACCCCTTTCGGGTAAGGTAGTCTTCCACTAGCTTTCCTAATTAGTCAGCCAAGAGCGTCCCATTAAACCCTTGTGGTGGCACGTGGTTCTCAAGTTAAGCTCTATGTTCCAATTAACATTAATGATCTCAACATGAACATAAATAGAATAACAAAAAGAATTGGAACATAGAGGTAATAAATGATTATCCCAAAACCATATAAAGCAATAGCAAACTACCCAAGTGATTCAGGGGTAAACAAGGTAATGAGATAAACAATCTAGGGTGACCTATTGGGTCCCATCAAAATTAACCTATGCATGGATAAATGATATTAAAGAACATTATTGGGTAAAATGTGGTCAAGGGCACAACTTGCCTTCAATGAGCTCCTGCTCAGCTACTTCAACCGGCTGCTCACCAGGATCCTCAGCAACGGGCTCTTCTACTCGCCACAATACAAACAAGCACAGTGCATATAGAGAAATTAACATTACACCAAACATATAAACAAAATACATAGTAATAATCTACGCATTAAAATAAAATCCTAGGAACAGAAATCATAATTTTTGGAGTTATAGAATTTAAGTTATGAATTTTCAAAGGTTTTATGTGTTTAAAATAGGATTAAGTGTGGGATTAATTTTCTTACTGTTGTCATGATAAAACAGAGACACTAAGTGGTAGAGAATAAAACTACAAAATTTTAGGAACTGGAATGGATTAATTTGGAGTTCAAATGCATTTTCTATGAAATAAACAAGTTTCTAGTAATATTTATACATTAAAAATCTATTTCTGTTTTATTTTCTCTGATTTTACTTTACTCTGGACTCGGCGCATGAATTCTGGAAAATACAGGGGGTGAGATATAAAAGTTTCCTAGACTCAGAGTTACAGTCAAACTGGACTGCGGGTTAATTACTAGATTTGCCAAGGTCTCTTATGTAAAATGAATCGGCGAAAGGGTATGGATAAGCCTCAGCCGTTGGATTTAAGCCCTACGGCCCAGATCAGCCCCAATCTAAACGAACCAGTATGGACCCGTGGCCATCGGATCCTTAATCGACGACCAAGATTTAAAACATCCGAGATCTATCCTTATGCATCCATCTAGAATCGGACGGTGCAGAATCCCCTGGCCGAAGCGTTATTCACGTGCAATCCTATCCCTCCATCCCAAAATAGATGGCCAGCATCCCTAGCTAATCCCAGCCGTCCATCTACCTATCCACGGTACGGATCTCCTCCCCTACCTCACGCGCCGAAGCGCGGCGGCGCACAGAGCGAAGGCGGAAATCACTCCGGCGATCCAGACAGCCGCGCCCAGGGGCACAACCACGCGTCCGAGCGCATCTACACTATGCAGAGAACATGGCGAACAGAGGGGTGGGTTGTTACCGGGTTTCCGAGCGGCAGCGGCGTCAGTCTGCGGTGCGGGGCGTCGCTGCGAGGGTGCGCTAGCTCCGACGACGAATTCCCGCCTCACCGACCACCCACACCAGCAATTGAGCGGTTGCACACGCTCAGTAGACGGCACCGAACCCCCGAGTCCGGACACCGAGGAGCAACGGTGGCGGGAGGGAAATTTCCCCCGCGGCGGTGGAATTCTTCCGCCAGGCGGCTCCCGGTGAAGGATTTGGGGACGGCGCGGGCGAGCACAGGTGCGAGGGGGTCACGAGGGTCAAACGAAGACGAGAGCGATGCGAATTCCGGGGATCGGGGCTCCCTATATGGGCACGATGCGGGTTGAGCATGCCGCCATGCTCGGCGATTTCGTTGAGGACGGATCCAGCTTAGGGGCCCATCGGTCAGTGGCACAGAGGAGCGCACGCGCGCGATTCGCGACTGACGGCAGGGTCCCACGCGACAGCGATTGCGGAGAGCGGAGGACTGACAGGCGTGGCCCATGTGGCAGTGACACCGGAACAAAGGGGAAACCGCGCAGCGGCTGCCTGACCGGGCCCGCATGCCAGGCGCGCGCGCGGTGGAGAAGAGTTTGGGCCGCGTCGTGGGGGAAATGAGAAGGTGGGCAGGAATGGTAGCCGCGGCCCATGTAGGTTATTCTTCCTCTTTTCTCTTTTTTTTTATTTTCCATTTTTCTTTTCTTGTTTTCTTTTCCTTTTAAATTTTAAAATTCACATTTGAATTTAAATTTGTTTTGAGATTCCTTGATGATCAAAGTGTACCAAATTCAAATTTTTGAGTAAATAAATATATTCTTATTTATATATTTTATTTTACCTCATTTGTTTAATGTTGTTTTCTCTTTTCTCAATTTTCTAGAATTCCCCTTTTTTAATCTTAAATTCTCCTTTGGGTATTAATATATTTCTTTTCATATGATTTTCATACCGTCACAAGATGCACACAAAAATGAAAACCAGCATGATGCATGATTTAATTGTATTTATATTCTTATTAGTCATTTATTTTCAAACGAAGTGTTCACATGTGATGATAAATGGAAAAATTCACATATAAAGGAAAGGAAATTCTCCTTTTATTTCTATTACAAAATGGGTGTTACAATACCACGCAGTACTGGGGAGGCCATGCTACGCCAAGTTCATGGCCGTCCCCAACTACACCTACCTCAAGCTCAAGATGCCGGGCTCCAACGGGGTCATCACCGTTGGCCCCACGTACCGACACGCGTACGAATGCGACGTAGAGTGCGCGGAGTACGCCGAGGCCCTCGCCGAATCCGAGGCCCTCATTGCCGACCTGGAGAGCCTCTCCAAGGAGGCGCCATACGTGAAGCGCCATGCCGGCAACTTTGAGCCAGCGGAGACGGTTAAGTCCGTCCCTCTCGACCCCAGCAACGACGCCTCCAAGCAGATCCAGATCGGCTCCGAGCTCGACCCCAAATAGGAAGCAGTGCTCGTCGACTTTCTCTGTGCAAACGCCGAAGTTTTCGCGTGGAGTCCCTCGGACATGCCTGGCATACCGAGGGATGTTGCCGAGCACTCGCTGGATATCTGAGCTGGAGCCCGACCCGTGAAGCAACCTCTGCGCCGATTCGACGTAGAAAAGCGCAGAGCCATAGGCGAGGAGATCCACAAGCTGATGGCCGCAGGGTTCATCAAAGAGGTATTCCATCCCGAATGGCTTGCCAACCCCGTGCTTGTGAGAAAGAAAGGAAGGAAATGGCGGATGTGTGTAGACTACACTGGTCTAAACAAAGCATGCCCAAAGGTTCCCTACCCTCTGCCTCGCATCGATCAAATCGTGGATTCCACTGCGGGATGCGAAACCCTGTCTTTCCTCGATGCCTACTCAGGGTATCACCAAATCAGGATGAAAGAGTCCGACCAGCTCGCGACTTCTTTCATCACACCTTTTGGCATGTACTGCTATGTTACTATGCCATTTGGTTTGAGGAATGCGGGTGCGACGTACCAAAGGTGCATGAACCACGTGTTCGGCGAACACATTGGTCGAACGGTCGAGGCTTATGTCGATGACATCGTAGTCAAGACGAGGAAAGCCTCCGACCTCCTTTCCGACCTCGAAACGACATTCCGGTGTCTCAAGGCGAAAGGCCTAAAACTCAATCCTGAGAAGTGTGTCTTCGGAGTCCCCCGAGGCATGCTCTTGGGGTCCATCGTCTCCGAGCGGGGCATCGAGGCCAACCCGGAGAAAATCGCGGCCATCACCAACATGGGGCCCATCAAGGACTTGAAAGGCGTATAGAGGGTCATGGGATGCCTTGCGGCTCTGAGCCGTTTCATCTCGCGCCTCGGCGAAAGAGGCCTACCTCTGTACCGCCTCTTAAGAAAGACCGAGTGCTTCACTTGGACCTCCGAGGCCGAGGAAGCCCTCGGGAACCTGAAGGCACTCCTTACGAACGCGCCCATCTTGGTGCCCCCCGCCGCCGGAGAAGCCCTCTTGATCTACGTCGCCGCTACCACTCAGGTGGTCAGCGCCGCGATCGTGGTTGAGAGACAAGAAGAAGGGCATGCATTGCCCGTCCAGAGGCCGGTTTACTTCATCAGTGAGGTACTATCTGAGACCAAGATCCGCTACCCGCAAATTCATGAGCTGCTGTACGCGGTGATCCTGACGCGGCGGAAGTTGCGACACTACTTCGAGTCTCATCCGGTGACTGTGGTGTCATCCTTCCCCCTGGGGGAGATCATCCAGTGCCGAGAGGCCTCGGGTAGGATTACAAAGTGGGCGGTGGAAATCATGGGCGAGACGATCTCGTTTGCCCCTCGGAGGGCCATCAAGTCCCAAGTCCTGGCGGACTTTGTGGCGGAATGGGTCGACACCGAGCTCCCGGCGGCTCCGATCCAGCCGGAACTCTGGACCATGTTTTTCGATGGGTCACTGATGAAAACAGGGGCAGGTCACATGCGGACATGAAGTCCCGCATGGCACCGGGGTCACTGAGGCCAGAGAATTCCCAACCGAAGTCGGGGTCATCCTCTTCCTCGGAACCCGCCGGCCCGAAGGTTGAGACAGCTGTCAGTCGGTCCCAGGTCGACCACATATGGTACCCCGGAAGGTTTGGATACGCCTTTACGAAGGCGCTCACCGTAGTGGGGTCGCTAGGTGGATCGAAGCTGAATCGAAAGGGTACGGGATGGAAAATGGACGGTACCTCTTGGTCGATGAACGGTGGTGAAGGCGCATCGGGGGCGGAGCACACCGTCATCTTAGGTACGAGGGTAACGCCCAGCAGATCCTTTGCGAGGGTGCTGGTGTCATCAGTCCGCTTGGGGTTGACACATTGCGAGGAAGTGACCCCCGCCATCGTCTCAGGTGTGAGGACAATGCCCGACATGTCCCCCGGGGGAGTGCCGGCATCGTCGACTCGCTCTGGTGCGACAGCTAACAAGGTGTCGCCTCCTGCGTGGCCATGGTTGCCCTGTCTCCGCCTCCTCCGGCGAGGAGGGTGGCAGGGACGACCGGAGTGCTCCTCTTCTGCCGCTGGGAGATGTTGTCGCCGAGCTCGCCGCCGCCGGGCGAGTCGGAGACCGTCGTTGTCTTCGCGTCGCGAGGGGAGGAGTACCATGTCGTAGCTGCCGTCGAGGGACATGAACTTGAGACTCCCGAAGCGAAGCACCATCCCGGGCTGAAGAGGTTGATGAAGACTCCCCATCTGGAACTCAACGGGAAGGTGTTCGTTAACACGCAGCAGGCCCCTACCTGGCGCGCCAACTGTCGGCGTTTCGGACCCAGGGGGTCCCTGGACCGACGAGTGAGATTGTCGATGTGTGCCCCTGCCCAGATGGGTTGGCGTGGGATGGAACACAAGAGGTGGGACAAGCCTTGTATTATCCTGCACCAGGGGTGTCGCTCGTAGTAGGGGTTACAAGCACGTCGCGAGAGGGAGAGAGAGTGTGAGAGAGAGCCTGTTCGTTTGCTCCTTCTCTGCACGAACCCCCCTCCAGGATGGCCCTGGAACTCCCTTTTATAGACGCAAGGAGAGGATCCAGACGTATAATGGGGGGTGTAGCTATGTGCTAATGTGTCGGCAGAGAAATGCCTAAGCCTTGTGTACATGCCAACGTGGCTGTCGGGGGAGAGCTTGAGCCCTGTACACGTGATAGCGTGGCCGTCGGAGAAGCGCCTGAGCCCTGTAGAAGCACAGCTAGCAGTGTGGCAGGGATCCTGCTGATGTCTCCTTGCTGCCATAAGGGGCTGAGAGCCACCGGCGTCATGGTTGCATGCGGGGCAACATCATTACCCGTCGCCGGGGTAAGCCAGATGGGACGCCGGTCTTGTTCCTTGTAGCCTGAGCTGGCTAGGGATAGGGTAATGATGTATCCCCTGTTGGCGCGGTCGGTCTGAGCCAAGGTCGGGCGAGGCAGAGACTTCTCTTGAGGCCGAGGCCGGGGTCGGGCGAGGACGCGATTCCTCCCGAGACCGAGGTCGAGGCCGAGTCCGGGGTTCAGGCGAGGCGGAGACCTCCTCCCGAGGCCGGAGCCTGAGGTCGGGTGAGGCAGAGCTTCCTATTGCGCCCGAGGTCGAACTCGGTGGTTGATCGTGACTTGTTGTTAGTCTTCGCCTGGGTGGTTGGCACGGCAGTCGGAGCGGGGCGGGTGGCGCTGTTTTCCTGTCATATCGGACAGTAAAAGAGAGGGGTGAAGTGACTGCGGTCACTTCGGCCTGGCCGACTGAGGCGCGTGTGTCAGGATACGGCGTCAGGCGTCCCCTGCATTAAATGCGCCTGCGAAGCGGTCGGTTGGTGAGGTGGTCCGGCCAAGGTTGCTTCACAACGAAGCCTGCCGAGCCGGGCTTCGGGAGAGCCGAGGAGGCACCCGCTGTCTGAGGAGGCCCTCGGGCGAGGCGTGAACTCGTCTGGGACTACTGCTCCAGCCCGAGGCTGGGCTCGGGTGAGGTCGCGTCCCTTGGGTAGACGAAGCCTTGACTTGAACCGTGCCCGTCAGTTGGTCAGAGGGTGTTTACCAGCCGTGTTTAGGAGCGTTGGGGGTACCCCTAATTATGGTACCCGACAACGTTGTTCGCGAGTTGAATTTTAGTGGCACACCGGACAGCGCACCGGACTGTCCGATGTGTACCGGACAGTGACTGTTCACTGTCCGGTGTGCCATCTGCCCAACGGCTAGCTACCAGAACTAGCCATTGGAGTCGACCGTTGGCGCACCGGTGGTGTACCGGACTGTCCGGTGCGCCCATGCGCAGGAAAGTTCTGGTAACGACTAGTTGGTGGGTGATGGCTATTTATACCCCTCCACCCACCATATTGATTGTCTTGCTGCCCACATTTACTCATACACATTGGTAGAGCATTGCAAGCACCAAAAAGCCTAGTGAGGTGATTAGAGAATCTTAATCCCGCATTTGGACCTCATTAGCACTAGCGAGAGCCACCTAGAGCACACACCACTTGCATTAGGCTTCTCTTGGTCAAGCGAAAGTCTATGACTTATTACTCTTGGTGATCGGCATCACCTAGACGGCTTGGTGGCGTTGGGAGTTCGGTGATCACCGTGGAGATCTTGTTGGTGACCCGACTCAAGTTTGTAAGCGGTCGTGAGGGATCCACCGCGCCGGAGTGGCAAATGATCATCTCGTAGTGAGCACTTGGTTCTTGCGAGGACCAAGGGGGAGCGATACCCTTGCGCGGGTGCTCCAACGAGGACTAGGGGAGAGTGTCGACTCTTCGATACCTCGAGAAAAATTGGAGGAGTCTTCTAAACCTTGCTTTACATTCCACACTTAATTCAAGCATTTTACATTGTGTATTTGTTTAGCAAGTATTTGAAGTATTATCTTAGCATTATTGTATTTCTAGTATTATTCTCTTAGTGCTAGTTGTTGGGGTGAAGTTCCGCACTTGCTTAGGTTTTAATTAGTGTTGATTTTTTAGAAAAGCCCAATTCACCCCCTCTTGAGCATCGTGATCCTTTCAGCACCCTTCGGACATCCGCTAGGTGTTGGACACCTATTGGGTGACGAGCAATTGCAAATAATTAAACAAAGACACCACAAATGGAACGAGGAACACATATAATTTTCCAGAATCACATCACATATAATTATTTAGAAGCATGGTACATAATGCAATATCAATTAAACTTTTAAAAAAGTGAAGCTAAGTAAATGACCTAGATTTTATTGGGCTTGCCGAAATCATGTGTAAATAAAGAATCAAAGTTAGTTATAACTAATCCACTCCAATCCGTCATTTACGGGTTAAGTCGAATGTAGGCCCATAAGTAAAACTAGTTAGGTGCCCGTGCGTTGCGACGGCACACAATCACGGAAATAGGCTTTCGGACGTAATTATCGCTACCTTCTTTGTTCTACCAATGCAAACAAAGTCTATGGCTGGGTACCAAATATGACACCATGGTGGTAATATCGAATTCTAGGTTGTTAGTACTGTTTAGAGTGTGCATCCCTCGCAAAATAGCATATATACACTCACAATCTCAAATCCATCTTGAATTAACAGGCGAACAAATAGATAGACATTTGAAGCATGAAGGAGATGTGAATTCACATATACACTGAATAGGACAAGATGACATCCTTTTTATTTTATGAACTGGAAATACTGGCGCCCAACTGTTTGACTCTTAAAAAGACAGTAAATTCGTAATGGCTCATCTCTGGTACAATGCCATGCTCATTCTACATCTGCTCATATTACCTCTTCCCTTTGCCTACAAAACCAGCATGCGCGTAGGCTGAATGCAAGCCGATGTATGTTATACGATCTGGTTTCTTATCGACACAGACCATTTCTTCAAAAAAGGCAACGACTTGTTCTCCCAAAGCATGTTGTGTCATAGCCACGATCATTGAAGTCCATGTAATCGTTTCCTTGCCCCATCAAATCTAATAAAACACCCTTCTGGCCAGTAGCATGCTGCCTGACCTTGTGTACATTGTAGAGACTAAAATTGGGGGAATAAAAATTAGTCCCTAGAAACCAAACACCTCTAAAGGTAGCTGCGAAGTTAGCTTGCTTGTTCCATTACGAAAGCTTTGAGGCTGAGTCGCAAGAAGTGTAAGAAACCATACCTATCCACATTGAAGATTTTGTTCTTTCTCTTGCATCCCCTGTTGAAATTCAACAAAGAAACAAGCCCCAAGGGTGCACTTGATACCATTGAATTAACTGGATATCGTAAGGTTCTTAGGGATCAGTTGCTAGACCATGACCCAACATCTTAGCAATCTAAATATTTTAGACACGACTTGTGCTCCCTACGAAACAGAACAATACTATATCAAGAATAGATAAACAAGAAAGGAAAATCAACATCACCACTGGGAAGAAAATAAATGCATATCTACGGTGTATTTCTCTACGGTCAAATGTCCATGCTTTGATATCATCCACTAAACAAATGCATCTCTGTTGTCTTAGATTCTAAGGAGATTGGGGACTTAAAACCCATGACCACAAACATTTCTTTGATAGTATACACCTTTTAATTTAATAATAAGAACGATAAAGTTCCAAAACGGGATACAACGCGGGCCCATGAAGCGCACCCTTACAGTTACAGGAATCATTGACAAGAGACTTAAACTAATGCAGTTACAACCAGGACTAAAAACAATTGCTAGCAGCAAAACCTTCACACTACCATGTTAAACCAATGTGCCTTTTATGAACAAATAGATGAAAAGACTGCTCTTTTATTTATCATAAAGACAGAGCTCGTAGAGGAACGGAGCATATGAACTACCGAATCTGAACAAGACTATTACAAATAAAGCTGAAAATTATCTCACCTTGATTCCACAGCTTGCTGCAGATTGGAGGCACCTGCACGAATGGCCCGAACTTCTATTGCTCCTGCAACAAGTCCTCATATCATAATACATTTTTACCCCTATCTTCAATATAAGTAGTGGCTCCCCTGTACAAAAAAACTCCAGCCATAGCAGAAGCCATAGTAGAAGCTCTGACTCTCCTGCATATTCATCCACTCATGTTGTTTCGGTAGTCCAGTTTTTGGAATCTGTCAACAAACAAACCAAAAACATTAGGGTCTGTACAGCAAGTCAGCAACACAAGTTGCAAAAAGCAACGAGACTGCCTCGATGAACTGAACCTAGTTTCCCAAAGTTAGATAGTTTTCTTGCATAGCAAATAAATACTGGCATTCACAGTCATGAGAGTTTGTATGCAATTAATTTTCAACACTACAGGCTGAAAGTAAAATAAATACGATGAGTACAAGTCCATGTGAAAGTGATGATTAGAAGAGAAGTAAAATATTGTGACTTATCTCTGTTTTGCACTGCATTTAAAGTCTTAAACAATATGCAGTAACCATGTTCATGTTATATTACATTATTACATCACCATAGTAAATGCTGAAGCTAGATAGCAGTGTTTCAATTTTGTTTGAGGACAACATGACAATTTCCATCTAATCAGTGGAAATGAGAGGGAAGGGGGGACTCTGTCCCAGAAGATAACTACATGCTGGCAACAGAATCTAATTTATGAGAGAACCAAATGCAAAAAAATCCACAAAGTACAAATGACATCTGATCAGTGGAAATGATGGGGTGTGACTTTGTTCCAGAAGAGAACTACACACTGGAAATCAAATCTGATTTATAAGAAAACAAAATGCAGACAATGTACAAAGTAGTACAAGTGGATGCAACTATCGCAGTACACAACTACACACTGAAATTTGATTTCTACACGCTTTTGTCACCTTTGGCTCTATATACTTGCAGAAATATACTTGCAGTAATGAATATTATGCCACGAAACAAAAGCACAAAGGTGGAAGTTCTACAATGGTGTGAAGATGTCGACCTCATCGTAGTACTACGTGTTGCGGTAGTTCTTCAGCGCCACGATGTTGCCATCTGCCTCTGCTTTCTCCAAAGCGACACTGGCAATACGTCGAGGTCCTCGTTGTGGCGCCAATACATCAAGGACCTCACAGTGGTGGCTGCACTTGTGTACCTCCCTAACGATCTACCACTTTTATACTATTGAAATTAGAAGACAATTAATATCATATACAGTTGGTTAGGAAGAAGCACACTTTCTGCAGATGACTTATGCATGGTGAACTAACACTAAGGAAGTAGCATAGAAAACAGTTAGAGCAAAAAATAAAAATAAAAACTTGCACTACATTCATTTACCTATAGAAGCACTTTGAGGCAAAGATGATTATAGGCTACCAAGAATAACATCATGCACATACCTGTCTTTGGCTAGGGTGGTTCCGTGGGGGTGATCCACCAAGCGACAGGGACGGGAGCCTCTTCACTATAATTTGCTGCCTGTTTCTTTTTATTTAAAAAACAAAGTGAGAAGCTGAACCAAATCCTATTGTACCAAAGCTTATTAGAGGTACCAATCTATGAATTAGTATATGATTATACCAATTAAATCTAAAACAAAAGAAAAATATTATGTGATTGCTAATAATGACATAAGCGATTCAAAGTGCAGGGGTGATTCACAGATAGAAAATATCCACATAATATCCATAATCAGGATACATGGATTGCCCATATTAAGTATTTAGTTTTATGATTACAGACCTAAGCTTTCGAGTCTTTGAGTAGAGATCACCAGCTACGCGTTCATGATCTTTGCCACTACAACCATATCACTTATCTGTAAGAATAATTATGAAGGAATCAATGAGAGTTAGCTGGAAGACATTGCCATGGCGTTAGCACAATCATATACTTACTCCCATTCTCATCTGATTTAGGCCACCGTTTGTATCAACGATCAGGTAACCAACAACTGCACTGTTTTCCCCTGGATTAAGCATGTCCTAGTTAAGAAAGTGTAGCTGAATCTGAATCTAAAAGGAAACAGAGAAAAAGATGAGTGATAGGAAAGCATACATGAATTAAAGAGTATCCTAGGATCGAAATCTAGTGCATCAGTAAGGATGTCACCAGTTCATATCAACCATGGAAGTGAAAATGTTCAAGTGAAACCATACATGGCCTGGCTAGCGAGCTCATCAAAACACATGCCACCAGGACAGAGGCAGAGACAATAAGTATTTCAAGTTCTCCAAGTGTATAAAATCTCATGCAGAGATCAATTGAACGTGACCTAGCCCAATAATCGTCAAAATAAATATAAAAAGATAGGACACCAGGAGTATGAATTTGGCAACAAAGATAGCAGAGACAATATGAATTTGGCAACGGAGATTCCTAAATGACACCATGACCAATCCCTTGCTTTATAGCAGTCATACAGATTAGAGGCTGATCAACAATAATGGAGGAACCGAACAACGAACAGATAGAGACCAACCTTTTTTTTACTTTGCGGCGTAATCGAGGAAAGAAATATAGGAAGAAAAAATAAATTGAAGGAAGCTTACATAGAACCATGCAGAAATATCTATCGCCTCCACTTCGTTTGCCAGCGCACAATCATCATGAGGGGAAGCTAACCGTCATGCGTTGATGGCGCATCAACCAGCAAGCAAAGCAAAGGCAGTGGAGGCTTTAGAGTTTCTTAGTTGTCACCATCTTCATTTTTCTTAGCTGCCACCTACCTGATCTAACACCAGCGATTTAATAGATTAGAAAGTTAAAAACAGTTGAGAGGAAATTGAATAACCCTACATACTCTTTATCCAACGGAATGGTTGGGACTTCAGAGTTTGATATTGCTATGCTGCACTGTGGATTCTAGTTAGCTAAAGAACATTGGCAATTCTAATGCGATGTTTTTCTGTTTTAGGTCCAAAAAAGATTGTTCCAACTAACAGTTGCATACAAAGCTGGAAAATTTCAGTGTGGAAAGGGCCCTCAGCTAATTTATTTTCATCAAGTGAGCAAGTATAGTATCTTGCTCAATAATTTTCGTTGTAGAATCACAGGGCAAATTAGGTACATCACCTCTTTTGATCAAAAGGAACATCGTAGATCAGTTATCAGGGCACAATTACATGTTAGGGCAACCATCACAAAGCTAGAAAATTTCAGTGTGGAAAGGGCCATCAGCTAATTTATTTTCATCAAGTGATCAAGTATAGTATCTTCCTCAATAATTTTCGTTATAGCATCACAGGGCAAATTAGGTACTCACCACGGAGTGATGGAACCATAATTTCAACTGCTTCAGAAGTTGGCCAAGTACCAGACATACTCTCTATGCTACATGAACAGTTATTTGTTGCACCTGCACCACCAATACGTGAAAAGTTACAATTGGCTCCACTGGGTATTTATTTTTGTATGCAGGTTGTAGTGATTATGAAACCAGGAAAAATACCAGCACTAAGAGATTGAGCAAGAGTGTCGTCCCACGACGACACTGCCACATTCGCATTTGTGTTTCTCACAGTAGCAATATCCATAGGCATGACAAAACCTTGCTCCCGCTGGGTAGGTTGTCCTTGTAATAAAATAGTTTGAGAAACTGCATGTGCCAAATGAATCTAGTCATTACTTGTTATCTAGAAAAAAATCATACCACAGAGTAGTAGAGAAGAGATTGCTGCATTTCAAAGGAGAGCGGAGTGTTTGACGTCTTGCCAGCTCATGCTTGGAGTGCCAAACACGTAGACGCAGCAGCTCCAAAGCAAACTCCACGACTCGGCCTCCTCTTCTTAGCACCATCCGGTGCATCCAGCCGCCGCCGCCGCCTCGCATCCTCCACCTCCCCGGATCCCGCCGCGATGGAGGAAGACGATGTGTTCGGCGACCTCTACACGGACATCCTCATCCCCACTCATACCCCCCAATCCACCTCTTCCTAGCACCATCCGGTCCATCCAGCCGCCGCTGCCTCGCATCCTCCACCTCGCATCCTCCACCTCCCCGGATCCCGCCGCGACGGAGGAAGACGATGAGTTCGGCGACCTCTACACGGACATCCTCATCCCCACTCATACCCCCCAATCCACCTCCGCGCTATCCAACCATGTTCTAGTCGAAACCCTACACCGCCCGCCTCCACACCCTAATCTTACCCCCGTGGCGGTGGCAGCAGAGGAGGTCGACGATGACTGGCTCCTAGGAGGGAGCGAACCCAGACCCGGGGTCGACCTGACCGGCGATTGGGCCGACGAGGACGACGATGGAGGGGAGCCCGCACCTCCCGCGAAGCGGCATCACCTGCTGCTGCTGCAGGAACGGTGGGACCCATGAAGGAAGGAGGCGAGCTGGAGGAGCTGCGAGTGAAAGTCACCGAGGGTGACGAGGTCGATGCTCTCCCGGCGAAGGGCGGCCGAAGCGATCCTCTCCGGCCTCCCTACAGGGCACAACATAGCGGACCGACGTCGCGCCGACGGGTGATGAGGAACGGCGGTGAGGCGGGGGTACCCGAGGACTGGTGCAGGGTGTAGGGGGTGCTGGATCCGAATCGGGCGCTCGCGGTGGTGGGGGCGGAGTCAGGATGAGAGGGATCACGAGGTAAGGAATAGGGCAATGGATGCCACATATCTCGCACAAACAACAAATATGGAAGGAATCCCGCTTACCATGGCCGGAGATCCTGCCTACCATGGAAGGCCTCCTTCCGTCGTGCGCGCAGGGGGCAGGGGCTAGAGAGCGGGGGGCGGTGGCGGGGGCAAGAGAGGTAGTGTGGGCTGTTGCGGCTCGCTCGCCGTGCGTGCCATGGTGGGCGCGCAGGGGCTGGGGCTAGAGAGTGAGGGGGCGGTGGCGGGGGCAGGAGAGCGTTACTGTGGCTAGCGGCCCGCTCAGCGTGCGTGCGTAGGAAGGAGGTGGGGGCTCGCGCGGCGTGCGCGGAGGAAGGGGATTGCGGCGGTGGGGGCTGCGGGCGTGGGGAGGGGAATCGCGGGCAGAGGAATCGGGATGGCGGCGGGGGCTGCGGGCGCGGGGAGGGGAATCGCGGGATGGCAGAACCGTGCGTCTGTGGACGCCTACACTAAAGACATAAGGAGTAGTAGAGATTTAACATCCAAACCCACACTCAATAGATGTGAAACCGCAGACCTTAGGTGTGATAGCCATCCATAGTGGTGCAAGGCTAAGGTTATGCGCAGCGGCATCTGCTAGGCGTCCCCTCTTCTAGAACTGTTGGTGTATAGAGTCCCTCTATCGCCGCAACCTTGACGCTACTGCGCCCTCTAGCAGCTACACTAATAGCGCAGTGCACAGACTTTCTGTGGATCTAGCGAGCAATTGTAGTCCTCCTGCCCTCGGTACGCGCGCGGGGTTGTTTCTTATAGAAGAAAAAATGGTAATAAATAATGAATAGTTATGAAAAATGATATTTTATAATTATAGTGGGGGTATAACTAGAGTTATAGATAGAGAATTTAGAAAGAACCGCTGCAGAAGGGAGAAAAATAGAAGATGGAATCTAGATGACGTGGTTATATAGCGAGGTATAGGGGTTATAATTTAAGGTATAGCGTTTTAACGCATCCGGCGGAGACAACGAGCCAGATCCGCTCCCCGTCAAAAAAAATAAAAAAAAAACACGAGCCAGATCGGCTTGCTAGCTGCTGCCCAACCCGCACGACCAGAGTAATTACGAAAGGGAACTATAGCGCTCGCCAACGCACAACGGACAGCGCGGCTGACGGCGACAACCTTTTCGTCTCGCCCCCGTCTCTGTCGCCCCGTCCCCCTCTCGTGCAGGGACGCCCGTTAGAAATACTCCCACGCGGACGCGCTCGCAGAGTCGCAAGAGCCGCATCGCGTCCATTAGGTCCATAGCATCTGGAGGAGACCCGTCTGGCGTCTGGCGTGGCGTCTGGCGTCTGTCTGGGACCGGGCTGCCCAGCCGCTCGATCGACGTTCGGCGAGGACGCTGCTCCGGTACTCCGGTTGGTTGGACCGGAGGCGCGGCGATGGGGGCGCTGTCGCGGCCGGAGGAGGTGCTGGCGCTGGTGAAATTGCGGGTGGCAGCGGGGCAGATCAAGCGTCAGATCCCGCCCGAGGAACACTGGGCCTTCGCCTACTCCATGCTCCAGAAGGTCTCCCGCAGCTTCGCCCTCGTCATCCAGCAGCTCGGGCCCGAACTCCGCAATGCCGTCAGTACCAACTCGTTTCGCCTGCCTCCCCTTTTTTCCTCCGTCCCACACGAATTCGCTGGCGCCGCGCCGCCGCCAATTAGAGTCCGATGCGTGGCGCCTATGATTTTGTTCGTTTCGTGCCAACAATTTTGGTGTGCGCGTGTGCATATGTCCCGTGTGGTGTTTTAATGGCTGCTGTTGCGACTGCGCAGGTGTGCATCTTCTACCTCGTGCTCCGTGCCCTCGACACCGTTGGTCAGTAGTCTCATGCCCTTAAGCTAGTTTCAAGCTATATATGATGTTTTTGGAATGTTACGAGTGGGGCTGTGATATTTTTTTGAAGGCTGTAGAGGTTCTCATTCGAACAGTAATGAATAAACTATGTTCAATGACCGCAGAGGATGACACTAGCATCCCGACCGAGGTGAAGGTGCCCATCCTCCAGGAATTTTATCGGCACGTCTACAACCGCGACTGGCATTATTCATGTACGGGACCTCTCCTCTGAATATGTGGCTCTAATTCACTAAAAATGGGCCTTGTCATTTTTTTCCAGAAGAGGTAGTGAAGCCTGAATGATGTGTGTCAGTGTGTGTGGCTGGGCCTTACAGGTGGAACAAATCACTACAAAGTGCTGATGGATAAGTTTCACCTCGTATCCACTGCCTTCCTGGAGCTTGGTCAAGGGTAACTTTTATTTCTTCTCTGACTTTAGTTGCCTTCTTCAGACTTCAGCTAGTCATTACTGTCCTTACTTTGATAATTTGACAACTTGAGGTTTCATATATAGATTGTTTTCCAAGTCTTGGCTACACTTCAATTCTTCAGCGATCACTTTTTACAAGAAATATCTTACTTTCTAAATATCAAGCTTTCACTGGGTAGTATGATAATATATTGCCTGGTTTTGAAATCGTTCTATCATTATCACGCTGCATGATGGAAGCAAGGAGCCAAGTTTTGATAGTTACACATCGGAGACAATTTGTATGAGGACAATGTTTGTTTTTATACTTTTACTAGCAAATGTGCCGTTCCCTAAATTAAACCCAATGCATAATGATGTATTGTCCAATGCTGATGCTGTATCTAAATTATCCATTTCAGGACTAGTTTTTTTTTAATGTTGTCATAGTAATATTAATGCAGAATATGTACTTGAAGTTTTATCTCCGTCCTTTGATTTTCTTTGCAGATACTACTTTAGTAAATAGTATTGTGGTAAATAATGTTCTCATTTGGATACATATGGATTTTAAGAATCCGGATTTAAAAAATCTCATAATCCTGGAATCCCTTCGGGACATTCTAGATTCTAGTAGATTTTACCACACAAGCACGGAATCCAATAAAACACATTAGATCTTTTTTATCCAGATTCTTAACTTATTTGGTTTTCAGCTATCAAAAGGCAATCGAAGAAATCACTAGGCGAATGGGAGCAGGAATGGCAAAATTTATATGCAAGGAGGTATGCTAACATATATCCATTAAAGTATCCAAGTGTAGTCATGGTGCTAACATAAACTGTATGATTATTTATACTGATGAAATGTTGATATGGTATGTATTACTATCGTTGCTTCCTTTTTGCATTTTATAGGATCTGGATGTTTGTCAGGACTCAGGAATACCCTCGTGAATTTCATGACTTAAGAATGAAAGTATGGCATGTGTGTAGTGAGTACAGTAGTGTGCATTCAATTCATGACCAAAAACCACAAGTTATGCCAGCATACCAATGTGCCACATTTCTATGGCCAGTTGGCCACTGCTTGGCATGCGACTCCAGTTTTTGGATGAGCGGATGCCATGTGAATGGGTTGTCATTTGGGCCACTTCTCTATATGAAAATATGTTTACAGGCTTTGTGGCTTTCAAACAGGTTTCTATTATATTGTGGTGCATGTTAAGCCATGAAAGTTGTGTGATGAACTTTCCTGCTGTCCCATTTTCATGGTATATAGTCATACATGCATAAGAAGTGATTTTATATCCTGCATTGAGTGTAAAGCAGCAAGGAAAAAATTTGTTCTTTCAGCAAGCATTATTTTTGCAGTCCTTCATTCATGGGAAACCAAGGAGAAAAATCTATGTGCTGGTTACAGCAAACAGTTTATTGTGTGTGTGTGTGTGGGGGGGTCAGTATTTCTCTGACTGTTGTGAAATGTCGTTTTTATTTAGGTTGAAACTGTTGATGACTATGACGAGTATTGTCACTATGTAGCCGGGCTAGTTGGTTATGGACTTTCCAGGCTCTTTTATGCTGCTGGGACGGAAGATCTGGCTCCAGATTCACTATCAAATTCAATGGGTCTCTTTTTACAGGTATGTTAATTGGTCTGAATGAATCAACCAAACCATTTCTTGCTCCCTGTGTGAAATGCAACCTGTTTCGAGAGTTTGTGTCATTAACAAGTATTTGTCATCAAATCGCAGAAAACTAATATAATTAGGGATTATTTGGAGGACATAAATGAGATACCAAAGTCCCGCATGTTCTGGCCTCGAGAGATATGGAGTAAATATGCAGATAAACTCGAGGTACACAAAATATTCAACTTTTTTTTACTGCTATTGAGTAGGTTCACCATGTATGGCATATGTCCTAAGACTAAATTATCACACATCTGGCAATATTTCATGATATGTGTTATGTGCTCTACCTGTTGGGGTAGTTCATAACTGCTGGTTATAGATAGTAGCTCAAATATTATAGTGAACAATAGAAAAAACTCGGCCGGGGAGGAAAAGACCGTCCTCCCGGTATTAAATTAAGAAGAGACCGAAACATGGTCCCGGCCGAGAAAACCCATAACTGCTGGTTATAGATAGTAGCTCAAATATTATAGTGAACAATAGAAAAAACTCGGCCGGGGAGGAAAAGACCGCCCTCCCGGTATTAAATTAAGAAGAGACTGAAACATGGTCCTGGCCGAGAAAACCCCTGAACCCTGGCCCCTCATCACTAACGGGCCGATCAACTACCCACTCTACAACGGCCCAGCCGGAGGGTGGCGCGCAGGATTCCGTTCCCCTAGAGCGGGCGGGGCACAACAAGGAGATTTTTTTTTAACTTAGCCCGAAAATTCCCCCCCGAGAGGGATCGAACCCGGGACCTGGAGGTGCTACTCGAAAGTCTTAACCATTACGCTAGAGGCCCTTTCGCCAGTGAACAATAGATAATCAAATGTTATCTATCTAGTCAACCTTATTATGCAGGTTGAACTTTTTGCTGTAGTAATATACATTTTCTGTGAAACCACGATTATGAGGAAAGTACTGAAAAAGCAGTGCAATGGTTGAATGATATAGTGACTAATGCTCTGATTCATGAACAAGAGTTATGTTTTTCTGTGAACCAGGATTTCAAATATGAGGAAAATACCGAAAAGGCAGTACAATGCTTGAACGATATAGTGACGAATGCACTGATTCATGCAGAAGAGTGCCTTCAGTACATGTCAGCCTTGAAGAACCATGCCATCTTCCGTTTTTGCGCAATTCCCCAGGTAAATAACCTGTTTAACTTTTTTGTCTATTGAGGACCTAGTTTTTCAATGCTGTTCTGATGCTGCATTCGTAATCTTTCCAGATTGAACACTGTTATTTAGAATTTTAACTCAAATCTGCACATAAACCCCAAATAGTACAATTAGATGTGTTTGTAGCTCTTCAAAATGACGTTAAGTATGTTAGTAACTATCTGAGTAAAAAAAGGTTTAACTTAAGGCTTCTTAACCTATCTGCTTTTGTCAGACAAAGTATACCAAGATTAGTCTCGTCCTTGAAGCATGTACTTGTGGTAATTGGACTAGGTTCTCAAAACTGTTATACTATCTTTTCCCTGGAAATTCTCAAAACCTTTGTATTTGTTGCTGCTTGGAATAATAGTTCATTGGTTATGGGAGGTTTTTTTAATCATGTTTCATAGCTGAGGAAACTGTTAGATTTTTAGGCTACAATATTTTGCCAAGTTGCTCTATGAGCTTTGTTCTAAAACATCTCATTTGTGGGAAAATGTAGATAACATTCCTGGTTTCTTGACTGATCAAGAATCCAAGACTGATTCTCCATCTATTTTGGTCAATTATTTTATTTTGTTTTTATGTTATATACTTCGTTTATCAATATGCTCTTGAAACAATTTCTTCCATAGGATACTAAATTGCTATTTCCTCTTTCTAGATAATGGCAATTGGAACATGTGCTCTTTGCTACAATAACGTGCATGTCTTTAGAGGAGTTGTAAAGATGAGACGTGGTAAGCTACTTTTGTAAGACATAATGTACTTCAGCGAGACTTGTATTTACCTCACAGAAAATGCCTGTTTGTTCTCCATTATATCACCTTGCCACACTTAAACTTAATAAAACTATTTTGGAGTTCTGCAGTGCTTTGCTTTTGTATGTATATACTACACCTCGGGAGAACACAATATGTTTCTTTGTTTTTTTGTGACCACTGCTATGTCATTGTGTTATGGCTAGTGGAAGCTAGGATAAGGAAAGAGACAAGTTAGATTGATTTGGTTAGTTAGGATAAGAAAGAATTTGGTTAGTTAGTATTAGAGTGAACGTACTAACCAGATCAGCCCAAAAGTTTAAGCTGATAGGAGGAGATAGGCAATTCACCTATATTAAATTTCGACACTTCCCCTCACGTCAAGCCTCTTTTTTGGGTCTCAGACGTAGAATAGGAGCCAGGATTTGAACTCATGACCTCTGGCTTTGATACCATATTAGAGTGAACGCAATAACCAGTTCAACCCAAAAGCTTAAGCTGATAGGAGGAGGTAGGCAATTCACCTATATTATATTCCAATAGTTAGGATAAGGAAAGAGATAATTTGGACTGATTTCGTTAGGATATTTCCTTAGGGGTTAAGTAAGCTTGTCTATATAAGCAATGGAGATATATCAATCCAATCAAGCAAGAATTAAGAAGAAAAATCTTTTCCTCTTGCTCGGTCGTGGGTGGTCGGCCCTCTTGCGCTCCCTCAGCCCTTAGCCATCGCCATAGCAATCTGATATCAGAGATGTCGGGTTTCGACGTTAATGCTACGATTGACGCCAAGACTTATCTCCGTCGGCATGGTAGGTCGTGTTGCCGGCACCGTAGGGAGTGCCACCATCTGTCATCAACGCCATGCCGAAGGCCCTCTCCAAGGTCGCCCAACAAGTGGCAAACCTCCATGTGCAGTGGGTCGTCGTCCTCTCAGGGTTGGACACCGTGGAGAGCAAGTTGTTTATGTTCGACTTTGCGGTGGAGTATCACCCATGGTGCCTTAACTCGGCGGCCGACGCCCTATTCCATCATGACTGACTCGACAATCGTGGTCACCAACATTGACTCGGTACCTGCACTCGCCGAGCAGATCGAGTAGCTGACGGACGCCGCGATGGAGCCAATGGGGAAGACGCTTACCCGCCAAGTGTTAGTAGCGGTTGTGGTTGCATGCTACTACTTGCGGCCTAACACATCGACGGATGGGGGAGAAGCACTATCTGCAGTTGATTTAGCCTTGCATCCCTTCGCATCTCCTCCAAGTTATGCATCGCTACACTAAGGATCTCAATCACATGCATTGCATCAGGGATGTTTGACATGCGGTTCCCCCTATGGGCGACGAGCATGTTTCCCTTGTCGGCGGTAGACACCGGGCATGTTTTGTCCCCTTGTGGGCAGCGGGCATGTTGTTCCCCTTGCGAGCGGAGAACTCAAAGTCTGCAACGGCTACGATTGGGAAGGCACACCCCTTCTTGTCATTCTCCATCCGAAGCCGCCCCTCTCTTCCCTATGTTGCACGGACTAGCAGCCATCCGACAGGGAGGAGGCATGAAGTTCCTTGCAGGCGCTCACTACATTGCGCCGCGGTATTTCATCACCGACCTCTGTGAGGTTATGCACCATATTCCGAAACCGGCCTCTGCGAGGGTGTCTCCCACTCCTAGATCTTGACACCTGCTAGACTACATGAGATCTAGGTGGTTGTACTCATGCAACTCTGTCGTCCAAATGGTGCCCTTCTAAGCCCCGCGCTAGCGCAACTCGAGGACGAGATGTCTTGGAAATGGGAATAGTGTTCTGACAAGTGGAGGTTAGGATAAGGAAAGAGATAAGTTAGATTGATTTGGTTATTTAGGATAAGGAAGCATTTGGTTAGTTAGGATAAGGCAAGAGATAAGTTAGGTTGATTTGGATAAGATATTTCCTTAGGGGTCAAGTAGCCTCTCAACCCTAGCCCAGGAGATTTATCAATCTAGTCAAGCAAGAGTTAAGAAAGAAAACCCTTCCTTCTTGCTTGGTCGTGGGCAAGGCTATTGGCCGGTACCCTTGCACTCTCTCATCCCTAGCCGCCACCATAACAGATTGTTGTTTGATCACGGATGGAATTCATGTCATGATCTAGGCGAAAATGTGTCTCTATTACCTCACACTCTTTATTTATAAGAGGTACAAAAGTGCAATTTGGAACATGCAGGGCATCTACTTGTTTATGCATCTGTTTTGGATTTGTGGAGAAACATATGGACCTGAATGGGGGCTGTTTTATCCTTTCCTTCCTTTTATAGGGGGGGGGAGTAGATCTTCATCTTACGATTGCCTCTGATTCATAATCACAAACCTAACTAGAATAAAACACAAGCTGTAGTTTATGTATCTAATTCCCCTCCCCCCTCTTAACATAATCTGATTATTCTGTTACTTTGTTTTGTCTATATAATTACCTGACACATTTTTGCTCTTAGGTCTCACGGCACGAATAATTGACGAGACAAATTCAATGTCAGACGTCTATACCGCTTTCTATGAGTTTTCTTCATTGATAGAGTCAAAGGTACAATATATGGAGCACTATTGTTGCTGCAGCCTACATGGAGTCTGAGTTGCCTGTATATAACTGAACATTCATACTATTTATAGCATTCCTTTGTAATAACACTAGGAAATTTGATAGGATGTAGGTCGATCCGAAACCCACTCAACTTAATTGATTGTTTGCTTGCCACCACTCTTTTGGTTTGTGGTCAGTAAATCATGAGAACTGTGTTTGAAACAAAAGTAAATGATGAGAACTAGGGAGTAGGGTGAATTAATCAGTCAACCCAACCTGAGCTACTTGCACCACTACAAAATTTATGATATCCATCAGTATTATTGTATTGGGATTCTATCATGTTCCCATTGAATCACACTAATAACTATGTAAACATTAGTCTAAAACTTGTCTGTCGGGTGAGCAGCCTATTATTATACTACATCCAGTCGAAATTAGTTGCTGTTTCAGATACTACTATTATTATATCTTGCTGTCAGACATGTCAGGGCTGTATATGTTGACCAGTTGGCCATTTAGACCTTGAAATCCTTAATCGAGTTCTTCACTCCCAGCTGCTTCATGCACTATCGTCTACATAACTCACCATTGATTTAAGCTGACAGTGTGTTAATGCTATACTAATGGATAAGTATAAGTTTATTTGGAGCAAGTTACCAGTTTCTGACCACAATAGTACCATTATGTGTCTCATTGGTGGGGTCAGTCATGGCCTCTAAACTCGAAAAGGCTTCTGGTTGCTGTTCAAAACTTGATGCATATTTGGTCTATGTTCCAGATTGATGACAATGATCCAAATGCTGCTCTAACACGGAGACGCGTGGATTCAATAAAGCAAACTTGCAAGTCATCTGGTTTGGTAAAGAAGAGGTACGCCGAATGATTTAAGAGTTGCATTTCTCTGTTTGTCATCTTCATCCTGGATTCCTGATTGTCTTGATTCTGTAGGGGGTACCATTTGGACACATCACCTTACAGGCCTATGCTGGTGAGTAACCCATAATCAGGAAATTCATGTTAGCACTCTTCTATATAATTTGTCGATATTCTTCTGTGATTCCCTCAGATCATGATTGTCCTCCTGCTGGTGGCTATCCTTTTCGGGGCACTGTATACCAAGTGATGCACTTGTAGCTGGCCTTTTTTCCCCTATGGAGACGAGACAAACTCTGCCAATCTGGTATGGCAAATAATTTGAACTGTTTAAACCACATTGCTTTTGAACAGTTTCCGTTTCCCCCTGAGGCTGACTATGTTGCGTTACCGGTTTTGTATAGATCCTTTTCGTACTCTGTAGTCCCCAATGGCTGCAGGAAGTTCGGAATTACTGGCTGTAGAAGTGTAGATCATACGGCAGCATGCTACTGCTTCCATGACTCCGTTACTGCTCTCGATTCGTTTCTTCATTATGTTTTCTCGCGCGTTGTATCGTTTGAAGCTATTTTAAGCAACGGAAAAAAAACCATGTGACACGTGTATCCTACGAACATGGGTTTCTGTTTAGTTAGCAGTGGGCGCACTGTATTATGGTTTGTCTTGCTGACATGTCATGTTTTCAAAGCTGATGTGTTTGTGTTTACCAGAATTGTGTAGTGGAGAAGAACATTTGCCGCGTTGACCTTGAGGAGTTACTCAACTATACACCAGCAATAATAGGCCCATGTTTTCTTTGATAAATAGTCAGTTGCTCGTGATTTGCTGCGCGCACCAGAACTGACAGGCAACGCAAGCGCAGCGCACGCACCAGGGTCACAGGGTTCAGTTTAGATAGAGGCTAGAATAAGGAAAGGATCCTAGAATTTAGGAGAGATTTGTTAGGCTCAGTTTAGATAGAATCTAGATTATAGATAGGGATAAGAATATATGAGAGTTAGTTAGATGTATAGCTCCCTTATCTAAAGTTTGTTAAGATCTTGATATATTAGATGGATAGCTCCCTTATCTTATAAGTTCGTTAGGTCGTATTATAAAGCCTTGGCTATAATGTTAGGGAAGGAAGGAATAAATTAAGCACCAATAATTATCCTCTCTCTCTTTCTCTAATAGGGTGCCGACGAGTAAAACCTCGCCCCAACATGGACTGCGGCTACGATCTACGTAGCTGGGCTGACCACTCTATCCCACGACGCCGCCCTTGACAGTACCTATAAAAATGTATAGGTTCTTGTAAAGGAAATGGACAAAGCAAGTTTTGATGTTTGATGATTAATATAATTATTTGTACTAACATATAACTATTTGAACTAATATTATCTGCTAGTATTTTTAGATATACTTGAAAGAATGCATAAGTTATCTTAGGCTAAGGCAAATAGTTAATTCAGATTATCAATACCTCAATCAACACAATAAAAGACATGGTGAAGATATAATATATACAAGAGTTTGAGATCCACGATAGAAGAAGGGCAGACAAAGGCAGAAAACAGGGAGGCAAAACAAAAACAAAACAAGGAGAACAAATGTTACTCATCAACACCTAAGGGCTGATTTGGTGCTAAGGGATCCCAAGAGGATCCATGGGGAAGGAATCCCCTTGTTATTCAAAATTGAATTGAAAGGGGATTTCTCTCCCATGGATCCTCTTGGGATCCCTTACCACCAAATCAGCCCTAAGTGTCCCATAATGCATCAGATATCACGCTGGATATGAGGAAGCTGTTCGACTGCACCTTCAAGCTGTGGCTAGCTGTAATTGTAGCATGTCTTTTGTTGCTTCAAGCTTTCAGACGCAGCAGCTTCTAACTACACTGCACACTTTGGCGTGCACCAGATACAACATCACATATGACACTCATAGCGTGTTTGGGGAAGTCTAACACACCATACATATTTAGTGAGCATTGGATACACCGGAATGGACATGGTACTTAGAGAGGGTTGCAACACGACTATAGATGGCCATAAGGCATGTACAACACCAAATATAAATCGGATGCTCGATCTTCAATGGTCACGAACATCTATAATCAAGGGCTAGCTGACATATACACAACAGATAGGTTTGGTGAGTGCACCAGACATGTCCGGAGAAATTTTGTGTTAGTTTCAATGGCTATTTTTAAACTTGGAGCATATATACCACCTCAACCTATCATTTTAGAAGTTTGAGAGCTAAGGAACATATAAAGAGAGTTGAGGCTCATTTTTAGTAACTTTAGGCACCTAATTGCTTAAATATTCTCTCGATGATTAGCATATGTACTTTATGAAGTATTTAGATTTGTTGGACTACCGCTCTAAGTGCTCTAGGTTTATGCATAGTGTTTGAGTAAGGTTAGAATACCTCTTATCCTTGGTACTTGTGCGCACTATTGTAGTTGTACCAGAGGGGCATGTGGTCTTGCAAGATCACATCAAATGTGTTTGTGGTGTGACTGCCACCATGTATTAAAGGGAATGGGGCCCTCAATATTTTGGTAAAAAGCTTGATAATGAACATAATGGGGAGCGATCCAGTAGAAGTTATTCTAGAGACCCATTGCGTGTGGGGAAGGATCATGACTATCTACAGAATTATTCGACCACGAGCTTGGCCCTGATATGGGTATCCTTGTGAGGGGCTCCATTGAGGACTAAATGAAAGCTTGTCTGTTTCTACATACCTCGGTAAAAGCACCAGAGTCATTGATAAGAGTTTGTATCATTTGAACTTTTATATTTATATTATGTACCTTGGTTGTGTGTTTTACCTTTCCAGCTTAGTTGTTAGGCCAGTGGATAGGTTTTGAACCTAGGTTGCATAATTTTTTACGATAGAGATAGCAACACACATAGTCAAAATAGTAGTTGCACATAAATAGTTTATTTATTGCATATGTTTTGACTAGGCAAAAATTAGAGGCCTTATTTTATGAAATAGATTTCTTAATTCAACCCCCTCTTAGGTGTCATGGTCCATTCAATTAGTATCATAATAGGTTAGCTGAATTTGTTTTCTTCACTGCTATTGAGCCGACACTATTTAGAGTGGTTGGAATAGATACCTCTAGGTCTTAATTTCTCTTATTGGAGATCTAGGATAGATTGCTGTTTTGAGGCGATAGATTTGGGAGTTTGGAGAGTCACTCACAGTGGGATGAAACCCTTTAAAATACCAAGAAACCAATCATGGGTGATGAAAAAAATTCATCTTAATTCAAGAGGGAAAAATACTTGTTTGAATCTGTTGGCGTGGATATTTTTAACCAAGTGTTCACTCACACAAAAAATGAGTTTGGTTAAAATTACATCTGAAAGTCGCCTAGAGGGGAGGTGAATAGGGCGAAACAGAAATTTACAAAGTTAATCACAACTACAAGCCGGGTTAGCGTTAGAAATATAATCGAGTCCGCGAGAGAGGGTGCAAAACAAATCACAAGCGAATAAAGAGTGTGACACGCGAATTTGTTTTACCGAGGTTCGGTTCTCGCAAACCTACTCCCCGTTGAGGAGGCCACAAAGGCCGGGTCTTTTTCAACCCCTTCCCTCTCTCAAACGGTCCCTCGGACCGAGTGAGCTTTCTCTTCTCAAATCAACCGGGAACAAAACTTCCCCGCAAGGACCACCACACAATTGGTGTCTCTTGCCTCGGTTACAAGTGAGTAATGATCTCAAGAAAGAATGAGAAAGAAGAAAGCAATCCAAGCGCAAGAGCTCAAAAGAACACAACAAATCACTCTCACTTAACACTAAAGCTTTTGTGGAATTGGGAGAGGATTTGATCACTTGGGTGTGTCTTGTATTGAATGCCTAGCTCTTGTAAGTAGTTGGAAGGTGGAAAACTTGGATGACTTGAATGTGGGGTGGTTGGGGGTATTTATCACCCCAACCACCAAACTAGCCGTTTGGTGGAGCCTGTCTGTCGCATGGTGCACCGGACAGTCCGGTGCACACCGGACAGTGTCCAGTGCGCCAGCCACGTCACCAGGCCGTTGGATTCCGACCGTTGGAGCTCTGACTGCTGGGCCCGCTTGGATGTCCGGTGGCACACAGGACATGTACTATAGAGTGCCCGGTGTGCCACTTCGCGCGTGCCTGACTTCTGCGCGCTCTGGCGCGCATTAATTGCTTCTGCAGGTGACCGTTGGCGCGAAGTAGCCGTTGCTCCGCTGGCTCACCGGACAGTCCGGTGTGCACCAGACATGTCCGGTGAATTATAGCGGAGCGGATTTCCGAAGTTGGCGAGTTCAAAGTCGCTCTTCCTTGGAGCACCGGACACTGTCCGGTGTGCACCGGACAGTCCGGTGAATTATAGCGGAGCGCCTCTGAGTTTTCCCGAAGGTGGAGAGTTTGGCTTGGAGTTCCCTGGTGCACCGGACACTGTCCGGTGGCACACCGGACAGTCCGGTGCGCCAGACCAGGGCTGCCTTCGGTTATCCCTTGCTCTCTTTGTTAAACCCAATTCTTGGTCTTTTTATTGGCTAAGTGTGAACCTTTGACACCTGTATAACTTATAGACTAGAGCAAACTAGTTAGTCCAATTATTTGTGTTGGGCAATTCAACCACCAAAATCAATTAGGAAAATAGGTGTAAGCCTAATTCCCTTTCAATCTCCCCCTTTTTGGTGATTGATGCCAACACAAACCAAAGCAAATATGGAAGTGCATAATTGAACTAGTTTGCATAATGTAAGTGCAAAGGTTGCTTGGAATTGAGCCAATATAACTACTTATAAGATATGCATGGATTGTTTCTTCATTTTTAACATTTTGGACCACGCTTGCACCATATGTTTTGTTTTTTCAAATTCTTTTGTAAAACCTTTTCAAAGTTCTTTTGCAAATAGTCAAAGGTAAATAATAAGATTTTGCGAAGCATTTTCAAGATTTGAAATTTTCTCCCCCTGTTTCAAATGCTTTTCCTTTGACTTAAACAAAACTCCCCCTTGATAAATTCCTCCTCTTAGTGTTCAAGAGGGTTTTAAGATATTGATTTTGAAAATACTACTCTCTCCCCTTTTTGAACACAATGAGATATCAATTTGAAAATCATACCAATTGAAAAACTCTTTTTAAAATTAGATGGTGGTGCGGTCCTTTTGCTTTGGGCTAATACTCTCTCCCCCTTTGGCATGAATCGCCAAAAAACGGAGTCATTAGAGCCCTTTGAACTACTTTTCTCCCCTTTGGAAAATAAAACATATGAGTGAAGATTATACCAAAGTCGGAGAGTTGCTCGGAGCGACGACGAAGGATGAGTTATGGAGTGGAGTGGAAGCCTTTGTCTTCGCCGAAGACTCCAATTCCCTTTCAATACACCTATGACTTGGTTTGAAATAGACTTGAAAACACATTAGTCATAGCATATATAAAAGAGACATGATCAAGGTATATTTAAGAGCTATGCATGCAAGACATTAAAAGAAATTCCTAGAATCAAGAATATTTAGCTCATGCCTAAGTTTGTTAAAGGTTTGTTCATCAAGTGGCTTGGTAAAGATATCGGCTAATTGATCTTTAGTATTAATATATGTAATCTCGATATCTCCCTTTTGTTGGTGATCCCTTAAAAAGTGATACCGAATGGCTATGTGTTTAGTGCGGCTATGCTCAACGGGATTATCCGCCATGCGGATTGCACTCTCATTATCACATAGAAGAGGAACTTTGGTTAATTTGTAACCATAGTCCCTAAGGGTTTGCCTCATCCAAAGTAGTTGCGCGCAACAATGTCCTGCGGCAATGTACTCGGCTTCGGCGGTAGAAAGAGCTACGGAATTTTGTTTCTTTGAAGCCCAAGACACCAAGGATCTTCCCAAGAACTGGCAAGTCCCCGATGTGCTCTTTCTATTAATCTTACACCCTGCCCAATCGGCATCCGAATAACCAATTAAATCAAAAGTGGATCCCCTAGGATACCAAAGCCCAAACTTAGGAGTATAAACTAAATATCTCAATATTCGTTTTACGGCCGTAAGGTGAGCTTCCTTAGGGTCGGCTTGGAATCTTGCACACATGCATACGGAAAGCATAATATCCGGTCGAGATGCACATAAGTAGAGTAAAGAACCTATCATCGACCGGTATACCTTTTGATCCACGGACTTACCTTCCGTGTCGAGGTCGAGATGCCCATTGGTTCCCATGGGTGTCTTGATGGGTTTGGCATCCTTCATCCCAAACTTGTTTAGAATGTCTTGAGTATACTTCGTTTGGCTAATGAAGGTGCCTTCTTGGAGTTGCTTCACTTGAAATCCCAAGAAATACTTCAACTCCTCCATCATAGACATCTCGAATTTTTGTGTCATGATCCTACTAAATTCTTCACATGTAGACTCGTTAGTAGACCCAAATATAATATCATCAACATAAATTTGGCATACAAACAAGTCATTTTCAAGAGTTTTAGTGAAGAGTGTAGGATCGGCTTTTCCGACTTTGAATCCATTAGTGATAAGAAAATCTCTAAGGCATTCATACCATGCTCTTGGGGCTTGCTTGAGCCCATAAAGCGCCTTAGAGAGTTTATAGACATGGTTAGGGTACTCACTATCTTCAAAGCCGGGAGGTTGCTCAACATAGACCTCTTCCTTGATTGGTCCATTGAGGAAGGCACTCTTCACGTCCATTTGATAAAGCTTGAAGCCATGGTAAGTAGCATAGGCCAATAATATACGAATTGACTCAAGCCTAGCTACGGGTGCATAGGTTTCACCGAAATCCAAACCTTCGACTTGGGAGTATCCCTTGGCCACAAGTCGAGCTTTGTTCCTTGTCACCACACCATGCTCGTCTTGCTTGTTGCGGAACACCCACTTGGTTCCTACAATATTTTGATTAGGACGTGGAACCAAATACCATACCTCATTCCTAGTGAAGTTGTTGAGCTCCTCTTGCATTGCCACCACCCAATCCGAATCTTGTAGTGCTTCCTCTACCCTGTGTGGCTCAATAGAGGAAACAAAAAAGTAATGCTCACAAAAATGTGCAACACGAGATCTAGTGGTTACCCCCTTATGTATGTCGCCGAGGATGGTGTCGACGAGGTGATCTCGTTGGATTGCTTGGTGGACTCTTGGGTGTTGCGGCCTTGGTTCATCATCCTCCTTGTCTTGATCATTTGCATCTCCCCCTTGATCATTGCCGTTATCTTGAGGTGGCTCATTTGATTGATCTTCTCCTTCATCAACTTGAGCCTCGTCCTCATTTTGAGTTGGTGGAGATGCTTGCGTGGAGGAAGATGGTTGATCTTGTGCATTTGGAGGTTCTTCGGATTCCTTAGGACACACATCCCCAATGGACATGTTCCTTAGTGCGATGCATGGAGCCTCTTCATCACCTATCTCATCAAGATCAACTTGCTCTACTTGAGAGCCGTTAGTCTCATCAAACACAACGTCACAAGAAACTTCAACTTATCCAGAGGACTTGTTAAAGACTCTATATACCCTTGTGTTTGAATCATATCCTAGTAAAAAGCCTTCTACAGTCTTAGGAGCAAATTTAGATTTTCTACCTCTTTTAACAAGTATAAAGCATTTGCTACCAAAGACTCTAAAATATGAAATATTGGGCTTTTTACCGGTTAGGAGTTCGTATGATGTCTTCTTGAGGATTCGGTGAAGATACAACCGGTTGATGGCGTAGCAGGCGGTGTTGACCGCCTCGGCCCAAAATCGATCCGAAGTCTTATACTCATCAAGCATGGTTCTTGCCATGTCCAATAGAGTTTTATTCTTCCTCTCCACTACACCATTTTGTTGTGGTGTGTAGGGAGAAGAAAACTCATGCTTGATGCCCTCCTCCTCAAAAAAGCCTTCAATTTGAGAGTTCTTGAACTCCGTCCTGTTGTCGCTTCTGATTTTCTTAATCCTTAAGCCGAACTCATTTTGAGCCCGTCTCAAGAATCCCTTTAAGGTCTCTTGGGTATGAGATTTTTCCTGCAAAAAGAATACCCAAGTGAAGCGAGAATAATCATCCACAATAACTAGACAGTACTTACTCCCGCCGATGCTTATATAAGCTATCGAGCCGAATAGATCCATGTGTAGGAGCTCAAGTGGCCTGTCAGTCGTCATGATGTTCTTGTGTGGATGATGAGCACCAACTTGCTTCCCTGCTTGGCATGCGCTACAAATCCTGTCTTTCTCAAAATGAACATTTGTTAATACTAAAATGTGCTCTCCCTTTAGAAGCTTATGAAGATTCTTCATCCCAACATGGGCTAGTCGGCGGTGCCATAGCCAACCCATGTTAGTCTTAGCAATTAAGCAAGTGTCGAGTTCAGCTCTATCAAAATCTACTAAGTATAGCTGACCCTCTAACACTCCCTTAAATGCTATTGAATCATCACTTCTTCTAAAGACAGTGACACCTACATCAGTAAAAAGACAGTTGTAGCCCATTTGACATAATTGCGAAACGGAAAGCAAATTGTAATGTAAAGAATCTACAAGAAAAACATTGGAAATTGAATGGTCAGGAGATATAGCAATTTTACCCAATCCTTTGACCAAACCTTGATTTCCATCCCTGAATGTGATAGCTCATTGGGGATCTTGGTTTTTCTCATAGGAGGAGAACATCTTCTTCTCCTCTGTCATGTGGTTTGTGCACCCGCTATCGATGATCCAACTTGAGCCCCCGGATGCATAAACCTACAAAACATGTTTAGTTCTTGACTTTAGGTACCCAAATGGTTTTGGGTCCGTTGGCATTAGATATAAGAACTTTGGGTACCCAAACACAAGTCTTTGACCCCTTGTGCTTGCCCCCAACATATTTGGCAACTACCTTGCCGGATTTGTTAGTTAAAACATATGATGCATCAAAAGTTTTAAATGAAATGTCATGATCATTTGATGCACTAGGAGTTTTCTTCTTAGGCAACTTAGCACGGGTTGGTTGCCTAGAACTAGATGTCTCACCCTTATACATAAATGCATGGTTAGGACCAGAGTGAGACTTCCTAGAATGAATTCTCCTAATTTTGCTCTCCGGATAACCGACAGGGTATAAAATGTAACCCTCATTATCCTGAGGTATGGGAGCCTTGCCCTTAACAAAGTTGGACAATTTCTTAGGAGGGGCATTATGTTTGACATTTCCTCCCTGTTGAAAGCCAATGCCATCCTTAATGCCAGGGCGTCTCCCTCTATAGAGCATACTACGAGAAAACTTAAATTTTTCATTTTCTAGTTCATGCTCGGCAATTTTAGCATCTAATTTAGCTATATGATCATTTTGTTGTTTAATTAAAGCCATGTGATCATGAATAGCTTTAACATCAACATCTCTACATCTAGTGCAAATAGTGACATGCTCAGTGGTAGATGTAGAGGGTTTGCAAGAATTAAGTTCAACAATCTTAGCACGCAATATATCATTTTTATCTCTAAGATCGGAAATTGTAACATTGCAAACATCTAATTCTTTAGCCTTAGCAAGCAATCTTTCATTTTCATTTCTAAGGCTAGCAAGAGAAATGTTTAATTCTTCAATCTTAGCAAGCAAATCATCATTATCATTTCTAAGATTGGGAATTGAAACATCACAAACATTTGAATCAACCTTAGCACTTAAACTAGCATTTTCATTTCTAAGGTTGTCAATGGTCTCATGGCAAGTGCTTAGCTCACTAGATAATTTTTCGCACTTTTCTACTTCTAGAGCATAAGCATTTTTCACCTTAACATGCTTTTTGTTTTCTTTAATAAGGAAGTCCTCTTGAGTGTCCAAGAGATCATCCTTCTCATGAATGGCACTAATCAATTCATTTAATTTTTCTTTTTGTTGCATGTTTAGGTTGGCAAAAAGAGTACGCAAATTATCTTCCTCATCACTAGCATTATCATCGCTAGAGGACTCATATCTAGTGGAGGATTTGGATTTAACCTTCTTCTTTTTGCCGTCCTTGGCCATGAGGCACTTGTGGCCGACGTTGGGGAAGAGAAGTTCCTTGGTGACGGCGATGTTGGCGGTGTCCTCGTCGGAGGAGGAGTCGCTAGAGCTTTCGTCGGAGTCCCACTCGCGAAAAACATGGGCATCGCCGCCCTTCTTCTTGTAGTATTTCTTCTTCTCCTTTCTTCTCCCCTTCTTGTCGTCGCCCCTGTCACTGTCACTAGAAATATGACATTTTGCTATAAAGTGACCGGGCTTACCACACTTGTAGCAAACCTTCTTGGAGCGGGGCTTGTAATCTTTCCCCCTCCTTTGCTTGAGGATTTGGCGGAAGCTCTTGATGACGAGCGCCATTTCCTCATTGTCGAGCTTTGAGGCGTCGATTGGTTGTCTACTTGATGTAGACTCCTCCTTCTCCTCCGTTGCCTTGAATGCAACCGGTTGTGCTTCGGATGTGGAGGGATCATCTAGCTCATTGATTTTCTTTGAGCCCTTGATCATATACTCAAAGCTCACAAAATTCTCGATTACTTCCTCGGGAGTCATTAGTGCATATCTAGGATTACCACGAATTAATTGAACTTGAGTAGGGTTAAGTAAAATAAGTGATCTAAGAATAACCTTAACCCTCTCGTGGTCATCCCACTTTTTGCTCCCGAGGTTGCGCACTTGATTCACCAAGGTTTTGAGCCGGTTGTACATGTCTTGTGGCTCTTCTCCTTTGCGAAGCCAGAAGCGACTGAGCTCCCCCTCGATCGTCTCCCGCTTGGTGATCTTGGTTAGTTCATCTCTCTCGTGCGCGGTCTTGAGCACGTCCCAAACTTCCTTGGCGTTCTTTAATCCTTGCACCTTGTTATACTCCTCTCGACTTAGAGAGACGAGGAGTATAGTTGTGGCTTGGGAGTTGAAGTGCTCGATTTGGGCTACCTCGTCCTCATCATAATTCTCATCCCCTACGGATGGTACCTGTACACCAAACTCAATGACATCCCATATACTTTTGTGGAGTGAGGTTAGATGAAATCGCATTAAATCACTCCACCTTGCATAATCTTCACCATCAAAAGTTGGTGGTTTGCCTAATGGGACGGAAAGTAAAGGCGTATGTTTAGGAATGCGAGGATAGCGTAAGGGGATCTTACTAAACTTATTGCGCTCATGGCGCTTAGAAGTTATGGAGGGCGCGTCGGAGCCGGATGTGGAAGGTGATGAAGTATCGGTCTCGTAGTAGACCACCTTCCTCATCTTCTTTTTCTTGTCGCCACTCCGATGCGACTTGTGGGAAGAAGCTTTCTTCTCCTTCCCCTTCCCCTTGTTGCGGGACTCTTCTGATGAAGCTTTCCCGTGGCTTGTAGTGGGCTTGTTGCCGGTCTCCATCTCCTTCTTGGCGAGTTCTCCTGACATCACTTCGAGCGGTTAGGCTCTAATGAAGCATCGTGCTTTGATACCAATTGAAAGTCGCCTAGAGGGGGGTGAATAGTGCGAAACTGAAATTTACAAAGTTAATCACAACTACAAGCCGGGTTAGCGTTAGAAATATAATCGAGTCCACGAGAGAGGGTGCAAAACAAATCACAAGCGAATAAAGAGTGTGACACGCGGATTTGTTTTACCGAGGTTCGGTTCTCGCAAACCTACTCCCCATTGAGGAGGCCACAAAGGTCGGGTCTTTTTCAACCCCTTCCCTCTCTCAAACGGTCCCTCAGACGGAGTGAGCTTTCTCTTCTCAAATCAACCGGGAACAAAACTTCCCCGCAAGGACCACCACACAATTGGTGTCTCTTGCCTCGGTTACAAGTGAGCAATGATCTCAAGAAAGAATGAGAAAGAAGAAAGCAATCCAAGCGCAAGAGCTCAAAAGAACACAACAAATCACTCTCACTTAACACTAAAGCTTTTGTGGAATTGGGAGAGGATTTGATCACTTGGGTGTGTCTTGTATTGAATGCCTAGCTCTTGTAAGTAGTTGGAAGGTGGAAAACTTGGATGACTTGAATGTGGGGTGGTTGGGGGTATTTATAACCCCAACCACCAAACTAGTCGTTTGGTGGAGACTGTCTATCGCATGGTGCACCGGACAGTCCGGTGCACACCGGACAGTGTCCGGTGCGCCCGCCATGTCACCAGGCCGTTGGGTTCCGACCGTTAGAGCTCTGACTGCTGGGCCCGCCTGGATGTCCGGTGGCACACCGGACATGTACTATAGAGTGTCCGGTGTGCCACTTCGCGCGTGCCTGACTTCTGCGCGCTCTGGCGCGCATTAATTGCTTCTGCAGGTGACCGTTGGCGCGAAGTAGCCGTTGCTCCGCTGGCTCACCGGACAGTCCGGTGTGCACCGGACATGTCCGGTGAATTATAGCGGAGCGGATTCCCGAAGCTGGCGAGTTCAAAGTCGCTCTTCCTTGGAGCACCGGACACTGTCCGGTGTGCACCGCACAGTCCGGTGAATTATAGAGGAGCGCCTCTGAGTTTTTCCGAAGATGGAGAGTTTGGCTTGGAGTTCCCTGGTGCACCGGACACTGTCCGGTGGCACACCGGACAGTCCGGTGCGCCAGACCAGGGTTGCCTTCGGTTATCCCTTGCTCTCTTTGTTGAACCCAATTCTTGGTCTTTTTATTGGCTAAGTGTGAACCTTTGGCACCTGTATAACTTATAGACTAGAGCAAACTAGTTAGTCCAATTATTTGTGTTGGGCAATTCAACCACCAAAATCAATTAGGAAAATAGGTGTAAGCCTAATTCCCTTTCAACATCATAGGATGATTTATCAAGTGAAAATAAATCCCAGCATAAGAGACATAATTAGAAGCATTTAACTTCACACTTCTCTCACAAATGCCTTATGGCATGAGGTAACACTAAAAACTCATCCTCTAGTGAGAGTGATAGTGATGATAAAAAACCCTCTAATAAAGAACTTACAAGCCATAAAATTCTCTCAAAAAGTTTGTAAGAAAAAAAGTTCAATTAAAACACTAAAATCAAAATTAGTTAGCTTAAAAAAAATTTATCAAAATTTGCTTGAACAATATAAAATCGTTGAGCTATCTAATAAAATTTAGCAACACAAAGCTACTACAAGCACACCTATCGATAAGCAACTAATTAAAAATGACAAACTAGAAGCTAAGTTACCTATCTCTAAAGAAACTTATAAATTTTGTTTTATGAAATAGAAGCTCTTTCCAACCATAATTATGAGAAGTAATACGCTTGAGGCTATTGGTCGTACCCCTGAGGCACCTAAAATTTAAATAAATAAAATTGATAAAAAAGAGTCCTTAATTTCTTGCAATCATTTATTTGTTTCAGACTCACCCTCTTGCAAACAAACTTGTATTAAGAATGTGATTGTAGATATATGCTAAAGAGGATTGCAAAGGAGAATAAGGAACTCAAGAAAGAAGTAGCTCACCCCCTAAGTAAAAGGCAAGTTGAAATCAACTCAACGTCATCAAGATAACACCACTAAGAGTGTGAAGCTTGATGAGGGTGCAATCATGGTTTGCTACATGTGCCATAAGGAAGGTTATAAGTCCTATCAGTGCAAGTTAAAGAATAGGGGACAAAAAAGGCAAAAAGTAACATCTCCAACACTTATACCAACAAGGTGTATAAGAGGACAACCATGTATTACCTTTTGAATAAGAAGAAAATGACAAGATGATGTTCATCAAGGTGACTAAGCGAGCTATCACAAGACGAGCCAAACAAATTTGTGTGCCAAAGAAAGTTATTTCAATCATGAGGAGCACACAAAAATCTCGAAGGGGAAGTGAAAAGTCCAACGAACTTTAGGGAATTTGGAGAGTTGACCAAGTTGGGATGCTTATCATATGGTGTATCGTATTGGATTAAGCCCTTGCTAGGTGGGATAGTGAAGATTATGGATCCAAATTCCCACCTTGTTTGGTAACTAGATTTAAAAACTCTTGCAATTTCTTTTAGTATTTAGTTTCTTTCATACCTAGTTCTGCATGTGCATATTTAAATTATTGCCATGCATACACTAGTTAAATCGTATGGTAGAACTGCTCGGGTTCACTTTTACTTTTGGAGCAAACCTACGTAGTTTAATTTATCTAGGAGCATGGCACATAACTTTTTAAATTATCTTCAAATTGGTATCAACTATTTTTTACAAAGTGGTAATATTATCCAATATATGCCATACCCAATTTATAGATGATTTACTCCTAATATCACCTACAAGTAATGCTCATACTCATGTAATAAATTATCTTTTAAAGTGGTATTTTGACCTTAAGTCTCCTATAAGTATTCCAAACTTGTATACATACTTTTAGGGGGGTTATTGAAGGAAACGATGATGCCTAAGAGGGGGTGAATTAGGACTTTTAAAAACTATTCTCTAAACTAGGACACAATCAAATCACTAGAACAAAACCTATGCAAATAAACAATCTAAAATGTGCAAACTAGGTTTTGTCTAGGTGTTGTTATGTCTACCGCAAAGCCTAAGTTTCAATCCTACATATTCTAACTAGAAAGAAGAGATTGAAACTAAAGAACTTAATGTAAATGGTGAAGGTAAAGAGCTAGTAGAGAAAGCAAACTCTCGTGGATGACGCAATATTTTTACTGAGGTATCCGGAACCATGCATGGTCCTGACTAATTCTCGTCGGTGCCCCTACGCAAAGGATAGCCCACACGAGGGTCAAGCACCACGGTCGAGTAACTTCGTAGAGAGTCGCGGGCCTTCTCCACGCACAAGTGGTGCTCCGCTTCCGGCTGTTCTTTCACACTCGGTTTTATAAGGCAAACCGAAAGCGAACCATGTACGTGCCAGGATCAGAACTCACGTACACATCAATTACATAAATGACTCATCATAGCACAATGCTTCGAATAATCATAAAGAGTAAGTAATACTATTACAAACTATAGTCATTTACATTATTTATATCAAAGTGCACATAGTAGAAACGTAGCCAACGTAAATAAACCCACCATAGACAGCTGACTGGAGGAGGTCGCTAGCCTAATCCTCGAACTCGTCGAAGTCCTGAAACTCCTGGAGATCCGCATCAACGCTTTCTTCTTCTTTACGTGAGCATAGGTTGGTGAAAGGGAAATTGCCTTAAACCATTTCTTATATTTTGGTGCTTGATGACCTTCACAACCATTCAGACTAACTAGTTTGTCTAGTCTCTGATTCACATGTTCATAAGATCAACAATTTAGTTTCTAAGTCACAATCAGCTCAGTTCCAACCAAATAGGGGTAAAACATGGAATAGATGAACTACCAATAGTTCTACTCTGTGGATAACTTCTAAATACCCCAAGGAATCTATTCAACACAACATGTGGACTAATATGGTTGCTAGTGTTTATGTTTATAGTTCACAGGATGCGAAGAGGATTGGACTAAGGCAATGAGTATGCAACACCTCAAAAGAAGACATAAAAAGAAGCATAGAAGTCCAAGACTCAAGAATAATAGAAGCCCAAAGGAATCAACGAAGAAATCCAAGAAAAAGGATAGTCAACCAGCGCCTGATGGCGCACCGGACAGTGAACAGTAACTGTCCGGTGTGCACCAGACTGTCCGGTGGGACAACCGGACAGCCTGCATAGAGGGCCCCGCAGACAATCGCCCTCGGGCTGTAGCACCGGACTGTCCGATGTGCACCAGACAGTCTGGGTAACGGTCAGATCCAACGGTCGACTGCTACAGACCCCAACGACCGGCTGACGTGGCAGGCACTGGACAGTGAATAGTGCCCCGGACTATCCTGTGCGCCCGTTGACAGAAAGCTTCTACTTTCTGTCCAACAGCTATATGGGTGGTTGAGGGCTATAAAAGCCACCCCAACCAGCCCATTCACATAATTCATTGATCTATCTCATACACAAGAGTTGAATATTGACTCCTATCTACTATAGCAACACTTCTGTCGGTACCTTGAAACAGGGGTACCCATTATTGCAAGATGAAGGCGCTGCACCGGCATAGAGGTCTCTGGTTGCGCGGCGAACAATTCTTCGCCGCGCCACATCAGCCGCCCGGAGTCACCACGTGGTCAAGGAAAGAGACATGCTCCAAGATACATGCAGTGGGTCCGGACCTACTGCAAGGAAAGCACCGGACCCCCGTACGTGATGGGCGGACCTCCGGGATGGGTCCTAAACCCTCCTGAGTGGGGTCCGGACTACTCACCGCCGGGTCCCAGGATTCTGGGGTAGGGAATACCCGGACCCTGCCCAGGAAGGGGTCCGGGGACGACATGTGTCTAGACCCATCTTGGTGCGAACCTGTTCACACAACGTTCCTATTCCCTGGCCAGGCGGAGACCTGGTGCAGTCAAGCGGCCTACTATGCATGACGTGAGCATGCGGGATGGGCCTGACGTAAGGCCGCTGGGCCACGCTGCCCTTGCATTTATTGTGGAAAGGACGCGTCGTCTGACTACTCCGCTGACAGGCGATGCGCCCCTTCAGCATTTAATGCGCCCTGTCCACTCAACTGGCAGGCGGCGCCCAAGCCATCCTACAGGCGACGTGTCTGGCTATTCCTGTCGGCCAACAGTACACCTACGTCGTGGCATGCGCCACACCCATGATGACTCGCGCGTTACCGAGGGCACTGCAGCAAGATATCAATACTGAACGCACTGCGGATATCAAGGCGCACAGAGAGTACGCGGGCTTGGCAAGCAGTAGTTCCATCCTTCCATTTGTCCCTAGGCCCGCGTGTCAGGGCTCAGTACCTTTGTGCATGCCCCCCTTCAGCTATAAAAGGGGAGGCATACGACATTACAAGGAGGACTTAGACCCAAGTGATTCCAGACAACTCAAACTCTCAAGCAATACATCACACAGTGGAGTAGGGTATTACGCTCCGGCGGCCCGAACCACTCTAAATCCTCGTGTGTTCTTGTGTTCTTCCCATTTTCCAACTAACGAGCAAAACGCTTAGGCCCCTCCTCATCTTAGGATTTAGGGCGGGTGCACTCCGCCACCCGGCCGGAGATTTCCTCTCCGACAACTTCTATACACATCAAAGCATCACAACTGCTACAAAAGAGAGATCAAGCAAGAAAGAGCTACTCGTGTATGTTTAGCGATAGTGCCTTGTGAGAATCATTGAGAGAAAGTGTGTGCTACCTCTTGTGATCATTTGAGCGTGGAGTTTTGGCTCCCATTCATTGTAAAGCTAGCAAGAGCCCCTTATCTTTGTGGTTGGCCTTGCGGAGACTTCGGTCTTTTGTTGACAAAGAAGAAGGAACACTCGCCGGCCTTGGTGGCCATTGGAGAGAGGGAAAGGGGTTGAAAACTATGTGGGGGTGAGGTGTACTTACCTCTGGTCGATGATCAATGACCACACAACCCCTATTTTTGTTGAAAATAGCATGAACGACCATTTTCAATAATACCGAAGGCTAACACCTACGGATTTTTGACCAAGAAATGGTCTCCACCAGAAATCTAAGAATGTAATCTATGGCAAGGAAACATATGTGGGGTGAGGTGTACGAGCCTCTAGTCGACGATCAACGGCCACACTACCCCCATTTTTGTCAAAAATAGCCATAAACAACTATTTTCAATAATACCGAAGGCTAACACCTATAGATTTTTGACCAAGAAATGGTCTCCATTAGAAATCCAAGAATGTGATCTATGGCAAGGAAACATATGTGGGAGAGGTGTAAGAGCCTCTGGTCGATAATCAATGGCCACACAACCCTATTTTTATCAAAAATAGCATGAACATCCATTTTCAATAATACCAAAGGCTAACACCTATGGATTTTTGACCAAGAAATGGTCTCCACCAGAAATCCAAGAATGTGATCTATGGCAAGGAAACATATGTGGGGTGAGGTGTACGAGCATCTGGTCGATGATCAATGGCCACACAACCCCCATTTTTATCGAAAATAGCATGAACGACCATTTTCAATAATACCGAAGGGTAACACCTACGTATTTTTTTACCAAGAAATGGCCTCGACCAAAATCCAAGAATGTGATCTATAGCAAGGAAACATATGTGGGGTGAGGTGAATGGGTCTCTGGTCGATGGTCAATGGCCACACAACCCCCATTTTTGTCGAAAGTAGCTATGAACGACCATTTTCAATAATATCGAAGGATAATACCTACAGATTTTTGACCAACAAATGTTCTCCACATGAAATCCAAGAATGTGATCTATGGAATGGAAACATATGTGGGGTGAGGTGTTCAATGATCAATGGCCACACAAACCCTATTTTTGTGGAAAATAGCAAGAACGGTCATTTTCAATGATCAATGGCCACACAAACCCTATTTTTGTGGAAAATAGCAAGAACGGTCATTTTCAATAATACCGAAGGCTAACACCTACGGATTTTTGACCGAGAAATTGTGTCCACCAGAAATCCAAGAATGTGATCTATGGCATGGAAACATATGTGGGGTGAGTTATACGAGCCTCTGGCCGATGATCAATGGCCACACAACCCCTATTTTTGTTGAAAATAGCAAGAACAACCATTTTCAATAATACTGAAGACTAACCCCTATGGTTTTTTCACCAAGAAATTGTCTCCACCAGAAATCCAAGAATGTGATCTATGGCATGGAAACATATGTTGGGTAAGGTGTACGAACCTCCGATCGATGATCAATGGCCACACAACCCCATTTTTGTCGAAAATAGCATGAACGACCATTTTCAGTAATACCAAAGGCTAACACCTACGGATTTTTTTACCAAAAATGGTCTCCACCAGAAATCTAAGAATGTGATCTATGGCAAGGAAACTAATGTGGGGTGAGGTGTACGAGCCTTTGGTTAATGATCAATAGCCGCACAACCCCTATTTTTGTCAAAAATAGACGTGAACGACCATTTTCAATAATACAGAAGGCTGACACCTATGGATTTTAGACCAAGAAATGGTCTCCACCAAAAATCTAAGAATGTGATCTTTGACAAGGAAACATATGTGGGATGAGGTGTACGAGCCTCAAGTCGATGATCAATGGCCACACAACCCCTATTTTTGTCGAAAATAGGATGAATGACCATTTTCAATAAAACTGAAGGCTAACACCTACGGATTTTTGACCAACAAATGGTCTCCACCAGAAATCCAAGAATGTGATCTATTGCAAGGAAACATATATGGGGTGCGATGAACGAGCCTCTAGTCGATGATTAATGGCCACACAACCCCCATTTTTGTCGAAAATAACCATGAATGACCATTTTCAATAATACCAAAGGCTAACACCTACAAATTTTTGACCAAGAAATGGTCTCCAAAAGAAATCCAATAATATGATCTATGGCAAGGAAACATATGTGGGGTGAGGTGTATGAGCCTCTGGTTGATGATCAATGGCCACACAACCCCTATTTTTGTCAAAAATAGCTTGGACAGCCATTTTCAATAATACCAAAGGCTAGCACCTACGGTTTTTTGACCAAGAAATGGTCTCCACCAGATATCCAAGAATGTGATCTATGGTAAGGAAACATATGTGGGGTGAGGTGTACGAGCCTCTAGTCGACGATCAATGGCCACACAACCCCCATTTTTTGTCGAAAATAGGATGAACGCTCATTTTCAATAATACCAAAGGCTAACACCTTCGGATTTTTTACCAATAAATGGTCTCCACCAGAACTCCAAGAATGTGATTTATGGCAAGGAAACATATGTGGGGTGAGGTGTACGAGCCTCTGGTCGATGATCAACGGCCACACTACCCCCATTTTTGTAGAAAATAGCCATGAACGACCATTTTCAATAATACCGAAGGCTAACACCTACGGATTTTTGACCAAGAAATGGTCTCCACCAAAAATCCAACAATGTGATCTATGGCAAGGAAACATATGTGGGGAGAGGTGTTCGAGCCTCTGGTCGATGTTCAATGGCCACACAAACCCTAATTTTGTCAAAATAGCATGAACGACCATTTTCAATAATACCGAAGGCTAAAACCTATGCATTTTTGACCAAGAAATGGTTTCCACCAGAAATCAAAGAATGTGATCTATGGAAAGGAAACATATGTGGGGTGAGGTGTACGAGCATCTGGTCAATGATCAATGGCCACACAACCTCCATTTTTGTTGAAAATAGAATGAACGACCATTTTCAATAATATCAAAGTCTAACACCTACGAATTTTTGACCAAAAAATTGTCTCCACCTGAAATCTAAGAATGTGATCTATGGCAAGAAAACATATGTGGAGTGAGGTGTACGAGCCTCTGGACGATGATCAATGGCCACACAACCCCTATTTTTGTTGAAAATAGCATGAACGACCATTTTCAATAATACCGAAGGCTAACACGTAAGGATTTCTTATCAAGAAATGGTCTCCACCAGAAATCCAAGAATGTGATCTATGGTAAGGGAACATATGTGGGGTGAGGTGTACGAGCCTCTGGTCGATGATCAATGGCCACACAACCCCATTTTTTGTCGAAAATAGCATGAACGACAATTTTCAATAATACCGAAGGCTAACACCTACGGATTGTTTGCCCAGAAATGGTCTCCACCTGAAATCCAAGAATGTCATCTATGCCAAGGAAACATATGTGGGTGAGCTGTACGAGCCTCTGGTCGATGATCAATGGCCACACTACCCCCATTTTTATCGAAAATAGCCTTGAACGATCATTTTCAATTATACCGAAGGCTAACACCTACGGCTTTTTAACCAAGGAATGGACTCCACCAGAAATCCAATAATGTGATCTATGGCAAGGAAACATATGTTAGGTGAGGTGTACGAGTGTCTGGTCGATGATCAATGGCCACACAACTCATATTTTTGTCGAAATTAGCATGAACGACTATTTTCAATAACACTGAAGGCTAACACTTACAGATTTTTGACCAAGAAATGGTCTCAACCAGAAATCCAAGAATGTGGTCTATGGCAAGGAAACATATGTGCGGTGAGGTGTACGAGCATCTAGTCGATGATCCATGGCCACACAACCCCCATTTTTGTCGAAAATAGCATGAACAACCATTTTCAATAATATCAAAGGCTAACACCTACAGATTATTGACCAAGAAATGGTCTCCACTAGATATCCAAGAATGTGATCTATGGCAAGGAAACATATGTGGGGTGAGGTGTACGAGCCTGTGGTCGACGATCAATGGCCACACAAACCCCATTTTTTGTCAAAAATAACAAGAACGACCATTTTCAATAATGCCGAAGGCTAACACCTACGTATTTTTTACCAAGAAATGGTCTCCACCAGAAATACAAGAATGTGATCTATGGCAAAGGAAACATATGTGGGTCAGGTGTATGAGCCTCTGGTCGATGATCAATGGCCACACTACCCTTATTTTTGTCGAAAATAGCCATGAACGACCATTTTGAATAATACTAAAGGCTAACACCTACGGATTTTTGACCAAGAAATTGTCTCCACCAGAAATCCAAGAATGTGATCTATGGCAATGAAACATATGTGGGGTGAGGTGTACGAGCATCTGGTCGATGATCAACGGCCACACAACCCCCATTTTTGTCGATAATAGCATGAACGACCATTTTCAATAATACCGAAGGCTAACACCTACAGATTTATGACCAAGAAATGGTCTCCACTAGAAATACAAGAATATGATCTATGGCAAGGAAACATATGTGGCAGAAGTGTACGAGCCTCTAGTCGATGGTCAATGGCCACACAACCCCCATTTTTATCGAAAGTAGCCATGAACAACCATTTTTAATAATATCGAAGGATAACACCTACGGATTTTTGACGAAGAAATGGTCTCCTCCTAAAATCCAAGAATGTGATCTATGGCAAGGAAACATATGTGGGGTGAAGTGTACGATCCTCTAGATGATGATCAAAGGCCACACAACCCCTATTTTTGTTGAAAATATCATTGTCGGTACCTTGAAACAGGGGTACCCCTTGTTACAAGATGAAGGCGCTGCGCCAACGGAGAAGTCTCTGGTTGCGCGGAGAACAGTTCTCCATCGTGCCACATTAGCCGCCCTAGGGTCGCCACGTGGTCAAGGAAAGGGACGTGCTCCAGGATACACGCAGTGGGTCCGGACCTACTGTAAGGAAAGCATCGGACCCCCGTACGTGACGGGCGGACCTCCGAGATGGGTCACGAACCCTTCTGAGTGGGGTCCGGACTAATCACCACCGGGTCCCAGGATTCTGGGACCCGGAATACCCGGACCCTACCCTGGAAGGGGTCCGGGGACGACATGTGTCTAGACCCAGCTTGGTGCGAACCTGTCCACGCAACGTTCCTATTCCCTGGTCAGGCGGAAACCTGGTACAGTCAAGCGGCCTACTATGACGTGAGCATGCAGGATGGACCTGACGTAAGGCCACTGGGCCATGCTGCCCCTGCATTTATTGTGGAAAGGACGCGCCATCTGACTACCCCACTGACAGGCTATGTGCCCCTTCAGCATTTAATGCGCCCTGTCCACTCAACTGGCAGGCGGCGCCCAAACCATCCTACAGGCGGCGTGTCTGGCTATTCCCGTTGGCCAACAGTACACCTACGTCGTGGCATGCGCCGCACCCATCATGACTCGTGCGTTACCAAGGGTCCTGCAGCAAGATATCAATACAGAACGTACTACGGATATCATGACACACGGAGATTACACGGGCTAGGCAAGCGGTAGTTCCATCCTTCCATTTGTCTCTGCGCCCGCGTGTCGGGGCTCAGAACCCTTGTACATGCCCCCCCTTGAACTATAAAAGGGGAGGCATGCGACGGGCTGACTTAGACCCAAGTGATTCTAGACAACTCAAACTCTCAAGCAATACATCACACAGTGGAGTAGGGTATTACGCTCCGGCGGCCCAAACCACTCTAAATCCTTGTGTGTTCTTGTGTGCTTTCCATTTTCCAACTAACGAGCAAAACGCTTAGGCCCCTCCTCATCTCAGGATTTAGGGCGGGTGCACTCTGCCACCCGGCCGAAGATTTCCTCTCCGACATTTGGCGCGCCAGGTAGGGGGAAAGTATTAGGTTTTTGCTTGTTTTCCTGTTCGACACTATGGTCCATATCACTGAGCATTGTGACAAAACTTCTGAAGACTTCCCCATGGATAAAGAGGTCGCATCTTCTACGCCACAGAGCTCTGGCCGCGCGACGCTTGGTGCCACAGCCGTGCGCCCCGCGTGGCAGCACACGCCAGCGTAGGCGTCTCGGACTCCATCAGGGGTTGCTCCCGCCGGAGCGCTCTCTGCGGCCAGGGAGTTGTTGCGCCACCCACCAAACCCACGGCCTTGCCAGGGGCTATGAGGCAGTGGCGCGATGACGTGGATCGCCTCCTTAGCATGGCGCACAATGGCTCGATCAGGCCCAAACCTCGATCATCCCGGCGCCAGTACGAGGCATCAGCCTCGGAGCGCTCGCCCTCGGTAAGGGCTGCCCCGACCAAAGATCTGCGAGCAGAGCTGAACCGCAGACAGCAGAAGGAAACGCACAAGTTCCACCAGAGAGACCAGAAGACCTGCGGGACGAACTCAATCGCTGGCGTGCAGGCAAAGATGCCTGTATCTCTTTAGAGAAGGCGTGTGAGCGCCGCGGCAACCTCGAGCAAGATGTCGCTGCGGTCGCGCCGCAGGCCCTAGGGGATGCTCGATTCCAGACCAGCATCTCGTTGGCTAGAGTGGGCTGTGCCGCCCTAGCGAACCACCTCCGCGCGGCAACGTGGCCACCCAAGTTTCGGCCACACCTGCCAGAAAAATACGACGATACGACAAACCCGTCAGAATTCCTGCAGGTTTATGTCACCGCCATTACGGCAGCAGGTGGAGGCACAGCCATAATGGCAACCTACTTTCATGTAGCCTTATCTGGGCCAGCCCGGACTTGGCTCATGAACCAAGCCCTAGGGTCCGTCTACTCCTGGGAAGAGCTCTGCGCACGGTTCGTGGCAAACTTCGCTAGCGCTTACCAGCGGTACGGTGTGGAGGCGCACCTCCATGCAGTAAGGCAGGAACCCGGGGAGACCCTCCAGGTGTTCATTTCCCGCTTCACCAAGGTACGTGGGACAATCCCCCGTATCTCGGATGCTTCCATCATCACTGCTTTCTGCCAGGGGGTACGAGGTGAAAAGATGCTGGAGAAGTTGGCCACGCATGATGTGGATAACGTCGCCACACTCTTTGCTCTAGCTGACAAATGCGCTAGAGCCGCCGTGGGCCATGCTTGGCACTCGGCACCACAGGTCGGGGTTACCCAGATGGGCGATTCGAATGTCGTCACCCAGGGCAGAGGCAAGAAGAAAAAGATGAACAAGAACCGCGGCCAAGAGAAGCCGCAGTTTGCTGCTTCAGTCGCTGCTGCCGCTGCCGGGGGCCAAGGTGAGCACAACAAGCGCCCAAGGCCCTAGGAAAGCAGCGGTGGCACATGCCCAGTGCACCCCAACAGCCGCCACCGTGCCGCCGACTGCCGTGAGATTATCAAACTCGTGAGGCGCATCAGCGAGCGGCGCGAGCAGTCCTCCAAGGACGTCTCGCCGCCTCACCACCGGCCAGGCCAGAAGGAGGCCGACGAAGAGGTCGCGGCTGTGGAGGGACGAGACCTCGGCTATCAGTCGCCCGAGGGGGACCTTAAGGACGTTTTCACTGGAGATTCTGACTCCAGCGATGATGGCGACTGTCGCAAGAAGCTGTATGTAATGTACGACGGAAGCTGGGAGCTCATCTCCCGCAGGAGTGTCAAGTCCCTGCGATGAGAGGTCCTTTCGGCGGTCCCAGGGGTCCCCAAAGCTGCTCCACACCAGCGGTGGAGGGGCACCACCAAGGGTCCTTCCCAGCTAGGAGAGAGCTTGTAAAGCCCTTCTTGGTTCAGTACTCGCCTTAGAACCAGGTCCCCGACTTCAAGCTTCCTATTATGCACGAACCGTTGGTGGTAGCGCCTGAGCGCCTGGTTGTACCGTGCATTTTGGACTGCTGCTCGCCACCTGTGCTCGTCGATGAAGTCCACATCCTCGCGCCGTAGTTGTTCCTGTGCAGACTCATCAAACGACTGGGCCCCTGGGGAGCCCATAATGATTTCCGGGGGAAGGCAGGCTTCGGCCCCGTAGACCAGGAAGAATGGGGTCTCCCCGGTAGCTCGGCTGGGCGTGGTCCGGTTCCCCCATAGCACGGAGGGCAGCTCACTGGCCCAATTTGCGCCATGATTCTTTAAGCAGTCATAGGTACGCGTCTTGAGTCCCCTGAGAATCTCTGCATTTGCTCTCTCCACCTGTCCGTTGCTCCTAGGGTGGGCCACGGATGCGAAGCAGAGCTAGGTGCCGATGCCTTCACAGTACTCCTGAAAGATCCGACTTGTAAACTGGGTCCCGTTGTCTGTAATGATACGACTTGGGACCCCAAATCTGCAGACAATCGACTTAAGGAAGGCGACAACAGTGCTCTGGGTGATGCTGACCACAGGGGTGGCTTCCGGCCACTTGGTGAACTTGTCATTGGCAACAAAGAGGTACCGGTACCCGCTGACAGCCCTGGGAAACGGTCCCAGGATATCCACCCCCCATACGGTGAATGGCCAGGAGCGCGGAATCATTTGTAGAGCCTGAGCTGGTGTGTGTATCAGCTTTGCATGGTACTGGCACGCTTCGCAGGACTTTACTAGCTCGGCCGCATCCTGGAGGGCGGTTGGCCAATAAAAACCATGCCGGAAGGCCTTACCGACCAGTGTGCGGGATGAAGAATGGCTTCCACACTCCCCTCCATAGATCTCCAGGAGTAACTCAAGGCCCTCTTCCTGGGTGATGCACTACATGAGAATGCCGTTGGCGCCATGGCGGTAGAGACCCCCTTCTACCATCGTGTATCGCTTAGCCAACCGCACTATGCGCTCAGCGGAGACATGGTCTTCAGGAAGGATATTTTCCTTCAGGTAGTCCCGGATCTCGGAGATCCATGCATCGGGACCGCTCTGAGTTGTCAACTTTGGTGCTAAGGGGTCAGCAGAGTCCCCCAGAGCACACACAGCCTTTGGTGGGTTCTGGGATGCCACCGGGACCGCCGGCTTCGAGGTGCCGATCTCGCCCCCTTCGCCCAGTTTGGCCGGCTGGGCGGCGGGCCTCAGCAGCCGTCTTTCAAAGACGCCCTCGGGCACGGGTGCCCGAGTTGATGCCCTCTAGGAGAGGTCATCTGCCGCTAAGTTGTCGGCCCGGGGAACATGTTGCAGTTCTAGGGCCGTGAAGTCCTTCTCCAGCTTCTTTACATGGAGGAGGTAAGCTGCGAGCCTGGGCTCGTTGCAGCTACATTCCCCGCGGACCTGCTTGATGATTAGCTGAGAGTCCCACTTCACGAGGAGCTGGCGGACCCCCAGGGATAGGGCCGTGGATAGGCCGAAGATCAGTGCCTCATACTCCACCATGTTGTTGGTGGCCTTGAACTCAAGACGCACCACATACTTCAGCTGGTCTCCGCCTAGGCCAACGAGGACTACTCCCACGCCAGCACTCTGTTGGCGGGCGGATCCGTCGAAGAAGAGCGTCCAGTGGGGCTCGATGAAGATCGGATCCCTGCGCTCCGCAGGTGTGGGGCCTGGAACAAGGTCCGGGCCCCCAGGGGCGCACGAGGGTGGAGTCCACTCCACGATGAAGTCGGCCAGGACCTGACTTTTGATGGCGTGGTGGGGCTAGAAGTCTAGCTGGAACTCGGCAAGCTCTGCCGCCCACTTGGCGATGTTGCCAGTGGCGTTTGGGTTGTGGAGGATGGCCCTTAACGAAAAGGAGGTCACCACCACAACTTTGTGCGCCTGGAAATAGTGACGCAGTTTCCTAGATGCAACTAACACAGCGTAGAGGAGCTTGTGCGTCTCGAGGTACCTGGTCTTTGCTTCATGGAGTACCTCGCTGACGTAGTAGACCGGTTTCTGGACAGTCCGGGTCTCTGTAGCTGGTCCTAAGTTTTCAGGTTTCTGTCCTTCTTGTGTCGCCCTTTCGGCGACTAGCACCATGCTTATCGCTTCTGCAGCCGCCGCAATGTATAAGTACAATGGTTCCCCTGGCTCCGGAGCAACCAGGATCGGTAGGGAAGCTAGGTGCTGCTTCAATTCTTGGAAGGCTTGTTCCGCCTCTTTGATCCAGGTAAATGGGCCTGATTTCCGCAGGAGCTTGAAGGGCAGTGCCCTCTCAGCCAACCTCGAAATGAAGCGGCTAAGGGCTGCCAGTGACCCCGTAGGCTTCTGGATGTCCTTAATTCGGGCGGGAGGCCTCATCACCTCAATAGCCTTGATTTTCTCCGGGTTAGCTTCAATGCCCCGGTATGAAACCAGGAACCCTAGCAACTTCCCTGCGGAGACACCAAAGATGCATTTCTCTAGGTTTAGCTTGGTGCGGGTTGCCCGCAGCTTGCCGAAAACCAGGGTCAAGTCTTCCACTATAGTCGATCCCTCCCTAGTCTTGACCACGATGTCATCGACGTAGATCTCCACCTTGTCCCGAATCAGGTCCCCAAAGGTCTTACTCATTGCCCGAACAAATGTTGGCAAGGCGTTTTTCAGACCATAGGGCATTACAACATAACAGTATAGCCCATGCACTTTCACAAAAGCGGTATGCCTCCTATCCTCTTTAGACATCCGGATTTGATGGAAACCAGAGTAGGCGTCCAAGAAGGACAAAAGGTCGCACCCTGAGGTAGAGTCCATGATATGATCTATACGTGGTAGTGGATACGGGTCCTTGGGACATGCCTTATTCAGGCTGGTGTAGTCGATGCACATCCGAAGCTTCCCGTTTGCCTTTGGCACGATGACTGGGTTGGCCAGCCACACAGGGTGATGAACCTCTTCGATGAAGCCAGCATGCAACAGCTTCCGGACCTCCTCACGGATGAAGTCCTGTCGCTCCATGGACTGTCTCCGTGGCTTCTGGCTTACCGGCTTGGCGTCCGGGTAGATCTTTAGGTGGTGCTCAATCACCTCCCTAGGGATCCCAGGCATCTGCGACGGCTCCCATGCGAACACGTCGGCATTTGCTTGGAGGAATGCGACGAGCGCGAGCTCCTATTTTCCCCCCAGATTCCCCGTGATGCGGGTGGTCTAGGAGGGGTCTGCGCCAACCTGGATGGTCTTCGCGGGCCCACCGTATGCTCCGGACGGCTGTACTTTCAGCACCTTGGAGGGCGCCCTGGCACTGGGGGCCGAGGGGCCTCTCCCTCCATCGTCCGGTCGAGCGATCTCGGCCGCCAGAGTGTGTAGCTTCTCGACGGCTGCTAGTGCGGCGGTGTGGTCGCCCCGCACGGTGAGGATCCCAGTGGGGGACGACATCTTGAGGACCAAGTACCCGTAATGGGCAATGGCCATGAATCGGTACAGGGCCGGCCTCCCAATGATGGCGTTAAAAGGGAGGTTGACCTCCGCGACGTCGAACTGGACGTTTTCCGTGCGGAAGTTTTCCTCCGTCCCAAATGTAACCGGGAGCGTTATGCTCCCGAGGGGATATACGGGTTGCGGGCCCACCCCGGAGAATGGGCGAGAGGGCCACAGCCACGACCCCGGGACCTAAAGCTGTCTGAATGCTGCATGGCTAATGACATTGAGGCCGGCCCCTCCGTCGATCAACATGTGATGTAGCCGCATGTTGGTGACAACAGGGGCGGTGATGAGCGGCAGTACGCCGGCCCCCGCCATGTTGTCGGGGTAGTCGGATGCCTCCGCCTCGCCACAGATAACGGAGTACCTCTTCCCAATCCCTGGAATATAGAGCATCTCCATAAGTTTTTTCGGTAAAAACAGAGTTGGGGTTCGGTCTCCTTCCCTGTAACTAAGAAGCACACATATATGCGCCAGCCCGGTGAGGTCCGCCCTCAATAAACTCGGCCTGTTGGCCTACACTCGTGTATATCCAGTTATAAGGAAGTGGTTCGACCCACAGAGCTGTTTTTATGTTGGTTTTATTCTTAAGTTTACAACCATTATTACTATCTAACCCACCCATGCAGTCTCCCTCCCTGGCTGGTATAGCGACATCCAAATTGAGTAGCCAGACCCGGCAACCAGACGATGGGGTGGTTCAGGGCCGTGAAGTCACTTAGTATGGTCAAGTACCGTAAGCCTACACGCCCCACCACTCTGCAGCCGGTCCTGTTGCGTGAATCAAAGGATAAGAAATACCAGCTAGCGGACCCTATGGGTGCGCTACTAAAAATTCCTACCCAAGACTGTGTGCAGGTTGGGTCCCAGTTAAGATTGCCCCTTGGGGGCCATGACACCAATTCCTCCCTAAGAATCCTGGCATCCAGCCTCAACACGTCGAGGCCATATCCCAGGGGGGCCAAGTACCAGGGAAGAAGTTGGTAACAATACACACAACAAAGAAAAAGTGGCGTGCAGATAAGTTGTAATATCACCTGATAAGTAGTGCCCAAAGAGTATCTTACAAAATCAAAGATATATTACAACCCGCTCCCCAGCGGAACCCTCATTTTCTCCACGCAGGCCTGGCTACTCATCGTCAGTAGGATCCCGCTGGAAGCGCCCGACCACCATGTCCACAACACCCTGCACGCCCTCCCGGGCAGCGTCTTCAGTATCGACCACCGGACCTGCGACGACTGGCCCCAAGGAGACAACCGGGTCATGGCTCCGAAAGCATGTCAAGACATACTCTATTGCCGACCGGTAGAGTCTGCTGCCCTCGGCCTCCAGGTGGGCGCCAAGAATCTGATCCAGACGTCGGAGGCGGTAAGCAGCGAAATCCAGTACCGGGAGCGCGTCGGAGATGGATGCCGGCCGCACCAATGCCGGGATGGGACTCACCCCCCAACGGCACCAATGTCTTACTTGCCTCGTCAGCCTAGGCGGCGATGCGCTGGGCCCCAACGCGTTCTCAGCCCGGAGATCGTCGAGCGTCTTCCTCATCACCTCCACCGCCTAGGGCCCGAGGCCGTCTGCATCGCCTGAGCAGCCTGCACCATCTAGAACTGGTGGACCTGCTCCTCCAGTGCCCGCACTTTCCCCTCCAAACGCTTCCCTTTCTCCTCTGCCTCAAGCTCAAGCTCGTCCAGCAACTTGTTCCGCCTTGCCCACATCTCCTCCCTGAAGGCGAGGTCCTCCTCCTGCCAGGTGAGATCAGTCGCTCGTTTCTCCAGGGAAGCATTCTTCTCCTTGAGGCTTTCCTCGGCGCGAGCAATGTTGCTAGCCTTGTCGACAAGTTCCTGCTGCAGCTTCTGCAGCTTCGCCTCAGTCGCAGCCTCCTCGTCCCGCTGTTTCTCCAGCATCGCATTATAGGCTTTCAGCTTATCATGGAACGTTGTGATGGCCTCCTCCCTTTGGTCTAAGTGTTCCTTCTTCTTGACCAAGCTTTTCTCCTTCCGGGTCACCTCCTGCTCTCTCGGTCAGACATCTTTCGGATGTCCTCCTTGAGGTCCTCGCGCTCCTGCTCAAGCTCGGCCCGCTCTGAGGTGAATTGGCAGGATGCCGCCTTAGTGCACTTCTCCAGTTGGGTGCACCAGTCGCCAAGGCGCTGGTGCTCAGTCTCAAGCGCCTCCCACTCCCACAGGATAGCCGCCTCGGTTTCCTAGAGGGCCTGATGAGCGTGGGATAGCACCTGAGGGAGGGGAGTCAGCGTTGCTTCTGGTTCGTTGCCAGACTGGAGCGAACGCCCAAGAATAACCTCTGGATCCTCCGGAGTTGGCGACAGGATAGAGCTAGTCGCGCCCCCACGCCTACCGCCGGCGGTGTATCCGACGGTATCGCCGCCGTTGGATCTGCAGTAACTATTGGCGGCACTGCCACCTCTGGACCCCAAACTGGAACTTGGGAACCCGAAGGCATTGCCTCGACGGTGACAGGCGGATCCTGGGGGCCTGACGGTGCCACCTCAGCACCAGCGTCACCTCGCATGGTGGGGGCAAACGCAGCAGGAACCTCTTCGGCTGCTGCCGGTGGTGGGCTTGATGTCGACACTGATGAGGCTGTGGCTAGCCGTTGACGGATCGTCGGCGACATTCCCAGTAGATGTATGCTGCTGGGAACCAGACCCACCGGCGGGCATAGCGGCCGGCGAGGGAGGAGCGTCCTCGGAAGCCGAAGAAGGGGAGGCCCTGATGGGCAAAGGACGGATCAAGACCTGTCAGCATAAAAGCTACGCTCGGAAAAACATTGGAAGAGTCTAAACTTACTTGGGGCCATGAACCTTCCAGTGGCCCTGGAAGCGGGGCGCCCGCTATCGTTGCTGCTGCTGCCGCTCCTACTGCTGTTGCTGCCGCTGCCCCCGCGGTGACGACGGTCGGTGTGATGCAGGTGGCGGTAGCGGTGGTGTCAGATCCGAAGGTGGTGGTGGCGGAGGGCTCACACCCCTCTGCCCGTCCTGGACCCGAGGTTCGGCCTCCTTAGTCCCACCAGCTATCTTCTAACGCTTCTGGGGGAGTCAGAATCAAGGGGTAGATCCGAAACAAAAGACCCATCGGCGCGACGCAGTCGGTGTCGCCTCACTCCCTCCGACCTCCCGGCGGCGTCCGGGGCGGAGGAGCTACTTGTAGGCCCCTTGCCCTTGTCCGAGGAACTGGGGGCCGTAGGAGGAGCTCTAGGGCCCACATCGGCATGTTGGGGACCTCGGACCGGTACACCGGGAATATGGATCCCCCGGTGGGGGTCCCGGCCACCGGTCTGGCGGATCGCCATACCACTCTCATCAAGGGTCGGCAGTCGGGCCATCAGTGCTGACCGCAACCCTGGATTGTCGCAGAGCGGCGAAATACCCTGGGGAGGTATCAAGGTTTCAGGGATAAAAGTCTCACCAGTGATCCCCTTCACCAAAATTTCCAACTGCTCCTAGGACAGGTCAGTCCCAGGCCCGCGCTGGATCCTACCAATGTCGCTAAGGCCGGTAAACCAGCAACACAGACGCGGCCTCCCATGCAGCGGCATGACCCGGCGCTTTAGGAAATCGCCGAGTACGTGCATCGAGGTCAGGCCACCAACCGCCAGTTCCTTAATCCTATCCAGGATGGGCCCGAACTCTGGCGCGAGGCACGGTTTTACCCTCCATTGCTTCCGATCGAGTCTGGGCCCGTCACTCGGAAGGGCAAGGCGGTCGTTGATCTCAGCGCTGGCGATCACCCAGTCATTTCGCTAGTTCTCCCACCTCACGCCACCAAGGGAGGCAATGTAGGTCACTGTTGGATCTGACCTCGTCTGGAAGTAGTAGGCCCCAAGGTGGTCTTTACCCTTCCTAGACCTCACCAGCACAAAAAACTGGCAGAAGAGGGAAGTGCAGGCTGCCACTCCCACGAACATCTCACAGAAATGGACAAAGATGGCCACCTGGAGGATGGAGTGGGGTGTGAGATGCTGTAGTTGAAGTCCGAACTCCTACAGCAGTAGCAGGAAGAATGACGAAATTGGCAGCGCCAACCCGCAGAAGAGATAGAAAACGAAGAGCACAAACTCCCCGGTAGCGAGATCGCCGAGGGGAGTAGTGCCAGCCCGGATCCTCCCGGCAAGCGCTGACGTGCCCCATCCGAGCAGGTGGCGCACCGTGTCAAGCGCTTCCTCGATCTGGAAATGATCGGGACGAACTAGCATGGCCATGGCAACCACGGCGGCGGAAAATTGGGGAGCACGAACGCGGAGAAGCGTGGATGGTTCGGAGGTGAAAGGGCGGAGCAGTTGGGGGAAGTGCGAAAGCAAAACCACTGCGCGCGGAGAACCCCTTTTTCAAGAAAAGGCTCCCCGCGCACCCTGGAAAAATTCGCCTGACGCACACCTAGCGCCCGAACAACTCAGTCACTGACATGGGGCCCCGGACCCACGAGTCGCGTAGCTGGGACGCTGGTTTCCATGCGCGGAAGTAGCAAAACCACCGTGCACGCTCCCACGCCGCCTCGGGGCCGCTGCCAGAGGATATTTTTAACATAGGCGGGGCCAACAGAGCGCCCCACGCACGCGTGGCATGGCCAAACCGCCATGCGTGGGGGCCACGCACCAGCCAGCCGCGAAGACGGGCATGACGGTTGGTGTGACCAATAGCAGACTGACAGCTTGTGCGCGGTGGGTTAATACAGCGCGCGCTAAGGAGATGCCCCGATCACCGGCCATGTTGTGCTTTCATAGGATACAGGTTTTGGCCCCACCTGCAGGCTCGCACCCTCCCCTGAGGTGGGCCCGGGTGCCACTGTCGGTACCTTGAAACAGGGGTACCCCTTGTTACAAGATGAAGGCGCTACGTCGCCGGAGAAGTCTCTGGTTGCGCGGAGAACAGTTCTCCGCTGCGCCACATCAGCCGCCCTGGGGTTGCCACGTGGTCAAGGAAAGGGACGTGCTCCAGGATACACGCAGTGGGTCCGGACCTACTGCAAGGAAAGCACCGGACCCCCGTACGTGATGGGCGGACCTCCGAGATGGGTCCCAGACCCTTCTGAGTGGGGTCTGGACTAATCACCGCCGGGTCCCAGGATTCTGGGACCCGGAATACCCGGACCCTACCCTGGAAGGGGTCCGGGGATGACATGTGTCTAGACCCAGCTTGGTGCGAACCTATCCACGCAACGTTCCTATTCCCTGGTCAGGCGGAGACCTGGTACAGTCAAGCGGCCTACTATGATGTGAGCATGCGGGATGGACCTGATGTAAGGCCGTTGGGCCATGCTGCCCCTGCATTTATTGTGGAAAGGGCGCGCCGTCTGACTACCCCACTGACAGGCGATGTGCCCCTTCGGCATTTAATGCGCCCTGTCCACTCAACTGGCAGGCGGCGCCCAAGCCATCCTACAGGCAGCGTGTCTAGCTATTCCCGTTGGTCAACAGTACACCTACGTCGTGGCATGCGCCGCACCCATCATGACTCGCGTGTTACTGAGGGCGCTGCAGCAAGATATCAATACAGAACGTACTACGGATATCATGACGCACGGAGATTACACGGGCTGGGCAAGCAGTAGTTCCATCCTTCCATTTGTCTCTGCGCCCGCGTGTCGGGGCTCAGAACCCTTATACATGCCCCCCTTGAACTATAAAAGGGGAGGCATGCGACGGGCTGACTTAGACCCAAGTGATTCTAGACAACTCAAACTCTCAAGCAATACATCACACGGTGGAGTAGGGTATTACGCTCCGGCGGCCCAAACCACTCTAAATCCTTGTGTGTTCTTGTGTTCTTCTCATTTTCCAACTAATGAGCAAAACGCTTAGGCCCCTCCTCATCTTAGGATTTAGGGCGGGTGCACTCCGCCACCCGGCCGTAGATTTCCTCTCCGTCAATCATGAACGACCATTTTCAATAATACCGAAGGCTAACACCAACAGATTTTTTACCAATAAATGGTTTCCACCAGAAATCCAAGAAAGTAATCTTTGGCAAGGAAACATATGTGGCGTGAGGTGTATGAGCCTCTGGTCGATGATCAATGGCCACACAACCCCATTTTGTCAAAAATAGCATGAACCACCATTTTCAATAATACTGAAGGCTAACACCTACGAATTTTTGACCAAGAAATGGTCTCCACCAGAAATCCAAGAATGTGATCTATGGCAAGGAAACATATGTGGGGTGAGGTGTATGAGCATCTGGTCGATGATCAATGGCCACACAACCCCCATTTGTTTCAAAAATAGCATGAACGACCATTTTCAATAATATCGACGACTAACACCTACAGATTATTGACCAAAAATGGTCTAAACTAGATATCCAAGAATGTGATATATGGCAAGGAAACATATGTGGTGTGAGGTGTATGAGCCTCTGGTCGACGATCAATGGCCACACAACCCCCATTTTTGTAAAAAATTACAAGAACGACCATTTTCTATAATACCGAAGGTTAACACCTACGGATTTTTGACCAAGCAATGGTCTCCACCAGAAATCCAAAAATGTGATATATGGTAAGGAAACATATGTGGGGTCAGGTGTATTAGCCTCTGGTCGATGATCAACGGCCACACTACCCTCATTTTTGTCGAAAATAGCCAAGAACGACCATTTTAAATAATACTAATGGCTAACACCTACAGATTTTTGACCAAGAAATGGTCTCCACTAGAAATCCAATAATGTGATTTATGACAAAGAAACATATGTGGGGTGAGGTGTATGAGCCTCTAGTCGATGTTCAATGGCCACACAACCCCCATTTTTTGTCGAAAGTAGCCATCAACGACCATTTTCAATAATATCGAAGTGTTACCTACGGTTTTTTGACCATGAAATGTTCTCCACCTAAAATTCAAGAATGTGATCTATGGCAAGGAAACATATGTGGGGTGAGGTGTACGAGCCTCTGGTCGATGATAAATGGCCACACAACTAGTCGAAAGTAGCATGAACGAAAATTTTCAATAATACCGAAGCCTAACACCTACGGTTTTTGGCCAAGAAATGGTCTCCACCAGAAATCCAAGAATGTGATTTAAGGCAAGGAAACATATGTGGGGTGAGGTATATGAGCCTTCGGTGGATGATCAATAGCCACACAACCCCTATTTTTGTCGAAAATAGCATGAACGACCATTTTCAGTATTACCGAAGGCTAACACCTACAGATTTTTTACCAAGAAATGTTCTCCACTAGAAATCCAAGATTATGATCTTCGGTAAGGAAACATATGTGGGGTGAGCTGTATGAGCCTCTGATCGATGATCAATGGCCACACAACCCCCATTTTTGTCGGAAATAGCCATGAACGACCATTTTCCATAATACCGAAGGCTAACACCTATAGATTTTTGACCATCAAATGGTCTCCACTAGAAATCCAAGAATGTGATCTATGACAAGGAAACATATGTGGGGTGAGGTGTACGAGCATCTAGTCGATGATCAATGGCCACACAACCCCTTTTTTGTCGAAAATAGCATGGACGACCATTACAATAATATCGAAGGCTAACACCTAAAAATTATTAACCAAAAAATGGTCTCCACTCGATATCCTAGAATGTGATCTATGGCAAGGAAACATATGTGGGGTGAGGTGTACGAGCCTCTGGTCGACGATCAATGGCCACACAATCCCATTTTCGTAAAAAATAACATGAACGACCATTTTTAATAATACCGAAGTTTGGTACCTATAGAATTTTGAAAAAGAAATGGTCTCCACTAGAAATCCAAGAATGTGATCTATGGCAAGGAAACATATGTGCGGTCAGGTGTACGAACCTTGGTCGATGATCAATGGTCACACATCCCCTATTTTTCTCGAAAGTAGCCATGAACGACCATATTCAATAATATCGAATGATAACTCCTATAGATTTTTGACCAATAAATGGTCTTCACCAAAACTCTAAGAATGTGATCTATTGGAAGGAAAAATATGTGGGGTGAGGTGTACGAGCCTCTGGTCAATGATCAATGGCCACACAACCCCTATTTTGTCGAAAATAACATGAACGACCATTTTCAATAATACCGAAGGCTAACATCTATGGATTTTTGACCAAGAAATGGTCTCCACCATAAATCTAAGAATGTGATCTTTGGCAAGGAAACATATGTGGGGTGAGGTGTATGAGCCTCTGGACGATGATCAACGGACACACAACCCCATTTTTGTTGAAAATAGCATGAACGACCATTTTCAATAATACCGAAGGCTAACACCTATGGATTTTTTTTACCAAGAAATGGTCTCCACTAGAAATCCAAGAATGTGATCTATGTTAAGAAAACATATGTAGGGTGAGGTGTATGAGCCTCTGGTCGATGATGAATGGCCACGCAACTGCAATTTTTGTCGAAAATAGCATGAACAACCATTTTCAATAATACCGAAGGCTAACACCTACGGATTTTTGACCAAGAAATGGTCTCCACTTGAAATTAGAGAATATGATCTATGGCAAGGAAACATATGTGGGGTGAGGTGTACGAGCATTTGGTCGATGATCAATGGCCACACAACCCCTATTTTTTTGTCGAAAATAGCATGAACGACCATTTTCAAAAATACCAAAGGCTAACACCTACGAATTTTTGACCTAGAAATGGTCTCCACCAGAAATCCAAGATTGTAATCTATGGTAAGGAAACATATGTGGGGTCAGGTGTACGAGCCTCTAGTCTATGATCAATGGCCACACAACCCCTATTTTTGTCAAAAATATCATGAACGACCATTTTTATTAATACCGAAGGCTAACACCTACGGATTTGTGAACAAGAAATGGTCTCCAGTAGAAATACAAGAATGTGATCTATGGCAAGGAAAAATATGTGGGGTGAGGTGTACGAGCCTCTGGTTGATGATCAATGGACACACAACTGCCATTTTTGTCGAAAATAGCATGAGCGACCATTTTCAATGATACCGAAGGCTAACACCTATGGATTTTTTACCAAGAAATGGTCTCCACCAGAAATCCAAGAATGATATCTCTGGCAAGGAAGCATATGTGGGTTGAGGTGTAAGAGCCTCTTGTGGTACACCTCAACGCACATATGTTTCCTTGTCATAGATCACATTCTTGGATTTCTGGTGGAGACCATTTCTTGGTCAAAAATCTGTAGGTGTTAGCCTTCAGAAATATTGAAAATGTTCATTCATACTATTTTTGACAAAATAGGGGTTGTGTGGACATTGATCATCGACCAGAGGCTCATACACCTCACCCCACATATGTTAACTTGCCAAAAGATTGTATTCTTGGATTTCTTGTGGAGACCATTTCTTGGTCAAAAATTTGTAGGTGTTAGCGTTCGGTATTATTGAAAATGAGTGTTCATGCTATTTTCGACAAAATAGGGATTGTGTGGCCATTGATCGCCGACCAGAGGCTCATACACCTCACCCCACATATTTTTTCCTTGCCATACATCACATTCTTAGATTTCTGGTGGAGACCATTTCTTGGTCAAAAATCCGTTGGAGTTATCCTTTGGTATTATTGAAAATGGTCGTTCATGGCTACTTTCGAGTCTAATGGGGGATGTGTGACCATTGATCATCGACTAGAGTTTCGTACACCTGATCCCACATATGTTTCCTTTCCATAGATCACATTCTTGGATTTCTGGTCGTGACCATTTTTTGGTCAAAAATTCGTAGGTGTTAAACTTCGGTATTATTGAAAATGGTCGTTCATGTTTTTTGACAAAAATGGGGGTTGTGTGGCCATTGATCGCCGACCAGAGGCTCGTACACCTCACCCCACATATATTTCCTTGCCATAAATCACATTCTAGGATATTGTGTGTGCTCTAGGTGGCTCTCGCTAGCGCTAATGAGGTCCAAATGCGGGATTAAGATTCTCTAATCACCTCACTAGGCTTTGTGGTGCTTGCAATGCTCTACCAAGTGTAGGAGTAAATGTGGGCAGCAAGACAATGAATATGGTGGGTGGAGGGGGTATAAATAGCCCTCACCCACCAACTAGCTGTTACTAGCAAGCTGCTGCGCATGGGTGTACCGGACAGTCCGGTGCGCCACCGGTGTGCCAACGATCGACTCCAACGGCTAGTTCTTAGTCGTTGGGCAAATGGCACACCGGATAACGAACAGTCACTGTCCGGTGCGCACCAGACAGTCCGGTGCGCTGTCCGGTGTGCCACTAAAATTCAACTCTCAAACCCTGCGCTCTCGGGTTTCTGCGAGGGTAAAGACCTTCCCCAGGCCAACCTGGCCCCACCTGACAGAGGGCGCACCGGACAGTCCGGTGCACATCTGACAGTCCGGTGCCCCACAGACAGAAACCCTAGTTTCTATTTTCCGTTGTTTTTCAAATCGGTTTTCGTTCCAACTCGTGAGTATGTTCTAGAGTGTCACCTAGCGCTATATGCAAGTGTGAATATGCTCCAGCACTACACTACAACTCTCTTGGTCAAACTACTCATCGACAACCCGTCTTTATAGTACAGCTAAAATAAAATAAAAGACCTAACTATATCACGAGTGTCCGCAACTCCTTGACACTCGGAATACGAAGACCTTCACTTTTTGTTTCGTCGCTTTAACCGTCGCTTCAAGTTCTTATCTCCAGGATTGTTTTCACCGTTGTGGTACATCTACCTGTAATGCGACCTAACTTACCATTTGCCTCTGCAAAACACACGTTAGTCACATATAATATTACGTTGTCATTAATCACTAAAACCAACCAGGGGCCTAGATGCTTTCAAGGTGGAGACCATATTTTGCTCCAAAATACGTAGGTGTTAACCTTCGATATTATTGAAAATGGTCGTTTATGGCTACTTTCGACAACAACGGGGGTTGTGTGGCCATTGACCATTGACCAGAGGCTCGTACACCTCACCCCACATATATTTCCTTGTCATAGATCACATTCTTGGATTTCTGCTGGAGACCACTTCTTGGTAAAACATTCGTAGGTGTTAGCCTTCGGTATTATTAAAAATGGTCGTTCATGCTGTTTTCGACAAAAATGAAGGTTGTGTGGCCATTGATCATCGACCAGATACTCATACACCTCACCCACATATGTTTCCTTGCTACAGATCACATTCTTGGTTTCTGGTGGAGACCATTTCTTGGTCAAAAATCCATAGGTGTTAGCCTTCGGTATTATTGAAAATGGTTGTTCATGCTATTTTTGACAAAAATAGGGGTTGTGTGGTCATTTATCATCGACCAGGGGCTCGTACACCTCTCTCCTCATATGTTTCCTTGCCATAGATCACATTCTTGGATTTCTGGTGGTGACCACTTCTTGGTCAAAAATATGTAGGTGTTAGCCTTCGTATTATTGAAAATGGTCGTTCATGGCTATTTTCGATGAAAGTTGGGGTAGTGTGGCTGTTGATCATCAACCAGAGGCTCGTACATAGAGATGTTAATGGGGACCCGATACCCGCCAACCCGTGGGGAATTCCCCTATTAGGGTATGGGTATGGGACGAAAATTGTCCCCATGGGTATGGATATGGGACAAAATCTCCACCCATTGGGTAAATGGGTATGGGTTTGGGAAGCAATAATCCGAACCCGATTACCCATGGGTATTTCATACGTGTACACCTGTCATGTTTGTATGAATGAGTTGAGGCCGAGCCGGCCACCAAGCCTAGCACGACAGCGCACCAGGCCCTAGGTCCTAGCCCAACAAGGCAACTAGCAGACTAGCAAAAAACAAAACCCTAAAATAACCAGCCATATGCTACGCCCTGCCTAGACGACGGTGACAACCATGGATTCTCAGGTGCCAACGAACTCAGATGGTGACCAAGGAAGGTGAGCAAACTCCATTTCTCCATTTCTTCTATCGGTCCTGAAGTACTTATTTATTTTCTGATGGATGGATGAATGAATCATGGTTCATGGATGAGTGCTTGCTAATGTAGTGATGTCTGAAATCTAGATTGTTTGTGCTACATGTTAGTACCTAGTTATCCCTTAATTGGGGATGGGGACCCATTGGGGACCCGAAACCGGAATGGGGATGGGTATGGGATGAGTTTTGTACCCATGATGGGTATGGGGATGGATCAAACATGATGGGGATGGGTATGAGATGCTATAACCCAGTGGGGAATTCCCCATTGACATCTCTACTCGTACACCTCACCCCACATATGTTTCCTTGCTAGATATCACATTCTTGGATTTCTGATGGAGACCATTTCTTGGTTAAAAGTCTGTAGGTGTTTGCCTTCGGTATTATTGAAATGGTCGTTCATGCTATTTTCGACAGAAATGGGGTTGTGTGGCCAATTATCATTGACTAGAGGCTCGTACACCTCACCCCACATATGTTTCCTTTCCACAGATCACATTATTGGATTTCTGGTGGAGACCATTTCCTGGTCAAAAATATGTAGGTGTTAGCCTTTGGTATTATTGAAAATGGGCGTTCTTGCTATTTTCGACAAAAATGGTGGTTGTGTGGCCATTGATCATCGACCATGTTGGGGACTTATTCTCAAATGCTATGAGTTAAGAACAAGGCAACACAAAAAATGTTAAACGTTAAAGTCCTTCGTCCTTCGAAGCATTATTTCCCTTGGGATATAATGATTTTCGGACGAAGGTTATGAAGGACATACCTTCATAAGCGCAATATATAATAATGAAGAGAGAATCATATAAAATATAAAAGATAACATGAACAATTATGTATTATTATCAACTCATTTCTATTCTATCATTATGAAAAAATAGAAATGATATCAAATTATAAATGTACCTTCGGCTTGAAAGAAGGTACAAGCGTGACGCAAAAGCAGGATGACAAGTCAGCGTGAACAGTACGGGGGCACTGTTCATCTATTTATAGGCACAGGACGCAGCCCATGTAAAAATACACTCATGCCCTTTACATTTGCTAATGACTCTATAGTAATCCATCAAGGTCTGGATAGCCTTTTCCCTTTTAAGTCGGTTCCCTTTTCTGATGTCACGCCGAAGGTCCCCTGCGCACAGCTTCGGCTCTACGCCATCCTTCGCATTCTTTGTACCTCTTCATATTGTGGTTCTGATCCGAGTCCGAAGGTACCTGTTCATATATTATACTCCAGAAACGTTGTCAAATCATGTTTTTGAGGACCTTCGGAAGACGAAGGCCCCCAACAGTAGCCCCTCGCAAGGTTAATTTGTTAGAATAACGAATTTAGATTGCGATATGGACGAAGGCCCTAAGCCGAAGGTTCGAAAAAACACCTTCCCTTTTCTAGAATAGCAACAGTCAATGACAGCCGGGGCCCTCCAACTTGGAGCGCGCTGGGCGTATAAATAAGAACTCACCCCGAGCACATTTGATACGCTTACTTTGCTTTGCTTGGTTTTCTTAGCTCTTGCTTTCCAATAGTTGCTTTGTTTCTTAAGTTTTTGTCACACCCGGGTTTCGGGGCACCAAGACCCGGGCGCGAACATAATCACCAGGTGTGCTGGGACCAAGTCTCACACATATGATGAATCATGGCACAGGATCGAATGTCACATCTTTACTATATAATCGGAGTTTTGTACAAAATAAATAAATAATTACATTATATGGAGACAACGGTCCAGCAACCCAAAGTTGACTGGGAGACGACGGCCTAGACCTCTCACGAACACATCACAGCATCCTCCATGCGCCTCATCCTGTGGTACCTGTTCTTGACCTGTGGGGGGTGTGAGACAGCAAGAGTGAGCTCACATACGTTCATCGTTCAACAAGTTGTGGGGAATAATGTGCATGAACTCGCCAAAGGTGGGAGCTCACGTGAAGTGTAAGGCTTACCAAAGAGGATGGTTAGAGCTGAGCATTGCTTTTAAAGTTGGTCAAAATTTTATTAGCAGTTACTAAGTACAAGTAAATACCAACCCAATTAAATAGTAGAACAAAAGTAACAACCTCACCTGCGATGCAATGCATATGACAAATTGAATTTAGTTCCATAATTTAATCAAGTGAGGGTCCGAGCCGCTCATGACCGTGAGCACGGCTAGTATACCAGTTTTACACTCTGCAGAGGTTGAGCATCTTTACCCACAAGTCATGTTACCCATCTGCCAAGGGATCGTGACTTCCCATACACCTCTACCGAGGAGGCGAGGCAGGGTAACACTACGAGGCCTTTACAAAGTTCCACTAGCTTCAGAAAACCCGCTACAGTTTATAGGAAGCTCCAATGCAGGGTTCTTGCCTGACCGCCATCGCAGCAAAATCAACCAAGGACCTCCCTACACTGACCACTCCCCTACTGCCCTTGCCCCTTTCGGGTAAGGTAGTCTTCCACTAGCTTTCCTAATTAATCAGCCAAGGGCGTCCATAAACCCTTGTGGTAGCACTGTTTTCCCGGGTGGTCGCTCCATGTTCTAATTAACATAATGATCTTATCATGAACAATAATAATAAATAGATAATAAAAGTGTGATCATGAATAATGTATCTTCATACCCAAAACCACATAAAGCACTAGCAAGTACTACCCAAAAAGTTCAGGGGTAAACAAGGTATAAAGATAATCAAACTAGGGTAACCTATTGGGTCCCATCAAAATTAACCTATGCAGATCATTATGATTAATTAGAACATGGCTGGGTAAAAGAAGTGATCAAGGGCACAACTTGCCTGGCACTTGAGATTCCAGTTACCAGGATGATTCTTCAGATCTCCGAAACCTCGCGCTAGTCGTAGCAATACAAACAAACATGGTATAGATAAAAATTAACATCACACCAAACATAAGAACAAACTGAATGATAATGATCTATGCGTCGCTATGAGACTAACACAACTTGAACGGATCAAGTCGAAGTTAAAACGAATGAGTTATGATTTTCTGAAGATTCTATGTGTTTTGTACAAGATTAAATGGGATATAAATCTTAATATGACTTTCATGTCGAAACAGTGGTACTAGATGATGAACAATAATATTATAAAATTATAGAAGTTGGAATGGATTTATTTGGACTTCATATGAATTTTATATGAATTACACAAATTTTAGCATTTATTTTCTCATTAAAATCATTCTCTAATCACTTTTTCTAGATTTTATAATTCCCAGGACTGGGCGCACTATTTACAGATAACACAGGGGCCAAATCCTAATTTTCCCTAGACACAGAGCACAGTAGGGTTGGACTGCGGGTTGATTCTTGAAAAGTGGAGGGGCTCATTTACAATTTCGGCTCGGCGAAAGGGTACGGTGCGATCTGAGCCGTTGGATCGCAAGCCGAGCGCCCAGATTAGATTCACGAGTCAATGAACCGGTATAACCCGCCATACGTTGGATTGAAGATCTACGGTCAGTATTACCCGGACGCGCGCTCTAATCCAAGCCGCACGATAGAACTTCAACGCCTCAGATGTAAATAACCTATATTGATTTGCTACCGACCGATCGGGATCGAACGGCGCACGATCCCCACCCGATGCGGTACGCGCCAAACTCAATCACGACCGCAGGTGCACGATCCGACGGCGATCCCGCAACTCTCCCCTCTCCTCGGTCAGTGCGGCGGCGCCGCCTGGAGCGGCGGTGGTTCATGGCCGGCATTCGCCCGAATCTAGCGCTAGGGCCACTAATTCACCAATTAGGTCGACCAACGCAATGCCACAAGTGCGACAAAGGAGGTGAACGACATACCAGCGCAGGAGACGGTCCGAGGGAGACTATCCACGGCGAGAGGCGGATTCGTGGTGGAGCTCTCACCACGGCGAGCAATTGCCCGCACCCGACTTGATTTCCAGGCCTGGAGGGTTCGTGCCCACACTCCTTGAGTCCTGGCAGATCACCCTGATCCAAAATTAGGGTCCCAGCAACGGTGCAGTCGAGTTGCCCACACGGCGGCGGCGACGACGAGTTGACTACGCGCGGTTTGCGACGACGTGAGGGTTGTTGAGGTGTGGCAATAGCGGAAAACAAGGGAGCACGAGTGGGAAAGGTCGTGGGGGCCCGGTATTTGTAATCGGGGAAACATGGGGGGAGCTGCAACGGATTCTCGGAGCTTGCGGCGCCGCGACATGCGCGGAGGGGTGGGTGCGCGAGGAAGACGGAGCTGCGCGGGGGATTGAGGGTCTGCCCGGTGGGCCCCTCGGGTCAGTGGCGCCCGCGAATTCGCGCATAGGCACGACACTGTCAACGTGTCCCACCAGTCGGCGTAAGATTGTGGAACGGGCTACGGTCGCGTGGCTGACAAGGCGGCCCCGCCTGTCGGCGCCGATGGCTGCTGGGCTGCGCGAGGTAGGGAACAGGAAGTGGGCCAGAAAGGTGTTATCCAGCCCATGAAGCCTTCATTCTCTTTTTTTTATATTTTCTTTCTTATTTTCTTCATTTCTAAGTATAGTTTGAATTCGAATTTTAAATTCAAAGTTGTCCCAAATTTATTCTCCATCATATTGTGAAATTATGAATACCAACTTTGGAAACATAACTATATTATTTATATCATTCCTCCTCTTCTCATTTTCAAAAACCATAATTTTATTTTATGGATTATTCTAACTTTTAGAATTATTGTCTCATTATTACCCTTATTATTTTTATTTAATGCACAAACATGTAAAAACTCCAACATGATGCACTTTAGTTTATTTTAGAATCATTGGTTTTAATTAATCACTCTCAATTATATGGGGGCTCTTTTTATGATGCAAATAAGGCACATGAAATTGAGGAATTCACTCTGTATTCTGTGTATACAAATTTGAGTATTACAAATCCTACCCCCCTTAAAAATAATCTCGTCCTCGAGATTAGTTTGAAAAGGGGATATAGAGAGATTGGTGTGTAAATTAGCTTTTAGTTTCCCATTAGTTCAAAATTAAGAGTCTACTTTTTATAATAATCCTTAATGGGTGATCAGGAGAGTATAGATATCTAGCCACTTATTATGTAGGGTAAAAGATGGGTAGGTTAGGGCAAGAATTGCTTGAGGTAAGAAAGTTTATGGAGAGAAAGAACTCCTTGTTTGGTGGTAATGCATCTGATGATCGAGTTTGACTTCTCTCCTTCCTTGACGAGGTTGATCTTGTCCTTTTTTTGGTTTTGGTCTCATTGATTCGAGGTTAATTAGTGTATATCATCGGGGTCAGTGAATATGGTTAAAACAGATATGGATGAGATAGACTACATGATGTAGATCAAGATCTTATTTGATGTTAAGTGGTGACAGATAGATTATACACTCCATCATGACTCTATTGATTGGGTTAGCTGTTATGCTTATGGTTGAGTTGGTTTATGGTGCTAGGTTAGGTTAACACCAGGCTAGTAGGGTCTAATCTATTTTTTCCATTATTAAATGGTTAAGTGACTGAAATTAGGTTAGCTCAACTTAAGGTTAGACTTTGTTAGGTTAGATTAACCTATTAGTTTGGATCAGATCTAGAATAAATTAATATGATTATTTTAGACTAGATAAGATCTAATGAAATTTTGGGATTAGCTCATGGTTGTTACCTTACGATGAGATAAGCAAAGTGGTTAGGATAGGATGAATCTTCCAAGACAAGATGAATCTTTTGAGATAAGAGAGATTCCTTTAAGATATGATGGATCCATTAGGCTTGATATATTCTAGTGGTGGTATTCTTAATTGGTCTAGTTTATCTTATAAACATTTTTTTATATGTATATGCAGATGTAATTGTGGACATTACTCCACAACTCATCACACTCAATCAAAGATCCAAATCAGACAAGTATCATAAGAACAAACATTCAAGCATATAGATACCTATAAAAATAGTTTTGTTTTTGTTCCTAAGAGTAGGTCTCCTATTCCTAAAGTCACTTTAGGCACAGGATTTCAAAGTGTGAAATCCACATTTGTCTTTAGAAAGAAAAGGTAAGAATAATCAGAGTAAAGCGGAAATAGATGAGAAAAGATTAAGAAAAGTTTTGGAAAGAATCAGAGTAGTAAAGGTAAGTAGATAAGGGTTATCCAGTTCTATCTAGGTTTCGTCCTACAGTCAACATTCCTCTGATACCACTTCTGTCACACCCAGGTTTCGGGGCACCAAGACCCGGGCGCGAACATAATCACCAGGTGTGCTGGGACCAAGTCTCACACATATGATGAATCATGGCACAGGATCGAATGTCACATCTTTACTATATAATCGGAGTTTTGTACAAAATAAATAAATAAATACATTATATGGAGACAACGGTCCAGCAACCCAAAGTTGACTGGGAGACGACGGCCTAGACCTCTCACGAACACATCACAGCATCCTCCATGCGCCTCATCCTGCGGTACCTGTTCTTGACCTATGGGGGGTGTGAGACAGCAAGAGTGAGCTCACATACGTTCATCGCTCAACAAGTTGTGGGGAATAATGTGCATGAACTCGCCAAAGGTGGGAGCTCACGTGAAGTGTAAGGCTTACCAAAGAGGATGGTTAGAGCTGAGCATTGCTTTTAAAGTTGGTCAAAATTTTATTAGCAGTTACTAAGTACAAGTAAATACCAACCCAATTAAATAGTAGAACAAAAGTAACAACCTCACCTGCGATGCAATGCATATGACAAATTGAATTTAGTTCCATAATTTAATCATGTGAGGGTCCGAGCCGCTCATGACCGTGAGCACGGCTAGTATACCAGTTTTACACTCTGCAGAGGTTGCGCATCTTTACCCACAAGTCATGTTACCCATCTGCCAAGGGATCGCGACTTCCCATACACCTCTACCGAGGAGGCGAGGCAGGGTAACACTACGAGGCCTTTACAAAGTTCCACTAGCTTCAGAAAACCCGCTACAGTTTATAGGAAGCTCCAATGCAGGGTTCTTGCCTGACCGCCATCGCAGCAAAATCAACCAAGGACCTCCCTACACTGACCACTCCCCTACTGCCCTTGCCCCTTTCGGGTAAGGTAGTCTTCCACTAGCTTTCCTAATTAATCAGCCAAGGGCGTCCATAAACCCTTGTGGTAGCACTGTTTTCCCGAGTGGTCGCTCCATGTTCCAATTAACATAATGATCTTATCATAAACAATAATAATAAATAGATAATAAAAGTGTGATCATGAATAATGTATCTTCATACCCAAAACCACATAAAGCACTAGCAAGTACTGCCCAAAAAGTTCAGGGGTAAACAAGGTATAAAGATAATCAAACTAGGGTAACCTATTGGGTCCCATCAAAATTAACCTATGCAGATCATTATGATTAATTAGAACATGGCTGGGTAAAAGAAGTGATCAAGGGCACAACTTGCCTGGCACTTGAGATTCCAGTTACCAGGATGATTCTTCAGATCTCCGAAACCTCGCGCTAGTCATAGCAATACAAACAAACATGGTATAGATAAAAATTAACATCACACCAAACATAAGAACAAACTGAATGATAATGATCTATGCGTCGCTATGAGACTAACGCAACTTGAACAGATCAAGTCGAAGTTAAAACGGATGAGTTATGATTTTCTGAAGATTCTATGTGTTTTGTACAAGATTAAATGGGATATAAATTTTAATATGACTTTCATGTCGAAACAGTGGTACTAGATGATGAACAATAATATTATAAAATTATAGAAGTTGGAATGGATTTATTTGGACTTCATATGAATTTTATATGAATTACACAAATTTTAGCATTTATTTTCTCATTAAAATCATTCTCTAATCACTTTTTCTGGATTTTATAATTCCCAGGACTGGGCGCACTATTTACAGATAACACAGGGGCCAAATCCTAATTTTCCCTAGACACAGAGCATAGTAGGGTTGGACCGCGGGTTGATTCTTGAAAAGTGGAGGGGCTCATTTACAATTTCGGCTCGGCGAAAGGGTACGGTGCGATCTGAGCCATTGGATCGCAAGCCGAGCGCCCAGATTAGATTCACGAGTCAATGAACCGGTATAACCCGCCATACATTGGATTGAAGATCTACGGTCAGTATTACCCGGACGCGCGCTCTAATCCAAGCCGCACGATAGAACTTCAACGCCTCATATGTAAATAACCTATATTGATTTGCTACCGATCGATCGGGATCGGACGGCGCACGATCCCCACCCGAAGCGGTACGCGCCAAACTCAATCGCGACCGCAGGTGCACGATCCGACGGTGATCCCGCAACTCTCCCCTCTCCTCGGTCAGTGCGGCGGCGCCGCCTGGAGTGGCGGTGGTTCATGGCCGGCGTTCGCCCGAATCTAGCGCTAGGGCCACTAATTCACCAATTAGGTCGACCAATGCAATGCCACAAGTGCGACAAAGGAGGTGAACGACATACCAGCGCAGGAGACGGTCCGAGGGAGACTATCCACGGCGAGAGGCGGATTCGCGGCGGAGCTCTCACCACGGCGAGCAATTGCCCGCACCCGGCTTGATTTCCAGGCCTGGAGGGTTCGCGCCCACACTCCTTGAGTCCTGGCAGATCACCCTGATCCGGAATTAGGGTCCCAGCAATGGCGACGACGAGTTGACTGCGCGTGGTTTGCGATGACGCGAGGGTTGTTGAGGTGTGGCAATAGCGGAAAACAAGGGAGCACGAGTGGGAAAGGTCGTGGGGGCCCGGTATTTGTAATCGGGGAAACATGGGGGAGCTGCAACGGATTCCCGGAGCTTGCGGCGCCGCGACATGCGCGGAGGGGTGGGTTCGCGAGGAAGACGGAGCTGCGCGGGGGATTGAGGGTCTGCCCGGTGGGCCCCTCGGGTCAGTGGCGCCCGTGAATTCGCGCATAGGCACGACACTGTCAACGTGTCCCACCAGTCGGCGTAGGATTGCGGAACGGGCTACGGTCGCGTGGCTGACAAGGCGGCCCCGCCTGTCGGCGCCGATGGCTGCTGGGCTGCGCGAGGTAGGGAACAGGAAGTGGGCCAGAAAGGTGTTATCCAGCCCATGAAGCCTTCATTCTCTTTTTTTTATCTTTTCTTTCTTATTTTCTTCATTTCTAAGTATAGTTTGAATTCGAATTTTAAATTCAAAGTTGTCCCAAATTTATTCTCCATCATATTGTGAAATTATGAATACCAACTTTGGAAACATAACTATATTATTTATATCATTCCTCCTCTTCTCATTTTCAAAAACCATAATTTTATTTTATGGATTATTCTAACTTTTAGAATTATTGTCTCATTATTACCCTTATTATTTTTATTTAATGCACAAACATGTAAAAACTCCAACATGATGCACTTTAGTTTATTTTAGAATCATTGGTTTTAATTAATCACTCTCAATTATATGGGGGCTCTTTTTATGATGCAAATAAGGCACATGAAATTGAGGAATTCACTCTGTATTCTGTGTATACAAATTTGAGTATTACAGTTTTCTGAGCCCTTGAGCTTCGGCTTTAAGAGCACATTTTCATCATTTCGAAGAGAAGATGTCTCGAGATAAGAAAGTTGTTGCTGAGACGAAGCTGAGCGAGGAGGAGAAGCTCTCTGAGGAGAAGACTGCTGACTTTATTGAATCAATAACAAAGACAAATACAGAGAAGATTACTAGGGAGATTTTAGAAGGCTTATCTGAAGACACCGGTGACAGCAACAGTTATGATGTGGAAAGTGGGGGCGAAGACTCCGAAGATCGACCTTGGCGACCAAGTCATGCAGTTTTTGGAAAATCAACTATTAAATAGAGTCATCTTGATAATAGGAGGGGAAGATATTTCGAGATGTGACTATTGTGAGGGCTGACAACAGAGATAGGACATCTTCTGTTCCCGAAGAGAATGAAGTCGTGATCTTCCGAAGCTTTTTCAAAGCTGGGCTTCAGTTTCCCTTAAGCAGATTTGTGGTTGAAGTTTTAAAGATATACCAGATTTTCCTTCACCAAATTACTCCCGAAGCAATCATAAGAATGGGAATCTTCGTCTGGGCCATGAGGAGTCAGGGCTTGGAGCCAAGTGCAAAAAGTTTTTGCAGTATGCACGAACTTTTATATGAGACGAAGCCCTGGGGTAAAGAGCAGTATCATAACAATTTTGGTTGATATAGCTTCGTTGCTCGTTCTGGCTCAAGCTGCCTAGTGCCAACTTTTCGGAAGAGATGGCCCGGGGACTGGATGAAAGAATGGTTTTATGTGAAAATGATTTGAAGGCACGAGAAGACATTAAAGAGATCATCATGCGCCCCATCTGGCACCGTTTCAGCCTCCGAAAACCGAAGGTAGAGATTGATGAAGCAGCCGAAGGATGCCGAAGGGCCTTCGACATAGTTTGCTCTTTTATCGGGACAAGGGACTTAGTCCAAGAGCACATGGCCTACAGGATATGGCCATTGGTAGACAACTGGGAGATGCCAAAAGAGACCATCAGCAATCCTAACGAAGGTGGTTTGTTTCGATTAAAATACACCTTCAGGTTTGGAGATCAATTTATCGAACCAGATGACGACTGGCTGAAGTGCGTTGAAAACACCAGCGATGAACTACTTGGAGCCTACTCCAAGTCCGAAGATAACGCACTATCTGTGGCCTTCGGGAGCCGAAAAAAGAAGAGGCTAAATAGAGTTTTTGATGCTATCAGATTTTTGTACCCTGATTACCGCTACCCGCCACGGGGGCAGAAGAGAAAGAGTGCAACTTCCGGAAAGGATGTTGTTTCAGCTGCTCCAAGCGAGCCCGCGCCGAAGAGGAAAAAGGTGAAGGTTCTTACTCACCGACTGTGATATATTGAACCGGCCACAGTGCCCGAATTTGGCGGTGAGACCTCTTCGGCTACTGAAGCCAAAGAACCTGTGCTTACGCAGAAGATTGAAGAGCCGGCTGCAATGCCGAAGACATCCTCAGCAAAATTAGCTGAGCCGAAGGCCGATAATATTGAAGAGATAGGGGTCGATGGAACAAAGATATTAGAAATTACAAGCCCTTCGGCAGAAGTGACAGTGTCGAAGGCACAAAAAGGTCTTACAGGGACCCCCAAGAGGAAAAGGATGGTCAACGTACTAGATGCGCTGGAGACGATAAAGACTTCAAGTTCTACTCCAAGGAAAACTGCCGAAGCTTCAAAAGCGTAGGTTGAGACAAAACTAACCGAAGCCGAAGCTGCAAAGAGCCAGACCGAGACCGAAGCTGGGCCTTCAGAGCCCGCCAAGGAGAAATCCTTGGAAACCGGAGAAGAGGAAACGAAAAAAGAAGCTGCAGAACAAATTCTGCCTGAAACAACTGCCACTCCTACTCCCGAAGCGTCTTCCGAAGTTCTTGATTATATTGTACGACATGCTTCGGGAAAAAGGTTGTCTGAAGAAGAAAAACGAGAAGCTCAATACTATGCCCAGAAACTGAAATATCCAAAGGGGGCATTGATATTCAACGGCAGCGGAGAAGAAGATTTCTTGTATTGTCTCCCAGACAGCAAGGAGATTTCTGTCTGCCACGAGATGAGCAGAAGCTTCGGATTCCCGACACTAGAAGAAGGGCTTTCGGTGCTATCGAAAGATGAGTTGGCCGACAGCTTAGCATATAATAGTTTAAAGGTGTGAGAATGAGTTTTTTGTACTTAAAAACAAAAAAGTTTTTTTATTTGCTTATACTTAATGCCGCACTTCTTTTGCAGGGCCTGATTCTCAGCAACGCCCTCAGGGCGCAGAAAAGTGCCGAAGACGAAGGATGCACTATAGCTTTGAACAACCTTCGTTCCGAAGTAATTGAACTAAGGAACGAAGGTCTTGAAAAAGATAAAATATTAAACTCATTGGTGAACAAAATAAAAGAAGATGAAGCTACTTCCAAAGCCCAAGCTAAAGCCCAAAAATGTGAAATTGAGGACCTTTGGAAACAGTTGGCTGAAGCAAAATTGAAATGTGCTATTGCCGAAGCTAATCGAGACGCCAGTGTCGGGGACCATAATTAGGGGTACCCCCAAGACTCCTAAACTCAGCTGGTAATCGCCATCAGCACAAGCTGCAAAGGCCTGATGGGCGCGATTCAGGTAAAGGCTCCATCCACTCAAGGGACACGATCTCGCCTCGCCCGAGCCTAGCCTCGGGCAGGAATAGTAGACCCAGGCGGATTCACGCCTCGCCCGAGGGCCTCCTCAAGCAACGGGCGCACCTTCGACTCGCCCGAGGCCCAGCTCGGGCAGGTTTCGCAGTGAAGCAACCTTGGCCAGATCGCCTCGCCAACCGACCGTATCGCATGAGCATTCAATGCAAGGATCGCCTGACACCTTATCCTGACGCGCGTTCCTCAGTCGGCAGGGCCGAAGTGACCGCAGTCACTTCGCCCCTCCACTGACTGACCTGATAGGAAAATAGTGTCGCCTGCCCTGCTCCGACTGCTGTGCCACCCGCCAGCGTGAGGCTGACAGCAGCCAAGTCCAGCCTCAGGCACCATAGGAAGCTCCGCCTCGCCCGACCCCGGGGCTCGGCCCCCGCCTCGACCTCGGAAGACGGTCTCCGCCTCGCCCGACCCCAGGGCTTGGACTCAACCTCGACCTCGGAAGACGGTCTCCGTCTCGCCCGACCCCAAGGCTCAGACTCAACCTCGACCTCGGAAGACGGTCTCCGCCTCGCCCAACCCCAGGGCTCGGACTCAACCTCGACCTCGGAAGACGGTCTCCGTCTCGCCCGCCTCCAGGGCTCGGACTCAACCTCGACCTCGGAAGGTGGTCTCTGTCTCGCCCGACCCCAAGGCTCGAACTCAACCTCGACCTCGGAAGACGGTCTCCGTCTCGCCCGACCCCAGGGCTTGGACTCAACCTCGACCTCGCAAGACAGTCTCCGCCTCGCCTGACCCCAGGGCTCGGCCTCAACCTCGACCTCGGAGGAGTCACCGCCTCACCCGACCTTGGGCTCAGACCGACCACGTTACAGGGGGGGTACATCATTACCCTACCCCTAGCTAGCTCAGGCTACGGGGAACAAGACCGATGTCCCATCTGGCTCGCCCCGGTAAACAAGTAATGATGGCACCCCGCGTGCTCCCATGACGACGGCGGTTCTCAGCCCCCTACGGAAGGAAGGAGACGTCAGCAAGGACCCGACAGCCCCAACAGTTGTGCTTCTACAGGGCTCAAGCGCTCCTCCGACGGCCACGACATCACATAGGGCATTAACACCTCTCCGACAGCCACGTCGGCATGTACATAGGGCTCTGGCTCCTCTCTGCCGGACACGTTAGCATATTGCTACACCCCCCATTGTACACCTGGGCTCTCTCCTTACATCTATAAAAGGAAGGTCCAGGGCCCTCGTACGAAAGGTGGACGCGCGGGAGGACGGGCTGACGAACAGGCTCTCTCCCTCTCTCGCGAACGCTTGTAACCCCCTACTGCAAGCGCATCCGCCCTGGGCGCAGGATAACACGAGCCACGGTTCCCTTTTCCCCCCTTGTGTTCCATCTCGTGCCGACCCATCTGGGCTGGGACACGCAGCGACAATTTACTCGTCGGTCCAGGGACCCCCCCGGGGTCGAAACGCCGACAGTTGGCGCGCCAGGTAGGGGACTTCTGCGTGTTGACGAACAGCTTCCCGTCAAGCTCCAGATGGGTAGTCTCCAGCAACCTCTCCAGCCCGGGACGCTGCTCCATTTCGGGAGTCTCGAGTTCATGTCCCTCGACGGCAGCTACGACATGGTACTCCTTCCTCCATCGCGCGACAACGACAACAACGGCCGTCAGCCCGCCCGACGGCGGCGGAATCGACGACGTCTTCCCCCCATGGTGGAAGAGCAGCATCCGGGCCTGTCCCGTCACCTTCCCTACCGCAGAAGGAGGAGGAGGGGCAACCATGGCCAAGCAGGAGGCGGCACCTCGTTGGCTGTCGAGCGAGTCAACGACGCCGGCGCCCCAGCAGGGGACACGTCGGGCGTTGACCTCGTGTCTGAGACGAAGACGAGCGTCGTTTCCCTGCAACACGCCAACCCCAAGCGGACGAATGACGCCAGCACGCTCGCGAAGGACTTGCTGGGCGTTAGCCTCGTACCTGAGATAACGGTGCAGTCCGTCCCCGACGCGACTTCGTCACCATCCGTCGATCAAGAGGTACCGTCCGTTTTCCACCCTATGCCTTTTAGATTCAGCTTCGACCCACCAAGCGACCCCGCTTCGGTGGCACAAAGGCATATCCTAACCTTCTGGGGTACCATATATGGTCAACCTGGGACCGACTGACGACCGTCTCGACCTACGGGCCCCCGGGTTCCGAGGAAGATGACGAGCCTGACTCTGGTTGGGATTTCTCCGGGCTCGGTAACCCCAGCGCCATGCGAGACTTCATGACCGCATGTGACTACTGCCTCTCCGATTACTCCGAGGGCGGCCACAGCCTTGACGACGAGGACTGTGGCCCAAGTCGCGAATGTTTCCACGTCGATCTAGGGGGTCTCGACGAAGGCGACCACCTTGGTATGCCGGAGGACAGCGATCCTCCTAGGCCTGCGCCTCGTGTTGACATCCTTCGGGAGCTAGCTGTGGTCCCAGTCCCTGCGGGGGGTCAGGACACACAGCTCGAGCAAATCCGCGAGATGCATGCCAAGCTCGACGAGGAAGCAGGACAACTTGTGCAGCTCTGGCAAAACATCGGGCAGGAGTGGGCAGGCCGAGCGCTAGCCGGAGAAGCACGTCATCTGGCCTAGGACGTCCAGCACCGCGTCGCTGACGATGCCAGGGCAAGGTTGCCCCCGGCTTCCAGTGGGGTCGGCCAAAACCTGGCTGCAGCAGCAATACTACTCCGAGCGATGCCGGAGCCATCCACCACCGAGGGGCGGCGTATCTAGGGAGAACTCAAGAATCTCCTGGAGGATGTCGCGGTCCGACGGGCCGAAAGCTCTGCCTCCTGAAGGCAAGGGTACCCCCGGAGCATCGCGCCGCGACTTCCCGATTCATGCGGGAAGCCTCGGTCCACACCGGGCGCACGCGGGACGCGACGCCTGCAGCCCCGGGTCGCCTCGACAACGAGCACCACCGCCGCGACCGTCGAGCCCACCTCGACGAGAAGGTGCGCTGAGGCTACCACCCCAGGCGTGGGGGACGCTACGACAATGGGGAGGATCGAAGTCCCTCGCCCGAACCACCCGGTCCGCAAGCTTTCAGTCGGGCCATACGACGGGCGCCGTTCCTGACCCGGTTCCGAGCCCCGACTACCATCACCAAGTACTCGGGGGAAACAAGGCCGGAACTGTGGCTCGCGTACTACCGGCTGGCCTGCCAGCTGGGTGGAATGGATGATGACAACCTCATCATCCGCAACCTCCCCCTATTCCTCTCCGACGCCGCCCGAGCCTGGCTGGAGCATCTGCCTCCTGCGCAGATCTCCAACTGGGACGACCTGGTCAAAGCCTTCGTCGGGAACTTCCAGGGCACATACGTGCGCCCTGGGAATTCCTGGGATCTCCGAAGCTGCCGCCAGTAGCCAGGAGAATCCCTGTGGGACTACATCCGGCGATTTTCGAAGCAGTGCACCGAGCTGCCCAACATCACCGACTCAGATGTCATCGGCGCGTTCCTCGCCGGCACCACTTGCCGTGACCTAGTGAGCAAGCTGGGTCGCAAGACTCCCACCAGGGCGAGCGAGCTGATGGACATCGCCAACAAGTTCGCCTCTGGACAGGAGGTGGTCGAGGCCATCTTCTGGAAGGACAAGCAGCCTCAGGGACACCAGCAGGAAGACGTCCCCGAGGCGTCCGCTCAGCACGGCGCAAATAAGAAGGGCAAGAGGAAGTCACAAGCGAAACGTGACACCGCCGACGCAAATCTTGTCGCCGTCGCCGAGCACAGGAACCCTCGAAAGCCTCCCGGAGGGGCCAACCTGTTCGACAAGATGCTCTAGGAGTCGTGCCCCTACCATTAGGGTCCCATCAAGCACACCCTTGAGGAGTGCGTCATGCTTCGGTGCTACTTCCATAAGGTCGGGCCTCCGGTAGAAGGTGGCAAAGGCCATGACAACGACAAGAAGGAGGGCAACAAAGCAGAGGAGTTCCCCGAGGTCCATGACTGATTCATGATCTACGGTGGGCAAGTGGCGAACGCCTCGACTCGGCACCGCAAGCAGGAGCGCTGGGAGGTCTGCTCGGTGAAGGTGGCGGCGCCAGTCTACCTAGACTGGTCCGACAAGCCCATCACCTTCGACCAAGGCGACCACCCCGACCGCGTGCCGAGCCCAGGGAAGTACCCGCTCGTTGTAGATCCCGTCATCAGCAACGTCAGGCTTACCAAGGTCCTCATGGATGGAGGCAGCAGCCTCAACATCGTCTACGCCGAGACCCTCGGGCTCTTGCAGATCGATTTGTCCACGATCCGGGCCGGCGTGGCGCCCTTTCACGGGATCATCCTCGGGAAGCACGTCCAACCCCTTGGGCAACTCGATCTGCCCGTCTGCTTCGGGACTCCCTCCAACTTCTGAAAGGAAACCCTCACGTTCGAGGTGGTCGGGTTCCGAGGAACCTACAACGCAGTGCTGGGGAGACCATGCTACGCCAAGTTCATGGTCGTCCCCAACTACACCTACCTCAAGCTCAAGATGTCGGGCCCCAACGGGGTCATCACCGTCGGATCCACGTATCAACACGCGTACGAATGCGACGTGGAGTGCGTGGAGTACGCCGAGGCCCTCGCCGAATCCGAGGCCCTCATCGCCGACCTGGAGAGCCTCCCCAAGGAGGTGCCAGATGCGAAGCGCCACGCCGGCAACTTCGAGCCAGCAGAGGCGATTAAGTCCGTCCCTCTCAACCCCAGCAACGACGCCTCCAAGCAAGTCCGGATCGGCTCCGAGCTCGACCCCAAATAGGAAGCAGTGCTTGTCGACTTTCTCCACGCGAACGCCGAGGTTTTTGCGTGGAGTCCCTCGGACATGCCTGGCATACCGAGGGATGTCGCCGAGCACTCACTGGAAATCCGAGCTGGAGCCCAACCCGTGAGGCAGCCTTTGCGCCGATTCGACGAAGAAAAGCGCAGAGCCATAGGCGAGGAGATCCACAAGCTGATGGCTGCAGGGTTCATCAAAGAGGTATTCCATTCCGAATGGCTAGCCAACCCTATGCTTGTGAAAAAGAAAGGTGGGAAATGGAGGATGTGTGTAGACTACACTGGTCTCAACAAAGCATGTCCGAAGGTTCCCTACCCTCTACCTCGCATCGATCAAATCGTGGATTCCACTGCTGGGTGCGAAACCCAGTCATTCCTCAATGCCTACTCAGGGTATCACCAAATCAGGATGAAAGAGTCCGACCAGCTCGCGACCTCTTTCATCACACCCTTTCACATGTACTGCTATATTACTATGTCATTCGGTTTAAGGAATGCAGGCGCGACATACAAAAGGTGCATGAACCACGTGTTCGGAGAGCACATTGGCCGAACGGTCGAGGCTTACATCGATGACATCGTAGTCAAGACGAGGAAAGCCTCCGACCTCCTCACTGACCTTGAAACGACATTCAAGTGTCTGAGAGCGAAGGGCGTGAAACTCAATCCCAAGAAGTGTGTCTTCGGAGTCCCCTGAGGCATGCTCCTGGGGTTCATCGTCTCCGAGCGGGGCATCGAGGCCAACCCGGAGAAAATCGCGGCCATCACCAACATGGGGCCTATCAAGGACTTGAAGGGAGTACAGAGGGTCATGGGATGCCTTGCGGCTCTGAGCCGCTTCATCTCGCGCCTCGGCGAAAGAGGCCTACCCCTATACCGCCTCTTAAGGAAGACCGAGCGCTTCACTTTGACCCTCGAGGCCAAGGAAGCCCTCGGGAACTTAAAGGCGCTCCTTACAAGCACGCCCATCCTAGTGCCCCCCGCAGCCGGAGAAGCCCTCTTGATCTACGTAGCCGCAACCACTCAGGTGGTCAGCGCCGCGATCGTGGTCGAGAGACGAGAAGAAGGGCATGCATTGCTCGTCCAGAGGCCGGTCTACTTCATCAGTGAAGTACTGTTCGAGACCAAAATCCGCTACCCGCAAATTCAGAAGCTACTGTACGCAGTAATTCTGACGCGGCGAAAGTTGCGACACTACTTCGAGTCTCATCCGGTGACTGTGGTGTCATCCTTCCCCCTGGGGGAGATCATCCAGTGCCGAGAGGCCTCGGGTAGGATTGCAAAGTGGGCGGTGGAGATCATGGGTGAGACAATCTCGTTCGCTCCTCGGAAGTCCATCAAGTCCCAAGTCTTGGCGGACTTTGTGGCTGAATGGGTCGACACCCAGCTTCCAGCATCTCCGATCCAACCGGAACTCTGGACCATGTTTTTCGACGGGTCGCTGATGAAAACAGGAGCGGGTGCGAGCCTGCTCTTCATCTCACCCCTCGGGAAGCACCTCCGCTACGTGCTGCGCCTCCATTTCCCGGCGTCAAACAACGTGGCCGAGTATGAGGCTCTGGTTAACGGGTTGCGCATCGTCATCGAGCTAGGGGTTCGGTGCCTCGACGCTCGTGGCGACTCGCAGCTTGTCATCGACCAAGTCATGAAGAACTCCCACTGCCGCGACCCGAAGATGGAGGCCTACTGCGACGAGGTTCGGCGCCTGGAAGACAAGTTTTATGGGCTCGAGCTCAACCACGTCGCTCGACGGTACAACGAGACTGCGGACGAGCTGGCTAAGATAGCCTCGGGACGGACAACGGTTCCCCCGGACGTCTTCTCCCGAGACCTACATCAACCCTCCATCAAGACCGACGACATGCCCGAGCCCAGGGAGGCCTCGGCCCAGCCCGAGGCACCCTCGGCCGCCGCAGGTGAGGCACTGTGCGTCGAGGAAGAGCGGAATGGGGTCGCGCCTAATCGAAACTGGCAGACCCCGTACCTGCAATATCTCCACCGAGGAGAGCTACCCCTCGATAGAGCCGAAGCTCGGCGACTGGCGTGGCACGCCAAGCCATTCGTCTTGCTGGGTAACGAGAAGGAGCTCTACCACCGCAGCCCCTCAGGCGTCCTCTAACGATGCATATCCATCGCCGAAGGTTAGGAGCTATTGCAAGAAATACACTCGGGGGCTTGCGGTCACCACGCAGCACCTCGAGCCCTCGTTGGAAACGCCTTCCGACAAGGTTTCTACTGGCCCACCACGGTGGCCGACGCCACTAGGATTGTACGCACCTGCCAAGGGTGTCAATTCTACGCAAGGCAGACACACCTGCCCGCTCAGACCCTACAAACGATACCCATCACTTGGTCGTTTGCTGTGTGGGGTCTGGACCTCGTCGGTCCCTTGCAGAAGGCACCCGGGGGCTTCACGCACCTGCTGGTCGCTATCGACAAATTCTCCAAGTGGATCGAAGTCCGACCCCTAAACAGCATCAGGTCCGAGCAGGCGGTGGCGTTCTTCACCAACATCATCCATCGCTTTGGGGTCCCGAACTCCATCATCACCGACAACGGCACCCAGTTCACTGGCAGGAAGTTCCTAGACTTCTGTGAGGACCACCACATCCGGGTGGACTAGGCCGCCGTAGCTCACCCCAAGATGAATGGGCAGGTAGAGCGTGCCAACGGCATGATTCTATAGGGACTTAAGTCGAGGATCTACGACGACCTCAACAAGTTCGGCAAGCGATGGATGAAGGAACTCCCCTCGGTGGTCTGGAGTCTGAGGACGACGCCAAGCCGAGCCACGGGCTTCACGCCGTTCTTTCTAGTCTATGGGGCCGAGGCTATCTTGCCCATAGACTTAGAATACGGTTCCCCGAGGATAAGGGCGTACGACGACCGAAGCAACCAGACCAGCCGAGAAGACTCACTGGACCAACTGGAAGAGGCTCGGGACATGGCCTTACTACACTCGGTGCGGTACCAGCAGTCTCTGCGACGCTACCACGCCCGAGGGGTTCGGTCCCGAGACCTCTAGGTGGGGGACTTGGTGCTTCGGCTACGACAAGACACCCGAGGGCGCCACAAGCTCACTCCTCCCTGGGAAGGGCCGTTCATCATCGCCAAGATTTTGAAGCCGGAACATACAAGCTGGCCAACAGTCATGGCGAGGTCTACAGCAACGCTTGGAACATCCGACAGCTACGTCGCTTTTACCCTTAAGATGTTTTCAAGTCGTTCATATACCTCGTTCTCTTTACATACACAAATAGAGTCTAACCGTCAAGGAAGGGTCAGCCTTGCCCCGGCAAAGCCTGACCCTCCCTCAGGGGCTAGAAGGGGGGAACCCCCTCTGCGTCAAAAATTTCCTCGGAAAAGTCTTCTACCAAAACGACTTTCGTGTTTCCCGACTATGTCAGTAACAGAGCCCCGCGAAACGAATAAGAGCGCATGTAAGCAGCAAGGCCGACCGAGCCGAGGGACTCCTACGCCTCCGGGATACGGATACCTCACTCGTCACCTTCCGCGAAAAATAACTCTTACTCGGATAAGCGATTCTGCTACTGACGAACAAGTCCGGATACTCGAAACAGGAGGAAAAGAAACGTGGCTTTATAACACGACGACAAAATGTTCAGGCCTCGGCGGTCGCGAAAGACACATGCATGTTCAAAACAAACTGCTCTGGCAGAATCAGGCATCGCCCGAGGGAGGAGCAGCACCCTCGGCTTCGTCTCCACCCTCAGTGTCGTCTCCACCCTCGGCGAGATCCGCCCCGGCCTTGGACGGCGACGCAAGCGGAAGGATCTCCACCTCGAAGGAGGACGCCAGCACCGCGCTTGGGCCCGCGACGGCCGCATCAAGCCTCTATACTTCGGCCAGGGCAGCTTCATCTTCGTCGGGAAGACAGTACCCCTCGCTGACCCGCTCCAGATCCACATCGTAGTGGGAAGCGAGCACAGCGAAGGCCCGCCTAACGCCGTGCTGCAGCGCCTCGCGGAGTCTGCCGCGCACATGGCCGCCCAAGGCCTGCAGGCGACTCTAGGGGGAGCTTCCTGAGGGGACGTCGTCAAGACCAAAGACCTGGTAGAAGGCTGAGATAGCTTCGGACATGGCCACGCGGTCGGCCTCCTTCTGCTCAGCCGCCTGGGCAAGTGCCTTGGCGGACTCGTTGAGGGCTGACTCGAACTCTGTAAACAGACAAAACAGAATTCTTCAAACACGAGTTGAAGAATGAAGCTGAATCGAAGTCTCAAAGCGGACAAGACATACCTTCAGCCCGGGCACGCTGCTCCGAGGATGCGGCTTGGGCGGACTGGGCAGATCCGACGGCCACGGCCAGGTCCTCCGCAAGTGCTCCGGCCCGAGCAGACACCTCGGCTAGCTGGCCCCCAAGGGCCTTAGCCTAGCTTTCAGCCTCGGCAGTCTGGTTCCGAGATTGGTCTCGCTCACCGATGACCTGGCCAAGCTCCAACTGCCCTCGCTGCGCCTCTGCGCATGCCGCCGCTGCCTCCACCCCCAACTCGTCACAAAGCAACCGAAGGTCCGCCGCCTCGGCGCTCCGTTGGGAGAGGCACTCGGTAGCCTCGGCAAGCGCGGCCCTCAGGAACCGCAGCGAACCCCAGACGTCGGCCTCGCGGCAGATGAACGACGACTTGGCGGTGCTCAGATCCATCAGATCCTGAGGAAGGGAAGCAGGGCGTCACAAAGAATGCCCTGGTCACACGAAAGGTATGCCTGAAATCCTTACCTGGAGGATCCTGGGAACGTTCCTGGAAAGGACCTCCATGGTCGATCGAAGCGACCCCATCGCTGCCTCGGCACACTCACGGAGCTCATCCCGAGACTGCTCCTCCACTCATCATCAAGGACGAAGAGGGGTTTCGAGGCGCCACGGGTCTAGAACCGGAGCGCCTGTCCACGCCGCTCATTGGGATCACGCCGCGCGGGGACGAGGTCGCCGCTCCCCAGGACGGGCCGCGGTTCTGTGCCCCCCTCCTCCAAGGCATCAGGGCCCCTGCAGTCGACGCATCGGGCACCTCCTCGGCTAAGGAGGCAGGCCTCCGATCACTGACCTCGAGTAGCGGCGCCTCAGCCATCTCAACATCGGCGGCGACCAGTGGCTCCACGGGCAGAACAGCAACAGCCTCGGCCGAAGCCGGTGCCGGCGCCGGCAACCCGTCAGGTGGGCTCAAGGCCACGGCCGCGCCAGCAGTCTCCCCCAGCACGACGGCCGCCTCGACGGAGGGATCATCCTGGGGAGCTCGCCCCATGGCAACTCATGCCGTCTGAGCCCCCCGCTTGGGGCATCTTGTGTGAAGGCCAGCCGACCGGCGTGGCACGGTGCGGCACTGGCTGCAGAAGCCGGCACCGTCTTAAGGGCTTTCCGGGGAGCCAGACCGGCCGAACCGTGCCTCCATTTGCTGGGAGGAAAAGGAAAAGCAGGATCAGGACACACGAAGAAGGAGCCAGGACAGAGGTATCCTCAGATACTTACCCACTCCAGACCAAGGCCAATCGTGCCTGCGGGGAGGCCCCTCGGACCTCGGTCCCAGCAGGCACTGCCAAGGTTTGCCCCGCTGCCGGCTTCGGCACCATCCCCGCCTTGGGCGCCCGGGGCGCCGAAGGGACGGTCCGCCCAGGCGCAGTCACGACGACCTGAGGATCAACCTCCTGTGCGGCCGGCACGGGCGACTGCTCTTCAGGGACAGGCGGGTCGGCCTGACTCCCCGGGGTCACCTCAACTACCTCGGCCAAGGGGTCAAGTACCCCCTCAGCCTGCCCCTGTTCTTCGGACTGGGACCCTGATGTCCCAGCCCCAGATACCGACGGCGCCAGCCCACTCGGGGGCTGGCTCGACGACCCCTGGCCCAACCTCAGATCCGGGCTGAGGCCAAGGCGGGCCGCCATGTCGTCGTCTTCATCATCGTCATCGTCATCGTCATTGTCAGGCGTCTCCGGCGATAGCTCCCTCGGGAGCTAGTCCCTCTCCTGCCTCCGATGGCCCCACTCCAAGGCATCCCGAGCCCGCATCCGCTCGCGAGCCCGAGCCTTTTTCGCGTCCTTCTTCTCCTTCTTCTTCTCCGCAGCGACCCTCCGCGCGGCTCGGTCCACCGCGTCCTCCGGGACCGGTGGCAGAGAAGGCTTGTAACACCCCAACTCCTTGAGACGGATGGAAATCCTGACTGTGAGAACCAAGGGCAATCTGACACAAGAAAGAAGAAGGGGCGGACACTCACCAGGGACATGCACCCACGCTCGAGATGCATCAAGGGCTGGGTAAGGGCGCCGGCATCCAGCCTCCCTACCGTGCTCGCTACCCGCCTGCGGAGGTCATCGGCGGAGAGGGGGACCGAGGACATCTGCGAACCCTCCAAGTCGACCCCCGGCATCATCTCCGAAAGCGGCAATCACCGCTCTGTCAAGGGAAGCACCCTCCGGCGATGGATGGCGGCAACCACCCCCGCGGCGGTAAGCCCTCCGTCTCGCAGCTCCTGCAAGTCCTCCAAAAGGGGCTGGAGTTTCTCCTGTTTCTCGCGCGCGGACCCATAGCGCCAGTTGCTGCCGGCGACAGTCACCACTCGTTGAGAAAACGACGGGAGCCTCCCATCGTCATTCCGGAGGTAAAACCACCGACGCTGCCACCCCTTGTTCGAAGACACAAGGATGGCGGGGATGTACTGTTGCGCGCGCGCCTGCCTCAACTGGAGGATGCAGCCACCGGCCCGCACCGCCATGCGGACCCTCTTTTCCCCCATCGTCAAAGCAAAAGGCTCCACGGAGAAGAGATGGGTCCACAGATCCCAGTGGGGGTCAATCCCCAAAAAGCCTTCGCAAACCGCCGTGAAGATGGCCGCTTGTGCGATGGAGTTGGGTTGAGATTGTGCAGCTCCACCCCATAGTAATGCAGGAGCGCTCGCATGAAATGGCTTGCTGGCACTCCGAACCCCCGCTCATGGAAGGAGACGAAACTCAGCACATACCCCGGCGGCGGGGTCGAGGTGGCCCCGCTCGGAGGGACCATCCACTCCGGCTGCTGGTCACCAGAGAGGGGACAGAGCAAGCCATCGGCGACAAGGGCCTCTAGATCGTCCACGGTGATGGTGGAGAAAGGCCACGGGTCGCGCGGCGGAACGACGGTTACCCGGTCTGCCATCGCCAAGCGAAGGGGTGGCGGCGGAGCGGACAAGGTGTGTGGTTTTCTTGCTCTGGCTATTCCCTTGGGTTGCGGAAACCAAAGCAGGAGGCGAGCAGCAGAGTAAAGAACCACCACTGGACCCTCTTCCGGATATATAAAGGCCCGAGCAAGACCTGTTCAACGCTTCGCCCGAACCCGCCGCGAAATTGAAACTCAAAGACGACGTGCCTGTGTTCCGTCCCTCGAACAGCTCGCGCAACGGCTGCCCCGCGAACCACCCGTCCCGTCGCATTAACTCCACGGCAGGGCAGGCGACACCTTTGGCAGGCGAAGCAGGCGACGCTTCACCTTCGCCATGATGACCGCGTCAAAAAAGGTGCGCCACATCGTTTAATTTCGTATCCTTTTCCTCTTCCCCTTTCTCTCTCTTACTACAGGGACCGGGAAAGGGGATACTCCGAAAGGGATCCTTCTACGCAAAGGAAGTAGGCCCTGAGCCCTCCTACTAATCAGAGGTTCGAAGGCTGGCCCCTCGGAAGGGTTCGACATCCGCCCCAGAGCACTCGGGCTCCGCGCCCACTGCTGATCAGAGGTTCGAAGGCTGGCCCCTCAGAAGGGTTTGACAGCCGCCTTAGAGCACTCGGGCTCCGCGCCCACTACTGATCAGAGGTTCGAAGGCTGGCCCCTCGAAAGGGTTCGATAGCCGCCTCAGAGCACTCGGGCTCCGCGCCCACTACTGATCAGGGGTTCGAAGGCTGGCCCCCCGAAGGGTTCGACAGCCGCCCCAGAACACGCAGAGCGAGGGATGACTCTGGGTACGTCCGATACATGGCCGAGGCTCGGGCTACGCTCCCGAGGTACCCTAGGACATTTCTGAGACCAGCAGGAGCGATTCTGTAACAGAATCCCATCAGAGGGAGGCATCGAGCCCTTGGACCCTATCAAACGCGACCGGGTCCGGCAAATCACCTACAGGTACTTTTGGAGCGTGCCTCTGGGCCACTAGCCGACCCTTATCGAATGGGGCACGGGCATCCACTCGGATCACCCGTTAGCAACTCGCTAGAGACACCATGTTCGGCGCCCTCCGAGGGCATCATGGCGCTTTCCCCCCCCCCTCCTTGCGGAAAGGCGACGAAGGGGCGTATGATAAAAGCCGAGTCAGTCCTTGATCGTCCTCTCGCTCTATGCAGAGGCTCGAGGGCTGCTCTCGCAAACCCGACTCCGGCCAAACCGTTGACAGCGTCAGCATACCAGCCCGAGAACTCGGAACCTGACCATGCACCCGGGCTACGATCAGATCGCATGAGGGAACAACCAGACCAGCCGAGGCATCACGAAAGGCATTAAGACCTCGGAGGAGTCAAACCACTCCTCCGAGGCCTCGGGGGCTATACCCGGCGGGTGCGCTCACGCGCACCCACCGGAACAAAATGTAACCGAGAAAGGTCGGTCCCCTTGCAAAAAAGTGCGACAAAGCCTCCAAGCGAGTACCAACACTCCCTTTGAGGCTCGAGGGCTACTGTCGGGGACCATAATTAGGGGTACCCCCAAGACTCCTAAACTCGGCTGGTAATCGCCATCAGCACAAGCTGCAAAGGCCTGATGGGCGCGATTCAGGTAAAGGCTCCATCCACTCAAGGGACACGATCTCGCCTCGCCTGAGCCCAGCCTTGGGCAGGAACAGTAGACCCAGGCGGATTCACGCCTAGCCCGAGGGCCTCCTCAAGCAACGGGCGCACTTTCGACTCGCCCGAGGCCCAGCTCGGGCAGGTTTCGCAGTGAAGCAACCTTGGCCAGATCGCCTCGCCAACCGACCGTATCACAGGAGCATTCAATGCAAGGATCGCCTGACACCTTATCCTGACGTGCGTTCCTCAGTCGGCAGGGCCAAAGTGACCGCAGTCACTTCGCCCCTCCACTGACTGACCTGACAGGAAAACAGCGCCGCCTGCCCTGCTCCGACTGCTGTGCCACCTGCCAGGGTGAGGCTGACAGCAGCCAAGTCTAGCCTCAGGCACCATAGGAAGCTCTGCCTCGCCCGACCCCGGGGCTCGGCCCCCGCCTCGCCCGACCCAAGGGCTCGAACTCAACCTCGACCTCGGAAGACGGTCTCCGTCTCGCCCGACCCCAGGGCTCGGACTCAACCTCGACCTCGGAAGACGGTCTCCGCCTCGCCCGACCCCAGGGCTCGGACTCAACCTCGACCTCGGAAGACGGTCTCCGTCTCGCCCAACCCTAGGGCTCGGACTCAACCTCGACCTCGCAAGACGGTCTCCGCCTCGCCCGACCCCAGGGCTCGGCCTCAACCTCGACCTCGGAGGAGTCACCGCCTCACCCGACCTTGGGCTCGGACCGACCATGTTACAGGGGGGTACATCATTACCCTACCCCTAGCTAGCTCAGGCTACGGGGTACAAGAACGGTGTCCCATCTGGCTCGCCCCCGTAAACAAGTAATGATGGCACCCCGCGTGCTCCCATGACGACGGCGGTTCTCAGCCCCCTACGGAAGCAAGGAGACGTCAGCAAGGACACGACAGCCCCGACAGCTATGCTTCTACAGGGCTCAAGCGCTCCTCCGACAGCCACAACATCACATGCACAAGGCATTAACACCTCTCCGACAGCCACGTCGGCATGTACATAGGGCTCTGGCTCCTCTCTGCCGGACATGTTAGCATATTGCTACACCCCCCATTGTACACCTGGGCCCTCTCCTTACATCTATAAAAGGAAGGTCCAGGGCCCTCGTACGAAAGGTGGCCACGCGGGAGGACGGGCTGACGAACAGGCTCTCTCGTCGGTCCAGGGACACGCAGCGACAATTTACTCGTCGGTCCAGGGACCCCCCCCCCCCCCCCGAGGTCGAAACGCCGACAGCCAGTGATTACTGGAAAAATTATTGGGAAAAAACAGTTGTAGAACTTCGCTCTTCCAAAGAAAGATGTTATGAAAGATCTATAGAATGTGTGGAAAAGATAAAAACTAGCTTCGCCAATGTTGGCACATATTCAAGTGAAGACAACTTCGTATGGGGCGATCCCGAGGGGCCAATTAAGTGGATCAGCAGCGAGGCCGAGGCCTTTGAGGAGATTTTAAATGACCGTGGGGACGTCTGCGCCTTCTTAGGTGCGAGGGGAATTGCGGCTATTTTGGAGAAGTCAGGTTGCGATCATGTGAAAACTTTAGCCCAAACCGAAGCTACTTTATCTATTGATGACACGAAGGACCCCTCGGCCGAAGCGAGCTTAGTTGGTGGAAAATTCTTTACTGACATCTGGGAAAATGGCGGCCGAGGGATGGCCCACGAAATAATAAAAAAGAGCGAAAAAGATACTCACGATGCAAGGGAAGCAACAAAGGCAGCTGAAAAAGTTGCGGAACTCGAAAGGCGGATAGATATTGCTTAATAGCTTTTAACTTTATTTTTTATTTTTGTGACTTCAAACTTATTTACGTTTTCTACCGCAGCCGAACTATCTCCTCCCCCATAGCCCTTCGAGTCATTGATCGAGCCAGAGGCAAAGGAACCAGCAGAAATTATTAAAATGGCCGAAAGCATTTTGGACGAAGTCGTTACTCAACTGTTGACCGAAGCTGCAGACAAAGTTTTGAAGGAAGAATAATGGATATTGTAAAAACATTGCTAGAATATTAATGTAACATTTGTTGGACTAAGCTTGTAATATTTGGTGCTCATGAGCTTTTAATGTAATGTATAAATGGTTTTGTAATTCATTTCTTTGCGATGCATGAAACTTTTATTGTACATATCATTTTTGAGCCTTCGGCGAAAAAACACCTTCCCTTCTTTTCATGCTTCGTAAAGAAAAGTTTTTATGCTTCGTGAAAAATCCTCTAATCGTCACAGAATCATTAATGTTTCGTCAGTAATAGAGTTTCTTCCTTGATATCAGAGTACTTCATAAAAGATGCTTCAGGCGTCGCCATAACACTGATGCTTCGTCAACAATAGACTTTTTCCTCCATTTCAGAGTTGATAAAGCTATATCTCTTCAAAACTTATTTTGTGCCTTAGCACAATTTCACCTTTTCGAAGAATTCTCCGAAGGTCAACATTGTATTCCCTTCTTGTGCCATTGATGCAATATGATGTATGATGTTATGTTATGCAAAATGATGTGATGATGTTATGCTATGAAAAATGATACTTTGTGCCGAAGACACATACTCACATCCCTATATTGGAATACACAATCTCTTTGCCGTTTATTTTTCGGTGTATCAGCGCTGACTTTTCGCTGTAAGTTCTGCATTCCCTTAGGAACGTCTTTTAAACTTCTTCGCCTTCTATTTTGGCGGTATTCGCGTTGACTTTTCGCGCTTCGCCTTATATTTCGGCGGTATTTGGCTCTGCATTCCCTTTGGAACGACTTTTGAGCAGAAAACTTACACTATGCTCCCTTAGGAACGACTTTTTGTAGCTTCGACAAACTTACACTATGTTCTGTAGAACGACTTCGGCAAACTTATGTTGCGTTCCGTAGGACGACTTTTTGTAGCTTCGAATATACTTGTGACTTAGGAACGACTTTTTATGCTTCGGCGACTTTTTGGACTCCGTAAGTCTGTGGAGAAGATATATTTTCACTATGGCAAAAACGAAGCTATTACAAGGAATTGAAAACGCCAAGAAAACTAAGTTTTCAACAATTGTTCCTTAGTAAGAAAGAGAATGACAATGAATGTAAAAACTGATTCAGGGGTAGGATATCTCTTAGTAGATATGCTTCGACTCTGGCACAGTATTGTTGACTGTGCGAGCTTCGGACTCCTCCCTGAAGTCTCTCTGTTGATGGGTCTGTTGGCTCCCTTCTGGCGGTTGGCCACGTGAATATGCAAGTTGTAGTGGTGGCGGAGGTGGAGGCTGTGGCTAGGATGCATGTGGCTGACTAGCCGAAGCAACAGACGCTGCAGGATGGTTACCCACATACTCTGGTATGTAGGGTGAGTGATATGAAGCAGTATGCATGACCTGCTTCGGCTGATTCTGCTGAGCTGCAGCTTCTGCTATTTCCTTCTGTTTCTGAATGGTGACATGGCACATCCTTGTAGTATGGCCCTTGTCCTCACCATAGAATAAGCAATAAATTTTTCTGGGCTGATCCCCAAACCTTCCTCCGAAGCTCCTGGCGCCTCTACCCCTTGGAGCTGGCGGCCGAAGATAGCTTTGTTGGTGCCCCGAAGCTTGCGAGGAATATTGCGGCCTCTGTTGCTGACTTCCTCTGTCGTCATTCTAGGTGGAGTGGATCGATCTAACGTGCCTTGGGTGGATTATCCCTCCAAAGCCCCTGGTCATCTCAGAGAACCTGTATGCCTCCTCCCTTCTTTGATGAAAGTCATTATCAGCGCGGATGTATTCATCCATTTTTTGAAGCAGCTTCTCCAAAGTCTGTGGAGGCTTTCTAGCAAAATACTGAGCAGTAGGTCCTGGACGAAGCGCCTTGATCATGGCCTCAATGATAATTTCATTGGGCACTGTAGGCGCTTGTGCTCTCAGACGCAAGAACCTTCGGACGTATGCCTGGAGATACTCCTCATGATCTTGTGTGCATTGAAACAAAGCCTGAGCAGTGACTGGCTTCTCTGGAAGCCCTGGAAGCTTGTCACCAGCATGTCTTTGAGCTTCTGCCATGAAGTGATAGTTCCTGGCCAAAGGGAAGAATACCATGTCTGGGCCACATTCTTAACTGCCATGACGAAGGATTTGGCCATGACAGCTGCATTGCCTCCATATGAAGATATGGTTGCTTCATAGCTCATCAAAAATTGCTTCGGGTCTGAATGCCCATCGTACATCGGAAGCTGAGGTGGCTTATATGATGAGGGCCATGGGATAGCCTGCAGTTCTGCTGCCAAGGGAGAAGCATCGTCAAAAGTAAAGGTAACATGATTAGAATCATCATACCATCCATCATCATCGAACAAGCCTTCTTGATGAATCTCCCTGTGTTGGGGCCTTCGTTCTTGCTCATCTTGAGCAAGATGGCGTACTTCTTCAGTAGCTTCGTCAATCTGCCTCTGAAGGTCGGCTAGTCGAGCCATCTTCTCCTTCTTCCTTTGTACTTGTTGATGAAGCATCTCCATGTTCCTGATTTCTTGGTCCAACTTGTCCTCCTGGGGTGTTGGACTAGTGGCCTTCCTCTTCTGGCTTCGGGCCTCTCGAAGAGAAAGGGTCTCCTGGTTCGGGTCCAGCGGGTGCAGAGCGGCAGCCCCTGTCGCTGAAGCTTTCTTCGGTGGCATGACGAAGCTTTCTTCGGAGGTGGGCGCCAATGTTGGGGACTTGTTCTCAAATGCTATGGGTTAAGAATAAGGCAACACAAAAAATGTTAAATGTTAAAGTCCTTCGTCCTTCGAAGCATTATTTCCCTTGGGATATAATGATTTTCGGACGAAGGTTATGAAGGACATACCTTCATAAGCGCAATATATAATAATGAAGAGAGAATCATATAAAATATAAAAGATAACATGAACAATTATGTATTATTATCAACTCATTTATATTTTATCATTATGGAAAAATAGAAAAGATATCAAATTACAAATGTACCTTCGGCTTGAAAGAAGGTACAAGCGTGACGCAAAAGCAGGATGACAAGTCAGCGTGAACAGTACGGGGGCACTGTTCATCTATTTATAGGCACGGGACGCAGCCCATGTAAAATTACACTCATGCCCTTTACATTTGCTAATGACTCTATAGTAATCCATCAAGGTCTGGATAGCCTTTTCCTTTTAAGTCGGTTCCCTTTTCTGATGTCACGCCGAAGGTCCCCTGCGCACAGCTTCGGCTCTGCGCCATCCTTCGCATTCTTTGTACCTCTTCATATTGTGGTTCTAATCCGAGTCCGAAGGTACCTGTTCATGTATTATACTCCAGAAACGTTGTCAAATCATGTTTTTGAGGACCTTCGAAAGACGAAGGCCCCCAACAGACCATAGACTCGTACACCTGACCCCACATATGTTTCCTTGGCATAGATCACATTCTTGGATTTCTGGTGGAGACCATTTCTTGGTTAAAAATTTGTAGGTGCTAGCCTTTGGTATTATTGAAAATGGTCGCCCAAGCTATTTTTTGACAAAAATAGGGGTTGTGTGGCCATTGATCATCGACCAAAGGCTCATACACCTCACCCCACATATGTTTCCTTTCCATAGATCACATTCTTGGATTTCTGGTCGCGACCATTTCTTGGTCAAAAATCCGTAGGTGTTAGCCTCCGGTATTATTGAAAATGGTCGTTCATGGTAATTTTCAACAAAAATAGGGGTTGTGTGGCCATTGATCATCGACCAGAGGCTCATACACCTCACCCACATATGTTTCCTTGCCATAGATGACATTCTTGGATTTCTGGTGGAGACCATTTCTTGGTCAAAAATCTATAGGTGTTAGCCTTCAGTATTATTGAAAATGGTCGTTCATGCTATTTTTGACAAAATGGGGTTGTGTGGCCATTGATCATCGACTAGAGGCCCATACACCTCACCACACATATGGTTCCTTGCAATAGATCACATTCTTGTTTCTGGTGGAGACCATTTCTTGGTCAAAAAACCGTAGGTGTTTGCCTTTGGTGTTATTGAAAAATTGGTCGTTTGTAAGGAAAATGGACCTCGGGCCATTTGGCTAATTGAGTTTTGGTGTTTGATGTTCAACACAATCCGTAAACTAATAAGTTTTCTAGTGTTTGTGTTTGTAGTTCACAGGATGCAAGATTAACTTGGACTAAGGAATTGAGGGAAGCAACACCTCAAAAGAAGACATTAAAGAGATCCATGAAAAGTCCAAGTGTGCTGCCTGCGGACTGTTTGTGCGTGGAGCACCGGACTGTTTAGTGCACCAGGGAACCGCAGCCCAACGGCTAGTTCTAGGTGGCACCCGGAGAGAAGACCACCGGACTGTCCGGTGTGGAAAGCCTGCAGCGCCAACAGTCATCTGCTCTGACAGGGCAACGGCTAGGCGCACCGGACAGGCTACTATGTGTTGTCTGGTGCACCACCAGACTGTCCGGTGTGCTGCAGAAAGCAGCAACTTTTCTCCAACAGCTCTATTTGTGCTGGGGGCTATAAATACACCCCCAACAGGCCATTTCCAAGTGTGGGAGCCCAAGAGACATACCAAGGCATATAGTAGACATTCCCAAGTGCTCTTACACCCAAGTGCTTAATAGAATCACTCAGTGATTAGCGTAGGTGCTTTGCGAAGTGCTTAGGTTAGTTAGACCGCTTTAGCGCTTGCTCTAGGTGAACCCTAGATTGTTGAGTGAGTTTAGACAAATCTCACAACCCCTCGGCTCTTGCGTGAGCCGTTGTAATTGTATCGAGTGGGGCGAGAGTCTTGCGAGACCGTGACAACCGTGTTTGTGTCACGACCGCCACCGTGTACCGGAGGGAACGAGGCCCGCGGCGTTTCGGTCGAAAGCTCGATAGTGGAGACGGCAGGGAGCGTCCGAGACGAGCCGGAAGTGGAGCACCACTTGCGCGTGGAGAAGGCCCACGGCTCTCTACGGAGTTACTTGACCGAGGTGCTTGGCCCTCGCGTGGGCTTCCCTTTGCATAGGGGCACCAACGAGGATTAGTCGGGACCTTGCGCGGTTCCGGATACCTCGATAAAAATACCAGTGTCATCCACGAGAGTTTGCTTCTCTACTTTGCTCTTTAAGTTTCCACATTTATATTAAGCATTTAAGTTTCAATCTTGTATACATATTTAGTGTAGATTGAAACTTAGCCATTGCGGTAGAGATAGCAACACTTAGACAAAACCTAGTTTGCACATTCTAGTTTGACTATTTGCATAGGTTTTGCTCTAGGGATTTTATTTGTGGCCTAGTTTAGTGAAAGTTTTAGAAGTCCTAATTCACCCCCTCTTAGGCGTCACCTGTTTCCTACATCGTTCATGCTATTTTCAACCAAAATAGGGGTTGTGTGGCCATTGATCATCGACTAGAGGCTCATACACTTCACCCCACATATGTTTCCTTGCCATAGATCACATTCTTGGATTTCATGTGGAGTCCATTTCTTGGTGAAAAATCCGTAGGTGTTATTCTTTGATATTATTAAAAATGGTCGTTCATGGCTACTTTCGACAAAAGTGGGGGTTGTGTGGCCATTGACCATCGACCAGAGGCTCGTTCATCACACCCACATATGTTTCCTTGCCATAGGTCACATTCTTAGATTTTTGGCGGAGACCATTTCTTGGTCAAAAATCTGTAGGTGTTAGCCTTTACTATTATTTAAAATGGTCATTCATGCTATTTTCGACAAAAATAGGGGTTGTGTGGCCATTGATCATCGACCAGAGGTTCGTACACCTCACCCCACATATGTTTACTTGTCATAGATCACATTCTTAGATTTCTGGTGGAGGTCATTTCTTCGTAAAAAATCCATAGGTGTTAGCCTTCGGTATTTTTGAAAATGGTCATTCGTGGTTATTTTTGACAAAAATGGGGGTTGCGTGGCCATTGATCATAAACCAGAGGCTCGTACACCTCACCCCATATTAGTTCCCTTGTCATAGATCACATTCTTGGATTTCTAGTGGAGACCATTTCTTGGTCAAAAATCCATAGGTGTTAGACTTCAGTATTATTGAAAATGGTCGTTCATGCTATTTTCGACTAAAATGGGGGTTGTCTAGCCATTGATCATCGACAAGAGGATCGTACACCTCTCCCCCCATATGTTTCCTTTCCATATATCGCATTCTTGGATTTCTAGTAGAGACCATTTTTTGGTCAAAAATTCGTAGGTGTTAGCCTTCAGTATTATTGAAAATAGTTGTTTATGGCTATTTTTGACAAAAATGGGGGTAGTGTGGCCGTTGATCATCGACCAGAGGCTCGTACACCTCACCCCACATATGTTTCCTTACCATAGATCACATTCTTGGATTTCATGTGGAGTCCATTTCTTGGTGAAAAATCCGTAGGTGTTATTCTTTGATATTATTAAAAATGGTCGTTCATGGCTACTTTCGACAAAAGTGGGGGTTGTGTAGCCATTGACCATCGACCAGAGGCTCGTTCATCACACCCACATATGTTTCCTTGCCATAGGTCACATTTTTGGATTTTTGGCGGAGACCATTTCGTGGTCAAAAATCTGTAGGTGTTAGCCTTTACTATTATTTAAAATGGTCATTCATGCTATTTTCGACAAAATAGGGGTCGTGTGGCCATTGATCATCGACCAGAGGTTCGTACACCTCACCCCACATATGTTTACTTGTCATAGATCACATTCTTAGATTTCTGGTGGAGGTCATTTCTTCGTAAAAATCCATAGGTGTTAGCCTTCGGTATTTTTGAAAATGGTCATTCGTGGTTATTTTTGACAAAAATGGGGGTGCGTGGCCATTGATCATAAACCAGAGGCTCGTACACCTCACCCCATATTAGTTCCCTTGTCATAGATCACATTCTTGGATTTCTAGTGGAGACCATTTCTTGGTCAAAAATCCATAGGTGTTAGACTTCAGTATTATTGAAAATGGTCGTTCATGCTATTTTCGACTAAAATGGGGGTTGTCTAGCCATTGATCATCGACAAGAGGATCGTACACCTCTCCCCCCATATGTTTCCTTTCCATATATTGCATTCTTGGATTTCTAGTGGAGACCATTTCTTGGTCAAAAATTTGTAGGTGTTAGCCTTCAGTATTATTGAAAATAGTTGTTTATGGCTATTTTTGACAAAAATGGGGGTAGTGTGGCCGTTGATCATCGACCAGAGGCTCGTACACCTCACCCCACATATGTTTCCTTGCCATAGATCACATTCTTGGATTTCATGTGGAGTCCATTTCTTGGTGAAAAATCCGTAGGTGTTATTCTTTGATATTATTAAAAATGGTCGTTCATGGCTACTTTCGACAAAAGTGGGGGTTGTGTAGCCATTGACCATCGACCAGAGGCTCGTTCATCACACCCACATATGTTTCCTTGCCATAGGTCACATTTTTGGATTTTTGGCGGAGACCATTTCTTGGTCAAAAATCTGTAGGTGTTAGCCTTTACTATTATTTAAAATGGTCATTCATGCTATTTTCGACAAAAATAGGGGTTGTGTGACCATTGATCATCGACCAGAGGTTCGTACACCTCACCCCACATATGTTTACTTGTCATAAATCACATTCTTAGATTTCTGGTGGAGGTCATTTCTTCGTAAAAAATCCATAGGTGTTAGCCTTCGGTATTTTTGAAAATGGTCATTCGTGGTTATTTTTGACAAAAATGGGGGTTGTATGGCCATTGATCATAAACCAGAGGCTCGTACACCTCATCCCATATTAGTTCCCTTGTCATAGATCACATTCTTGGATTTCTAGTGGAGACCATTTCTTGGTCAAAAATCCATAGGTGTTAGACTTCAGTATTATTGAAAATGGTCGTTCATGCTATTTTCGACTAAAATGGGGGTTGTCTAGCCATTGATCATCGACAAGAGGATCGTACACCTCTCCCCCCATATGTTTCCTTTCCATATATCGCATTCTTGGATTTCTAGTGGAGACCATTTCTTGGTCAAAAATTCGTAGGTGTTAGCCTTCAGTATTATTGAAAATGGTCATTCATGATTATTTTTGACAAAAATGGGGGTTGTGTGGCCATTGATCATAAACCAGAGGATAGTACACCTCACCCCATATTAGTTTCCTTGTCATAGATCACATTATTGGATTTCTGGTGGAAACCATTTTTGGTCAAAAATCCGTAGGTGTTAGACTTCTGTATTATTGAAAATGGTCGTTCATGCTATTTTCGACAAAAATGAGGGTTGTGTGGCCATTGATCATCGACTAGAGGCTCGTACACCTGACCACACATATACTTCCTTGCCATAAATCACATTCTTAGATTTCTGGTGTTAGGGGCCTTCCTCTTCCGAAGGTCCTCAAAAACATAATTAACCATTTGTTTTCAGCATAAGGCATTATAGGGAGCTTCGTCTTTAGGATGCATGTCTCTTCCTCATGATGAAGGCATACGAGATGAAGACAGAACTAATGATGATAAGAGTAAACGCCGAAGCTATCGTCAGGTTGACAGCTTCGACTCATAACGAAGACGAAGTATGATGATGATGATACTGGCCGAAGGGGGAAAAGACTACTTAACCCTTAATGACTTGTATTACAATTATGGGTGAATATTGGGGACACAACTGTACTTTTACCCGGGCTACGTCCCGTGCCTATAAATAGATGAACAGTAGCACCATACTGTTCACGCTGAATTGTAATCACTCTCTCGCGTCCTCACCTTCGAGCAAGCCGAAGGTATCAATGTAATATGAATTATATTGATATTCATACATGTTTTATAGAATGCAAATATGAATGGATTAACCAGATATAGTTATTGCCTTTGTTTCTTTGTAATCTTGCTTACATATTGAATGATGAAGGCCTGCCCTTCATGACCTCCGTCTGTTGATCATTATATCTATAGGGAGATAATGCTTCGGAAGACGAAGGTCTCTAATAATTAACAATTATGTTGCCTTGTTCTTGATTCACAACATCTGAGAACAAGTGACCAACATTGGTGCCCACCTCCTGTGAACTCACTTCCACTACCTTCGGCAAACGCTAGCCTTTGTCATGCCACCGAAGAAGACAACAGCGCCAGGGGCTGCTCTACAACCACTGTACACCAATTAGGAAACGCTCTCACTGAGAGAGGCTAGGAGCCAGAAGAGAAAAGCTACCAGCCCTACACCTCAGGAGGAAGAATTGGACCAGGAGATCAGGATTTAGAATCAATACATCACCAGGTCTAGAGGAAAAGAGAAAGGATGCCTCGATTAACCGAATTTCAAAGGAAGATCGACGAAGCAACTGAAGAAATGCGTCACCTCGCGCAGGACGATCAAGGACGAGGGCCTCAACATAGAGAGCTTCGTCAAGAAACTCCAGCCAAGAATGATGGATGGTATGATGATCTATACCATGGTAATTTTGCTTTTGATGATGCTTCTCCCCTGGCAGCAGAGTTGCAGGCTACCCCATGTCCACCTTCATACAAGCCGCCACAGCTCCCCATGTATGATGGACACTCTAACCCGAAGCAATTCCTCATGAGCTATGAAGCAACCATATCATTGTATGGTGGCAACACTGCTATCATGGCTAAGTCCTTCGTTATGGCAGTCAGGAGTGTGGCTCAGACTTGGTATTCTTCTCTTCGGCCAGGAACAATTACATCTTGGCAGAAGTTAAAGGATATGCTAGTCACAAGCTTCTAGGGCTTCCAAACAAAGCAGTGACTGCTCAAGCATTGTTCTAGTGCACCCAAGATCATGAGGAATACTTGCAGGCATACGTTCGAAGGTTACTGCGGCTGAGAGCCTAGGCGCCAATGGTGCCTAATGAAATTGTCGTCGAGGCCATGATTAAGGGGCTCCCACCAGGACCCACAACACAATATTTTGCAAGGAAGCCACCATAGACCTTGGAGAAGCTTCTCCAGAAGATGGATGAATACATCCGAGCTGACAATGATTTGCGCCAAAGAAGGGAGGAAGCATACATGTATTCTGAGATGACTAGGGGCTTCGAAGGAAGACTTCACCCCAGGCATGTCAGGACGATCCATAATCCCAACACAAACAATGACAGGGCCAATCATACTCAGAGCAGCCAGCACAGCTCACAATCTTCGGGAATGCAACTAACTTCATATAGGCCACCAGCCCCGAGAGGCAGAGGGGGGATTAGCTTCGAATGAAGGTATGGTAATCAGCCCAAGAGACTGTTCAACCTATTCTGTGTGGAAGATAAGGGACACACGACAAGGACGTGCCAAGTCACGATCCAAAAGCAGAAGGAAATCGTTGAAGCCGAAGCACGGTAGAACCAGTCGAAGCAGGTCTTGCATACTGCTTCATGCTATTCTCCATATATCCCTGAATATGTGGGCAATCAGCAACCTATGGTGTCTGTTGCTTCGGCAATTCACTCCCAAGCTTCCTGGGCCTAGTTTCCACCACCACCGCCACTGGCGCCTACCTTGATCCATAACCAACAGCCAGAAGGGCATCGCTAGGCTCAACAACAATGCAACACTTGGGAGGAATCCGAAGCTCGCACAGTCAACAACACTGTGCCTGAGTCAAGGCATATCTACTGAGTGTCTTAATCCAATGTATATTTACCCTTTTTGCCTTTATATTTTTTCTTCTCAAAAGACAATACAAGGAGGTTTAACCTTCAGCTTGATGTAATAAGTCTGTGGTTACATCATCGAGTGTAACAAAAAAGGATCACGAAGCTCCAAAGTCATTCATAAGGGAATGCAGAGCTAAATTACCACCTAAATTAAAGGTGAAGAAGCTCCAAAGTCATTCCTAAAGGGATGCAGAGCTTAAATGCCATCTAAGTCAAAGGTGAAAAAGCTCCAAAGTCGTTCCTAAGGGGATGCAGAGCTTAGCTCCAAAGTCGTTTCTAAGGGAAAGCAGAGTTGAAATACCACCTAAGAAAAAGGTGAAGAGACTCCAAAGTCGTTCCTAAGGGGATACAAAGTCTTATCTTTTATGCTTTGCGCACCAACATCATTTGCATCATGCCATCACATCATATTGCATCATGACATCGCATCATACATCATTTTGCATCAACAAAAGCAGTGACAAATGGGGATTTCTCCTTCAGCTTTGGCAAAGATCTATGAAAGAGTATTAAAGATACACGGTTTATGCTTGAAACTACTGCCATGTGAAGATCGTGCTTCTGACAATACTATTCCTACGCAATGTCTACACAAAGAATCAAACATCATACAGTAGCTTCGACAAAGAAGGGAGATTTCTTTCTGAAGCATGAAAAGAAGGAAAGGTGTTTTTTAGCCGTAGGCTAAAAAACGATATGTACAAAGGTTCCATGCTTCATAAAGAAATATATTACATCAATATACATACAAATTGTTTACAAGTGTTTCTTACAAAACTAGGAATCATTTTCCAAGACATTAAACTAGCAGAGATACAAAGTTTTTAGTCTTTCCTAAGGACTTTATCGGTAGCTTCGTTTAGAAGCTTGTTGAAAGGGAAATAGGCTTACACCTTTTCCTAATCGATTTTGGTGGTTGAATTGCCCAACACAAATAATTGGACTAACTAGTTTGCTCTAGATTATAAGTTTTACAGGTGCCAAAGGTTCACAACAAACCAATAAAAAGACCAAGAAAGGGTTCAAATAAAGAGAGCAAAAGACAACCGAAGTATGCCCTGGTCTGGCGCACCGGACAGTGTCCGGTGCACCAGGGAACTCAACTCCGAACTGCTCACCTTTGGGAATTCTGGGAGCCGCTCCGCTATAATTCACCGGACTGTCCGGTGTAGCACCGGACTGTCCGGTGTGCCAACGGAGCAATGGCTACTTCGCGCCAACGGTCGTCTGCATAGAGCAGTTAATGCGCTACAATGCGCACAGAAGTTAGAGCAGAGCTAGAAGGCACACCGGACTGTCCGGTGGCCCAGAAGTCAGTAGCTCCAATGGTCAGAATCCAACGGCCAGGTGACGTGGCTGGCGCACCGGACACTGTCCGGTGGTGCACCGGACTGTCCGATGCGCCATGCGACAGCAGCCTCCACCAACAGTTCTTTTGGTGGTTGGGGCTATAAATACCCCCAACCACCCACCATTCATTGCATCCAAGTTTTCAGCCTTCACACCTTATACAAGAGCTATAGCATTCAATACAAGACACAAACAAGAGATCAAATCCTCTCCCAAGTCCAAAGACAATTCCAATCAATAGTGACTAGTGAGAGAGAGATACTTGTGTTCATTTGAGCTCTTGCGCTTGGATTGCTTTTCTTCTTCATTCTTTCTTGATTCCAACTCAATTGTAACCAAGGCAAGAGACACCAATTGTGTGGTGGTCCTTATGGGGACTTAGTGTCCCGTTTGATTGAGAAGAGAAGCTCACTCGGTCTAAGTGACTGTTTGAGATAGGGAAAGGGTTGAAAGAGACCCGGTCTTTGTGACCACCTCAACGGGGAGTAGGTTTGCAAGAACCGAACCTCGGTAAAACAAATCATTGTGTCATCCGCCTTATTTGCTTGTGATTTGTTTTTGCCCTCTCTTTCGGACTTGTTTATATTTCTAACGCTAATCCCGGCTTGTAGTTGTGCTTAAAGTTTGTAAATTTCAGATTCGCCCTATTCACCCCCCTCTAGGCGACTTTCAATTGGTATCAAAGCCCGGTGCTTCATTAGAGCCTAACCGCTCGAAGTGATGTCGGGAGCATCCACCAAGAGGGAGATCGGGACCGGCGACAAGTCCGCAAGCTCAGGGAGAACGCACTCAAGGGAGTCCGCCCACAAGCACAAGGAGGAATCCTCTTCCTCCATCAAGTCTCAACGAAAGGGTGACAAGAAGAAGAAAATAAAGAAGGTGGTCTACTACGAGACCGACACTTTGTCACCCTCCACCTCCGGCTCGGAATCGGCATCCGCCACTTCTAAGCGCCATGAGCGCAAGAAGTATAGTAAGATGCCCCTTCGCTATCCTCGTATTTCAAAACACACTCCATTACTTTCCGTCCCATTAGGCAAACCACCTATGTTTGATGGTGAAGATTATTCTATATGGAGTGATAAAATGAGGCATCACCTAACCTCACTCCACAAAAGCATATGGGATATTGTTGGGTATGGAGAGCAGGTACCAAAAGAAGGGGACAAGGATTATGATTCGGAGGAGGTCGAACAAATCCAACACTTCAACTCCCAAGCCACTACTATACTCCTCGCCTCTCTAAGTCGAGAGGAGTATAATAAGGTGCAAGGATTGAAGAGTGCCAAAGAGATTTGGGACATGCTCAAGACCGCACACGAAGGAGACGAGGTGACCAAGATCACCAAGAGGGAAACGATCGAGGGGGAGCTCGGTCGCTTCATGCTTCACCAAGGGGAAGATCCACAAGCAATGTACAACCGGCTCAAGACTTTGGTGAACCAAGTGCGTAACCTCGGGAGCACCAAGTGGGATGACCATGAAATGGTCAAGGTTATTCTTAGATCGTATTTCTTAATCCCACTCAAGTTCAATTGATTCGTGGTGACCCTAGATACAAACTAATGTCTCCCGAGGAAGTGATAGGTAAATTTGTGAGCTTTGAACTAATGATCAAAGGCTCCAAGAAAATCATCAAGCAAGGCGCCACCTCTACATCCGAGGTGCAACCCGTCGCCTTCAAAGCGACGGAGGAGAAGAAAGAAGACTCTACACCAAGTAGGGTCCCCATCGACGCCTCCAAGCTCGACAATGAGGAGATGGCGCTCATCATCAAGAGCTTTCGCCAAATCCTCAAGCAAAAGAGGGGAAGGACTACAAGCCCCGCTCCAAGAAAGTTTGCTACAAGTGTGGTAAGCCCAGTCATTTTATTGCAAAATGTCCATTATTAAGTGATAGTGACAGGGGCGACGACAAGAAGGGAAAGAGAAGAGAAAAGAAGAGGTACTACAAGAAGAAGGGCGGCGACGCCCATGTATGTCGGGAGTGGGACTCCGACGAGAGCTCCACCGACTCCTCCGACGAGGACGCCGCCAACATCGCCGTCACCAAAGGCCTCATCTTCCCCAACGTCGGCCACAAGTGCCTTATGGCAAAGGACGACAAGAAGAAGAAGGTAAAATCTAAATCCTCCACTAAGTATGCAACATTTAGTGATGAAGGTAGCTCTAGTGATGATGAGGATGATTTATTAACGTTTTTTGCCAACCTAAACATGCAACAAAAAGAGAAATTAAATGAGTTAATTAGTGCTATTCATGAGAAGGATGAACTCTTGGACACCCAAGAGGACTTCCTAATTAAAGAAAACAAAAGCATGTCAAGGTTAAAAATGCTTATGCTCTAGAAGTAGAAAAATGTGAAAAACTATCTAATGAGCTAAGCACTTGCCATGATGTTATTTCGAACCTTAGAAATGAAAATGCCAAATTAATTGCTAAGGTTGAGAAATCAAATGTTTATGATGATTCAATTGACAATCTTAGAAATGATAATGGTAGTTCAATTGCTAAGATTGAAAAATTGAATGCCTCTTTGCTAGCCTTAGAAATGAGAATAAAAAATTAATTGCTAAGGCTAAGGAATTAAATGTTTGCAATGTTTCCATTTCCAATCTTAGAGATGAGAATGCTATTTTACACGCTAAGATTGTTGAATTAAAAACTTGCAAACCCTCTACATCTACCATTGAGCATGTTACAATTTGCACTAGATGTAGAGATGTTAACATTGATGCTATTCATGATCACATGGCTATGATTAAACAACAAAATGATCATATAGCAAAATTAGATGCTAAAATTACCGAGCATGAGTTAGAAAATGAAAAAATTAAATTTGCTCGTAGTATGCTCTATAGTGGGAGACGCCCTGGCATTAAGGATGGCATTGGCTTCCAATAGGGAGGCAATGTCAAACTCAATGCCCCTCTTAAAAGATTATCTAACTTTGTTAAGGGTAAGGCTCCCATGCCTCAGGATAACGAGGGTTACATTTTGTACCCCGCCGGTTATCCCGAGCACAAAATTAGGAGAATTCATTCTAGGAAGTCTCACTCTGGCTCTAATCATGCTTTCATGTATAAGAGTGAGGCATCTAGTTCTAGGCAATCAACCGGTGCTAAATTGCCTAAGAAGAAAACTCCTATTGCATCAAATGAACCTAATATTTCATTTAAGACTTTTGATGCATCTTATGTGCTTACTAACAAATCAGGCAAAGTAGTTGCCAAATATGTTGGGGGCAAACACAAGGGGTCAAAGACTTGTGTTTGGGTACCCAAGGTGCTTGTTTCTAATGTCAAAGGACCCAAGACCGTTTGGGTACCTAAGAACAAGGCCTAAAATTGTTTTGTAGGTTTATGAATCTGGGGGCTCAAGTTGGATCATCGATAGCGGGTGCACAAACCACATGACAGGGGAGAAGAAGATGTTCTCCTCCTATGAGAAAAAACAAGATCCCCAATGAGCCATCACATTCGGGGATGGAAATCAAGGTTTGGTCAAAGGACTTGGTAAAATTGCTATATCTCCTAACCATTCTATTTTCAATATTTTTCTTGTAGATTCTTTAGATTACAATTTGCTTTCTGTTTCTCAATTATGCAAAATGGGCTACAACTGTCTTTTTACGGATATAGGTGTTACTGTCTTTAGAAGAAGTGATGATTCAGTAGCATTTAAGGGAGTGTTAGAGGGTCAGCTATACTTGGTAGATTTTGATAGAGCTGGACTCTACACTTGCTTAATTGCTAAGACTAACATGGGTTGGCTCTAGCACTACCGACTAGCCCATGTTGGGATGAAAAATCTTCATAAGCTTCTAAAGGGAGAGCACATTTTGGGACTAACCAATGTTCATTTTGAGAAAGACAGAGTTTGTAGTGCATGTCAAGCAGGAAAGCAAGATGGTGTTCATCATCCACACAAAAACATCATGACGACCGACATGCCGCTTGAGCTACTCCACATGGACCTATTCGGCCTGATAGCTTACATAAGCATCGGCGGGAGTAAGTATTGTCTTATAATAGTGGATGATTATTCTCGCTTCACTTGGGTGTTTTTTTGCAGGAAAAATCACAAACCCAAGAGACATTGAAGGGATTCTTGAGACGGGCTCAAAATGAGTTCGGCTTAAGGATCAAAAAGATTAGAAGCGACAACGAGACGGAGTTCAAGAACTCACAAATAGAAGGCTTTCTTGAGGAGGAGGGCATCAAGCATGAGTTCTCTTCTCCCTACACGCCACAACAAAATGGTGTAGTGGAGAGGAAGAATAGAACTCTATTGGACATGACAAGGACCATGCTTGATGAATACAAGACTTCAGATCGTTTTTGGGCCGAGGCGGTCAACACCGCATGCTACGCCATCAACCGATTATATCTTCACCGAATCCTCAAGAAGACATCTTATGAACTCCTAACCGGTAAAAAGCCCAATGTTTCATATTTTAGAGTCTTTGGTAGCAAATGCTTTATTCTTGTTAAAAGAGGTAGAAAATCTAAATTTGCTCCTAAGGCTGTAGAAGGCTTTTTACTTGGTTATGACTCAAACACAAGGGCATATAGAGTCTTTAACAAGTCCACTGGACTAGTTGAAGTTTCTTGTGACATTGTGTTTGATGAGACTAACGGCTCTCAAGTAGAGCAAGTTGATCTTGATGAGCTAGATGATGAAGAGGCTCCGTGCGTCGCACTACGGAACATGTCCCTTGGGGATGTGTGTCCTAAGGAATCCGAAGAGCCTCCACAAGCACAAGATCAACCATCTTCCTCAATGCAAGCATCTCCACCAACTCAAGATAAGGATCAAGCTCAAGATGATGATGATGAAGATCAAGAGGAGCCACCTCAAGAGGAGGACAATGATCAAGGGGGAGATGCTAATAATCAAGACAAGGAAGATGATGAGGGTCCAAGACCGCCACACCCAAGAGTCCATCAAGCAATCCAACAAGATCACCCCATGAACACCATCCTCGGCGATATTCATAAGGGGGTAACCACTCGATCTCGTGTTGCTCATTTTTGTGAACATTACTCTTTTGTTTCCTCTATTGAGCCACACAAGGTAGAGTAAGCACTTCAAGATTCGGATTGGGTGCTGGCAATACAAGAGGAGCTCAATAACTTCACGAGGAATGAGGTATGGCATTTAGTTCCACGTCCTAACCAAAATGTTGTAGGAACCAAGTGGGTCTTCCGTAACAAGCAAGATGAGCATGGTGTGGTGACAAGGAACAAAGCTCGACTTGTGGCCAAGGGTTATTCACAAGTCGAAGGTTTGGATTTCGTTGAAACCTATGCACTCGTAGCTAGGCTTGAGTCAATTCGCATTTTACTTGCCTATGCTACTTACCATGGCTTCAAGCTTTATCAAATGGACGTGAAGAGTGCCTTCCTCAGTGGACCAATCAAGGAGGAGGTCTATATTGAGCAACCTCCCGGCTTTGAAGATAGTGAGTACCCTAACCATGTTTATAAACTCTCTAAGGCGCTTTATGGGCTCAAGCAAGCCCCAAGAGCATGGTATGAATGCCTAAGAGATTTTCTTATCGCTAATGGCTTCAAAGTCAGAAAAGCCGATCCAACTCTCTTTACAAAAACACTTGCAAATGATTTGTTTGTATGCCAAATTTATGTTGATGATATCATATTTGGGTCTACTAATGAATCTACATGTGAAGAGTTTAGTAGGATCATGACTCAAAAATTTGAGATGTCTATGATGGGGGAGTTGAAGTATTTCTTAGGATTTCAAGTAAAGCAACTCCAAGAGGGCACCTTCATTAGCCAAACGAAGTACATTTAAGACATACTCACAAAGTTTGGGATGAAGGATGCCAAGCCCATCAAGACACCCATGGGAACTAATGGGCATCTCGATCTCGACACGGGAGGTAAATCCGTAGATCAAAAGGTATACCGGTCGATGATAGGTTCTTTACTCTATTTATGTGCTTCACGGCTAGATATTATGCTTTCCGTATGCATGTGTGCAAGATTCCAAGCCGATCCTAAGGAAGTTCACCTTAGGGCCATAAAACGAATCTTGAGATATTTAGTTTATACTCCTAAGTTTGGCCTTTGGTACCCCAGGGGATCCACATTTGATTTAATTGGTTATTCCGATGCTGATTGGGCAGGGTGTAAAATTAATAGAAAGAGCACATCAGGGATTTGCCAATTCTTGGGAAGATCCCTCGTGTCTTGGGCTTCAAAGAAGCAAAATTCTGTGGCTTTTTCTACCGCCGAAGCCGAGTACATTGCCGCAGACCATTGTTGCGCGCAATTGCTTTGGATGAGGCAAACCTTTAGGGACTATGGTTACAAATTGACCAAAGTTCCTCTTTTATGTGATAATGAGAGTGCAATCCGCATGGCGGATAATCCCGTTGAGCATAACCACACTAAACACATAGTCATTCGGTATCATTTTTAAGGGATCACCAACAAAAGGGGGATATCGAGATTGCATATGTTAACACCAAAGAACAATTAGCCGATATCTTTACGAAGCCATTAGATGAGCAAACTTTTACCAAACTTAGGCATGAGCTAAATATTCTTGATTCTACGAATTTTGATTGATATTTTGCACACATAGCTCATTTATATACCTTTGATCATGTCCCTTTCATGTGCTATGACTAATGAGGTTTCAAGTATATATTATGCTAAGTCATAGATTGAAAGGGAATTGGAGTCTTCGGCGAAGATAAGGCTTCCACTCCACTACATGGAATTATTCATCCTTCGTCGTCGCTCCACACCGCTCTCCACTTTGGTATAATCTTCACTCATATATTATTTACCATAGGGGGATAAAGTATAAAAGGGCTTATATTTCACTCAAGTATCCGTTTTTGGCGGTTCATGCCAAAGGGGGAGAAAGTATCAACCCAAAGCAAAAGGATCGCACCACCACCAATTTCAAAAATATAGTATTTCAAATATGGATTAAGAAAAGATTTTTCAATTGATATGTTTTTTCAATTGGTATCTTATTTTTGATATAATTGATATGTTTTTCAATTGGTATCTTATTTTTGATACAATTTCAAATTAGTATACCCTCTTCAAAAATAATATCTAAAACCCTCTTGAACACTAAGAGGAGGATTTCATTAATGGGGAGTTTTTGTTTAGTTAAAGGAAAAGCATTTGAAACAGGGGGAGAAAATTTCAAATCTTGAAAATGCTTCTCAAAATCTTATTCATATACCTTTGACTATTTGCAAAAAGACTTTGAAAAGAATTACCAAAAGAGTTTGCAAAAAAAAAACAAAACATGTGGTGCAAGCATGGTCCAAAATTTTAAAATTAGAAGAAAGCCATCCATGCATATCTAGTAGAAATAATTATTGGTGTCATTCCAAGTAATATTTGCATTTACATTATGCAAACTAGTTCAATTTAGAACTTTTATATTTGCTTTGGTTTGTGTTGGCATCAATCACCAAAAAGGGGGAGATTGAAAGGGAAATAGACTTACACCTTTTCCTAATTGATTTTGGTGGTTGAATTGCCCAACACAAATAATTGGACTAACTAGTTTGCTCTAAATTATAAGTTTTATAGGTGCCAAAGGTTCACAACAAACCAATAAAAAGACCAAGAAAGGGTTTAAATAAAGAGAGCAAAAGACAACCGAAGTATGCCCTGGTCTGGCGCATCGGACTGTCCGGTGCACCAGGGAACTCAACTCCGAACTGCTCACCTTCGGGAATTCTGGGAGCCGCTCCGCTATAATTCACCGGACTGTACGGTGTAGCACCGGACTGTCCGGTGTGCCAGCGGAGCAATGGCTACTTCGCGCCAACGGTCGTCTGCAGAGAGCAGTTAATGCGCTATAGTGCGCGCAGAAGTCAGAGCAGAGCCAGAAGGCGCACCAGACAGTGAACAGTGACTGTCCGATGGCCCAGAAGTCAGTAGCTCCAACGGTCAGAATCCAACGGCCAGGTGACGTGGCTGGCGCACTGGACACTGTCCAGTGGCGTACCGGACTGTCCGGTGCGCCATGCGACAACAGCCTCCACCAACGGTTCTTTTGGTGGTTGGGGCTATAAATGCCCCCAACCACCCACCATTCGTTGCATCTAAGTTTTCAGCCTTCACACCTTATACAAGAGCTATAACATTCAATAAAAGACACAAACAAGAGATCAAATCCTCTTCCAAGTCCAAAGACAATTCCAATCAATAGTGACTAGTGAGAGAGAGATACTTGTGTTCATTTGAGCTCTTGCGCTTGGATTGCTTTTCTTCTTCATTCTTTCTTGATTCCAACTCAATTGTAACCAATGCAAGAGACACCAATTGTGTGGTGGTCCTTGTGGGGACTTAGTATCCCGTTTGATTGAGAAGAGAAGCTCACTCGGTCTAAGTGACCGTTTGAGAGAGGGAAATGGTTGAAAGAGACCCGGTCTTTGTGACCACCTCAACGGGGAGTAGGTTTGCAAGAACCGAACCTCGGTAAAATAAATCACCGTGTCATCCGCCTTATTTGCTTGTGATTTGTTTTCGCCCTCTCTTTCAGACTCGTTTATATTTCTAACGCTAATTCCGGCTTGTAGTTATGCTTAAAGTTTGTAAATTTCAGATTCGCCCTATTGACCCCCCTCTAGGCGACTTTCACTTGTCGACAGCTTCGTCAATAGTGTCATTAGCAATTTTAATAATGTCCAACGCCTCTTTGACGGATGGGTCAGCTTCAAGATTGTATGGCTCGGGAGGTGGAGACATCTCAACTGCATTAAGGCACAAGTATCTGTCAGTGTCGAAGCTGGAAAACATATGAAAATAAGTTAGAAATGCCTAGCCCGCTCCGCAGCTTCTTCAGCCTTTTTTGCTTCTTCTGAAGCATCATGATATTTCTTCTCATTTCTTTTGATGGCTTCATCGGCGATTTTTCATTCGCCCTTCGGCCATACTTCGGAATAAAATTTCCCACCTAGAGTAGTAGCTTCGGTTGAAGGGTTTCCGATATCGTCAGCTGAGAAGGCGAAGTCTGGCTTAGTTAGAACCTTAGCATGATTGCAACCAGCCTTCTATAAAATGGACGTAGCCCCACGGGCACCAGTAAAGGCACAAAAATCTCCTCGATCACTAAGAACTTCTTCGAAAGCTTCAACTTCGCCACATGGTTATGCTCGTGAGCCATCGCAATACACGGATAACCGACTAGTGAGTTGTAATGCAAGTGCTTTATTCTCATATATTATGGTTCTAATCCCAATAGACGTGCCTTTTGTTTGGATATTTTTCTGAGAAACTTTAGCGACACTTTGAGAACACCTCAAACCAACTATATTTTTGACTCTCAACTTTTAACTTTTGCAAATGAGTGAAAATAGAAGGATATTTTATGGATGTTTTAAAGTAAATAAAGAGATAAAGTAGGTTTTATATCCATTTAAACTGAACAGTATATATATTTTTGCAGTACAACATTTATCCTAAGGTTTTTCACGTCCCGTAGCTCACGATAACCTTTTTTTTAAATCTCACGGCTGGACCATAAAATAAATAAACGTTATTTTAGTTTTTTACAAACTGCCCATTCTTCTTCCAGCTACGAGTCTACGACCAGTTCGGCAGCACGGCGAGCATCCCGTCCGACCATCCGCTCGCTCCTCAGAGCTAGCCTCCAAACTCGCAATTATATAACTACCGTCCCTTGCAACTTTCCAGACCTTTTGCCCCCCTGCTTCCTCCGCCTGCACCCTCTCACGAGCGCCCGCCCGCCCAGATCTAGGGTTCCATCCGCGGGCAAGATGAGCAGCCCCCATGGCGGCCTCGACGACCAGATCGAGCGGCTCATGCAGTGCAAGCCGCTCGCTGAGCCCGAGGTAACGCCTTCTCCGTCGCCCTCTTCTCGGTTCGAGGTGCCTTTTCACCAGATCTGGCGGAATTGCGGGGCCGGGGACGGGTCCCGGGGAGATCGGGTTTCCGGTCGCGCTTTGATGCTGGTTGGCGCGGAAATGGCTGGCGGGAGCGTTTGGTTTGCTCGGGCGGGTGCTGGGCCTCGGCGTTTGGGAGCTGGGGATTCTGCTCTTTTTTTTAGGCTGAAGAAACTTGATAAAAAACAGAATTTTTAGCCCCCTCTGGCGTTTCGACGTTGAGTTAATTTCTCTGCGTCAACTGAAAACAATTATGTCTTCTCATTTCACCATGATTTTTGGTAGCCACATAACTTTTTTCTCCCCTGATTTTATCCTAAAAGGATAATGCTAGGGGGCCTAGACCTGCTTCGATGTGTACAAATCCTACCCTGTGATTAATGGATCTGTTGAATTAATATCCACATTTGATTTGATCTGTTGGGAAGGGAGGTTTTGATCCATTGCAATTTATGGTACAGGTAAGGGCTCTGTGTGAGAAGGCAAAGGAGATTCTGATGGAGGAAAGCAATGTTCAGGTTAGTTGTTTGCTTAAAATTATCAGCAACTTCATTTTATGACCAATTGAGATATTGTCTTGTTTGGATCCGCTTAACATTTCTTCATGTCTACCCTAAGTTTTGACCTGACCCAGTTAGCAATAAAAAAATGCTTCAAGTCCCCAGCTGACACTCCATGCCACCTTGCACAAGTTAAATTTGTGTTTGCTAACTAAATGCGTGAATTTATGACACCTTATACTGCATCTTCATTCCCACACATCATCTTCAAGGTTCCTGAACCCACCTTTTTGAAGTTTTTTAATAAAAAAACGTAGTGGTGATGGGAAAGAAACACCCTCTGAACCTTGCAAACCGTATAGCTTTAACCAACATTTAAATACCATAAGATAAGATGGACGCTTTCGGACAATTTATGCCGTTTAGATGCTGGATTCACAGATGCAGCTCTTATTTTGGTCATGTTATTTGACTTAAGACGATTTGTTTTGTCATCATTGTTGCAGCCTGTAAAGAGTCCTGTTACTATATGCGGTGATATTCATGGACAATTTCATGATCTTGCTGAACTCTTCCGAATTGGTGGAAAGGTACCTCACTATTTTCTGTTCATTTGCTTCTGTCACTTCTCTGATTTAATAAAGAAAATGTTAAAATTTTGATATTTTACCAGTGTCCAGATACGAACTACCTGTTTATGGGAGATTATGTTGACCGTGGTTACTACTCTGTCGAAACTGTCACAGTAAGTGTAAACTCACATGGCTTTATGTTAGTACCATCAGCATATTCATCTACCCATAGTGGTCATGAGCAGTATAGGTGTGTAGTGTGCACTACTGCACTCTACTGAAAACCTGATCATACATGCCTTTTGTTGTTCCTACTTCAAATCTCTAAATTGCAGAACTTTACTAATTATTGGCACTAATTTTATCCACTGCAAACAAACAGCTTTTGGTGTCTTTAAAAGTTCGATATCCTCAGAGGATCACCATTCTCAGAGGAAACCATGAAAGCCGACAGGTACACAATTTCTTGTTTGACAAATTGTTCATGTTTTCTTGCTGCATTACTCCATTCTCTGTTATCAGTTGTACAAACTAAAGTTTTTACTGAAATTATTTGCAGATTACTCAAGTTTATGGGTTCTATGACGAATGCTTAAGGAAGTGAGTGTCTTCTCTTAGGTCACTGTATATAGTGTGGATTTTTTTTATAAAAAAACTGATGTCACTAAGCAGGATTTTGGAAGTACTAGTAAGGGGCTTAATAATTGCTTCACTGCCAAATTAGAAATTACCACGTTTTGTCCTTGAAAATTGTTGGTCAGAGCATACCTAAGGTTAATATTTCTGCTAGGACCAGCTAGTATTTAAAGACATCCATATCCTACATTGCATGCCTGCAGCTTATGTATGTCTTAAGATACGAGGGTATTCAAAGTTTTATCTTGTGACAAATGCTGTGGGAAATGCTACATTTGTCACGATTGCTATGTTATGATGATCCAAAGTATCGATCAATTGCAAGGATAGTTTTTTAAACAAAAATCTAATTTTCCAGTTACCATGTAAGCTATTTCATGATTCGTACTGCCCATGGTCTATTCTGTGTGATAGTTTATGAAACTTATTGTTTTGTGCTTGGCTGCTTGCCCTATGTTCAAACAAAATTGACCATACCACCCTCTTTTCATGAAACATATATGTTTACAAGATATGTCATGTGGCCATTTTGTAGGTATGGAAACGCAAATGTCTGGAAAACATTTACAGATCTATTTGATTACTTCCCCTTGACTGCATTGGTGAGTATTGTCCCTTATCTAGGATGATTTGCATGCGTATCTAGTGAAACTACATTCAGTTTGTTTGTTCTTTTCATAGGTCGAGTCAGAAATATTTTGTTTGCATGGTGGATTATCGCCATCCATTGAGACCCTCGACAACATCCGCAACTTCGACCGTGTCCAAGAAGTTCCTCATGAAGGTCCAATGTGTGATCTTCTGTGGTCTGATCCAGATGATCGATGTGGTTGGGGTATTTCTCCACGTGGTGCTGGGTATACCTTTGGACAGGTACATAAGCCATTTTGTCCACCACAGATTTTAGTGGTGTGTGCCATGTATCACCGTTTGTATTGACACAGCCAAATATTGTTGTTCCAGGATATATCAGAGCAGTTCAACCATACCAATAGCCTAAGGCTTATTGCTAGAGCTCACCAATTGGTTATGGAGGGTTTCAATTGGGCTCATGTAAGTGTTTCTTCTGGAAGCATGCAGCTTTTTTGGGGTTCCCATGCCCAGTTTGATCAATACCTTTATTCATTAAACAGGAGCAAAAAGTCGTGACTATATTTAGTGCACCTAATTATTGCTACCGCTGTGGGAACATGGCATCAATCCTAGAAGTGGATGATTGCAGGGAACATACTTTCATCCAGGTAAAGTTCTAGGCTATATCAGCTTGTTTGTTGTGATAATTTATAACTCAGTGATATTTTTATCCAATTGCACGAGAAACTGTCTAAAAGAAAAGAAAATGTTACCATCACTTCAAGCGGGACAAAATAATCAAATCGATAAGATTGAATGGCATTGAAAAGATCGTTCAGAGGATACATGAGAACAAAATCAGGAAATCAAGTCCAAACTCCAAACTTATTCGTATATAAATGATACTATATTTCGACTGGTGCTCTCTACTTGTTTGGTACAAATAAAGTACATATAAGTTTTTGGTTTCGCTATTTTGTTACGAATTCTAGCCAAGATCCTGGATTTCCTGTTTTTTTTACACCTTAAGGTATTATCATCTTTTCATGTCATGTCTTGATCTCTAGTCCCTTGAGATTAGTCCTTTGACAGTCTGTCTGTCCGAGCTCGTGGGACAGTGTGCACACTGATTTAGTATTTTTGTTCCTTCGTCTGCTATCTCGCTTCACGGTTACTGTGGCATCTTTAATGGGTTCTGGTGTGTGATTCTTGCAGTTCGAGCCAGCCCCGAGAAGGGGAGAGCCAGATGTAACCCGTAGGACACCTGACTATTTTCTGTGATGCAAAAGTGACGTGGATCTGCAGCAAAGGTTTGATAGATAGGCGCAGTTTCCTGGTTGCAGATATATATATAAATATATATATCTATATATATTGGCTGGAGTTCCTCCGCGTGCTATTCTTATATTATTTCTCGCCCATGGCGCTCTTGGCTGTCGCCGGCTGCTTTGCTGCATCGTGGTTCAAGTGTATACCCTACTACAGCTGGAAGGACTGAATCGTGCTCTTACCTGTCTCTAACTGGTTGATTGGCTTTAGGGTGGGCTGTGGTGGTGTGTGTGTGTGTGTGTGTGTGTGTGGGTTCAAGCATCAGGCAGCCATCTGTATTATGGGAGGAAAGTGTTCCCGTTGTATTCATTTTGTTCCCCTTTCTTCCTCATCTGATTTTCTTCTCTTTTTTTATTTCTTCCTTCTCTGTGATTCTTGTAGAGTTCAGCACTTGTATGGTTCTATGTTGGGCCATTAGTTTTTTTTAACTCTCTCTGACTGCCTCGATTTGCCGTATAGAATTACATTTCTAAGCGCAACTAGCCAACCTGTAGCATTTTCTGTCACCAGCATTTTAAGTTTTGAACTGAGCCCTGGTGTCCCTGAGGTCTGATGTGCTCTTGGTGTACTACTAGTATTTGCTAATTGGGAAGGACCTTTTGTGGGTTTGCTAGCGTTTGGCACTAACTAATATTTACTAGTATCACAAATCTAATATTTTAGCATAGATATACATAGAATTTAAAGCTAATTTTTGGCAATGTTATTAAGAATATTATGAAGTATTTAAATAAATTTTTATATAATTTTTTATGTATATTATTTTCTCTCTACAACAAAAAAGGTGAAAAAACATCTGAATCCGTATTCGAATAGACATCCGAATTTTATATCAATTATTTAAAAATATATAGAATGAATTTAATGTTTATTTTTTGAAGATTAATATAAAAACAAGAATATAAATTTATATAGTAAATTCTATATGTTATTTGTTCATAATCGAAAAAAGAAGACCAAAAATTTGACATTCGAAATCCCTAGCACTAACGCCCACGCTAGCTAGAATGTTTTGACGTTGTCCATGTGACCTGGATGGAAGCTGTGATCCGTGATTGGCTTTCGTGTTACCTGGTTGCCCTTGCCCGTCTGAGGCCGGCGTCTGTACAGCCTGTGGTCTGTGCCAGTATTTTACTGTTGCCTTTTTGAAAAGAAAAAAAAGGATCCAGCTTCTCGAAGGCCGTCGCTGCCTGCGTGCCCACGGAACAACAGGCGGGCAACAGCCGCACGGGACAACAGGGATTCGTTGGGCGCTCGCTATTCTCCTGTCGCCGTCGACGTCGCCGCCACCAGCTAATGCGGGGCTTCAGGGCTACTGGCTTCGGCGTCGAAAAGCGATGGTCACGAATGCATCGTCACATCGTTTTCTCACCCAATACCAGCATTATGACGACGTATATTCTGCCACCCTGTGCATGCAAGAGGCGAAGAGCACTCGCATCGCATCCATCATCTACCCGACGTTGGTGCTAGGACACACAAGGCAAGAAAAGGCATCTCTTTGACGTCAAGAATGTCTCATAGCTACCCATCATCAATCAATACTACTGGTTGCTACTTACTACACACACAAACTTGTACAGAAACAACACCCCTGGTGAGAACAGCTAGGTACATACGATACGAGAAGGAGAAGCCAGCCAGCCAGACCATCGGATTTACAGCCTCGTAAGCTCATCCATGTCTTACGACCAGGAGGCGCCGCATTGGGAGCTCATCGAAAAGAGAAAGAAGCAGAAATTCTACGCAGCTGGCTACAGATTCAGATGGGCGAACATGGCCGGCACCAAGTCAACCACGGACCACGCGAGGCTGGCGTACTGGACGAACCTGATGCCCGTGTCCACGTCGTACGCCTTCCGGGGGAAGTGGGAGAACAGCAGCCGCTGCAGGTGCCCGGCGCCCTGCTGCCTGTCCTTGCCGCTGCCGCTGTCGGCTCTCAGGGCCGGGACGTAGCAGGACGACACGGTGGGGATGCCCAGGGTGCTGCACACCACGGGCAGCAGCCACTTGGACAGCGCCTTGCTGCAGAATTTCACGGCCAGGATGGTCGGGATCCCGACGAGGACGCGCCCGGCGAACGTGAGCAGGGGCAGCTCGGCGCTGAAGACGACCGGGGCGTCAGGGGTGTGGAAGTGGAAGTATGTTTGCTGGATGCCGTACACCTGAATCATGTTTGCTTGTTTGTCAGTCAGAAAGAGATGTCATCTAGTCTAAGGTTTAGCAGAGAACCATGTGTGCATCAGTATCTTCAGTTTGACTAGAACCAAGTACGGCATGAGCAAGTTGGGATTAAGCAACGCTAATCAGAAAACAGAGCTCTTACGATTCCGAAAGCAACCCCGTTGAATGCTGTGTGGTATTCGAAGCTAGGAGTAGGGAACTCCGGCTTCGGATACGCAAAGCACAGCAACAGAGAAAGGCCTGCCCAGAAGGTCGCAACTGCAAGGCGGGAAATGCTGTTTGGATTCTTGATCAAAATTTGAAGCATGCAAAGCGCTGAGGTTTACGGAGGTACCATTTTCCCCGGAGACAACGAAGGCATCGACACGGTCATGAACAGCCAACCAGAACGCAAGGATGATGATGCCAAAACCAATTCCAGCAACAACGTCGGTCAAGCTGTGCATACCCAGATATATCCTCGCTGCCAATTTAAGGTAAACCAAACCGTCAGTATGTTTCGGTAACTCGAGAGAAGAGAAGAAAAAAAACAGTTGCCTTGAGAACTCTAACTCACCGATGCCAACTAGCATGACAAGCAAGAAAGCTAGAGATAAACCCTCAGCAACTGTAACACTACCATGTTCTCCATACGTGAGGAGGTAATGTAGTAAATATCTGCATTGTACATTGATTAGAAGGAGCGTTTAGCCGGCAATTCCTTTGGAGCTTCCCCCTGTCGAGATAAGAGCAGGAACACACATACCCCGTCAAACAAACGGTATTGAGAGCATGCGATGATGGAAGCCCATATTCCATGGCATTTTCCTTCTCGTCTTCTGTAGCCGTCACTCGTCTTACAGGAGGAGAGCACGGCCGAGGGGCTGACACTATATCCTGCACTCAGAAAGATTGAGAGTGTCGGCGGTTAAACTAAAGCCAATCTCTTCAATTTGTTGTTATGAAACAGATGACAAACCTTGACAGAGTTGCCGAGGTAGTCACAGAAAGCCATGAGGAGGGTCATCTGCCTAGCCAGCCTGCCGTGTCCACTCTACACAATATTGTTTTTTTTTTAAAAAAAATCAGAATCAAATAGAATTGTTACAGAAAATAAAGAAAGCAAAGCAATCAAATCAGTGGCCATGGGCCACGGGACAGAAGACATACCCAGAAGAGGAGAGGGAGGAATCCCGTGTAGAAGGGCACGGAGACAACGCATGACAGCACAGAGAAGATATTGTCCAGCAACTTGTGCTCCAGCCTCTGCAATGATTCAACACTTGAGAAACACCGGAGATACGTAAATCTACAAACTAAAGACACCAGAGTTTTTTACAAGAGACCACGACTTTTATACTGGTTTTACTGGCTAAGGCTAATTGATAATCCATTCAAGTTAGATGTAAGAGAATGGAACCTAAGCCGAGTTCATCTTAAATTAATCGACCGGCCCTTGCTACAAAGCTGCCGGTCCTATAGACACCAAGGACGCGACGGCCAAGCAAAAAGGCTGGCATCAATCATGCGATTACAGCAGGTATAGATTCAACAATTCGAAGCATTGTAATGCAGTTAATTTGTTCGTCGGAGAAAATAGAAATGAGTAGAAAGTACGTAACCGTAGATGAGGAGACGAGAGATAGAGAGAGGGAGAGATTGACGCGGAGGGGACGGACCTGGAACCTGAGAATGGCCGCCGTCTCGGCGTGCACCCGGCGCGTGACCCACGGCTGGACGAGCGCGCGCGCCCGGCGCGTGAGGTCGTAGAAGGAGGCCGCCCACACCCAGCCGGCCACCGCCGACAGCGCCGCCGCCTGCCACCTGGTCAGGCCCGCGCCAGCGCCGAAGCCTACGACCGCTGCCGCCGCTTCCATGTCCGAATTCCAGACGCCGGCGCCTGGCTCCTCTCGGTCCGGGGTGGAGGAGGAGGGGCTCGCTGGTACCGCGGCGCCCGCGGGCGGACCCTTATAGCGGGGAGGCGCAGGCCGAGGCGGACGGGGTCGTCGGGATCGCGGGGGGAGCTGGACCTGGAACGCTGGACGGCTGGACGCGACGGGGGAGGTGCCGAGGAGGACGAGGTGGAGGTGGTGGCGTTGGCCCGTTTCGTTGTTGCCGGCCGCCGCCCGCTCTGGACCGCGGCTCTGGGTCTCGGGGACTTTCTTTCTTCTTGATCCGTGGTAGTTTCGGTTTCGTTGTTGCGCTCGCTTATTGTTTGAGGAAAAGAAAACACGCTTGTTTGTGCGTTCGGCATTCGAGTGCCAGTGCCAGATTTTCGCTCCCAGAAATTGGCAAGAATTGAACTGTATATGTGAATCTGTTGCGCTTCAAAACCTGCACATATTTGCAATTTAGAAGCTTGATTGAGAGGTTTAGATGCTGATCTGCATAGGGCTGGAGCCGAGACGAACCGGCTCGGTCATATTGTAAGCTCGGAGACTAGACTCGCCTCAAGGTTGTTCAGGCCTGCTCGCGAGTTGTCACACCAAATTCAATTCAAAACATAAAATTGTATATTTTCTTTATATAAAAAAATATGTATAAAAAATTAGAAATATATTTCAAATTATATATAGCATTAGATTTATAAAATATTAAGAAAATAAATCAATAACATAATAATATAATAGTGTCATAATATGACACTACATGATATGGCAGGCTCGCAAGCTGGTTTAGATTTGGCTCAGCTCGTTGGTTGAGCGAGACATAAAACTAGACTCGTCGCAGACTTGTTTAGGCTTGTGAGCCTCTTCAAGCTGAGCCTGAGAGGCAGTTTAGGAGTCTCAAGCTCTTTTTTGGGCCTAGTTCTGCACAAGGATGAAAAAACATGAAAAATGAAAAAAAATAGTGCGCTGTGTGCGTCTTGTGCAGTAATCTTGACTCCGTCGTCTCTCTGACGTACATGCCGAAGAATTTCTGTCAAGTGAGCCTCCCGTTCGTCAATTCAGGCGAGCTGCTAGTAGGGGGAAAATTGCCTGGCCATTTGCGTGTTAAGTTTGCTTGACTCCGGTCACGAGAATGACTGGTTGTTATGGATTTTGGATGGCGTAGGTAGGTGCAGATGCGCATTTCTTTGTAGAAGAAGAGTATACAGGATTTTGTTATGGATTTTGTTATGATTTTGTGATGACGTAAGGGATGCAAATGCCATTTTCTTTTGGGTGTACGTAGGAGTACGCCAGGACAAGAGGACTAGAGAAGAAAGACAAGAGGTCTAGAGAAGAAATTGCCCGCGTACCTTCGTTCATACACAGTATTAATTCCATTCCATCAGGGACAAATTCTCAGCAGCCAAGAAGGACTAAGATTTCCTTTAACCTCTTACTAAAGCCGGTCTCGGTGGATATAGTTTCGTGACATTGCGTGCCGTTTAGTTCACATATTTATAACGTAATGAGGAACTGATAATGTTTAAGTCTAACTGTAATCAGGTATCACACTAGAAATTGATATTAGCCTATTTAAACTTATTACCGTTAGCATTATCGATGCTATTTACGTTACATTCTGTGAGCGAAACATCTAAGACTATTATGACATATAGAATGAAATGAAACTTAAATGAAGTACTCACTCTTTGACATAAAGTTTCATTATATAGTTTTATAGACATTTAAATTTATGACTCACACGTGGTTGGTAACCATGTCACGAATGTTTCATCTAAATGAAGCTCATTCTCCTTCATTCTCTTCTTAAAAACACTGTTATATCATAAAAAATGCATATACAACAATTTATTCGAATTTACATGGTTTATTTAGTACAAATGAAATTTACACACAACTTCCCGCTGCGACTGACCAAAATAACTGCAGGATAAGTATGGGTAGCAAATAAGTAATTGGACATGCATTTTTCTTCTTTTTTTTCAAGAAATACGCTGTGTTTGAAGTATAGATGTCCAAACGTGCCGCCCGGCACGACCCGACACGGGCCCACCGTTGGCACGGCCCGATAAAACGATTATGGGCACGGCACGGTTACTACTCGTGTCGGGCCGGGCCAGCACGCCGTGCCACCTTTTCGGCCCAGGCCCGGCACGATCGCTGCCAGATCGGGCCGTGCCGTGCCATGAGCCCGGTGGGCTAGATTGGGCCGGGCCGCCCAATAGCCCGAAAGTGCAATATATATTCCAGAATACAGATCACCATACAGAATCACATTAATACAATATATATTCCAGAATCACATAATCCAGATTCAGTTTACATAATCCTCATATACAATACAGATCACCATACAACTAGAAGTCCACATCACAATCCAGATTCAGCAAAATAGATATTTAATTACATTTGGAGCTGATGTGCAATGCTGTCTCGTTAAAAACCTTTCTAGGTAAAAACTCACACCTCGTGAGAAAACCCTAGAAAGGAAAAAAGAGTACAGCTAGCTCCAAATTTAAGTAATAGTGTTCATTACAGTCCACAGTACAGAAAACAAATAAGTGTTCATTACAAACATTTCAAACAGAGGCTGCATCTTCAAGGATCATACTTTCATGTATAAGTTCCATCTCTTTGGTGTCCTTTTCCACATTGTGCTACATATGTGAGTCCGCCAATTCCCAGTCCTTTAGACATGATAAAATCTCCACCATATCACTTGTGAGTCGGCGACGGTGCTCCTCAATCACTCTGCCAACAAGACTAAAAGTTGATTCAGAAGATATAGTTGAAGCAGGGACGGTCATGACATCTTTAGCAAGGAGAGAAAGAATAGGATAGGTAAGTTTATGTTCATGCCACCAACTCAATATGTTGAAGTCTTCATTGAACTGGGAGACAGTATCACTGTCAAGATATGAAGATAACTCTGAGACAGAGGCTGCAGTTGCAAAGGTAGCAGAAGAGGAAGCAATATTACCTGATCCTGATCCTCCTATTACCTGATCAAAATCATCATCACCATAGATGTCATCCCAAGCCATTTTGTTTCTACCCTCATTAGCATTGGACAATTGGTGTTGTGCCCGCAAGCGCACATCACCAAACTTTGATTCATACAGCTGAAATGTATTTGTTAATTGACACCTTACCTTTTGTGGAACCCTAGAGTAATATGTGCCAGTTAGAGTAGACAAACGAAGAAGTATTTTATGAAAACCTCTCATTTTAGCCCTAGGATCTAGAATAAAAGCAAAGGCATACAACAAAGGTATTTTTCTCCAGTACTTCAAAAATTTATCTTTCATAGGAACTACAGCTTGTCTTAATAGTTCATCATTTTCATAAGTGTTCAGGTGTCTAGCAATTTTTAAAATTTGATGCAGCATTAAAGGTGAAGTAGGGTAATACACACCAGAAAGTGCAACAGTACAATCATAGAATAACTGTAGAAAAGATAATACTTTCTCTGCAACATTCCAATGATTAATAGTGAGTAAAGGAGAGCTACCTTGATCCACATTATATTGGGTTTGGATAACGACAGAAAATGTACTTCTGTGTGGAAGAAGGTGCTTAAGCATCAAAAATGTTGAATTCCATCTAACATCAATATCAACACCAAACTTCCTAGGTGTAACTCCCATACTCAGACAATAGTGAAAGGGAAATGTGCCCTTGGGCCATTTCTAAGTATTTTGGTGATTGAGTGCCAACACAAGTGCTTAAATGTGAATTTATGTCCATGGATGAACAAAGTGCAAATCATGAAGTAAAGGTATGTTTCTAAGCCTTAGTACATTGGTTTTGTGTACTAATATACTTGTCTAAGTGTTAGAAACAGAAAGCAGAAGAAAAGAAAAGAGGAGAAAAAGACTTGGCTGTATACAGCCAAGACTCAGCTCGGTCTGGCGCACCGGACACTGTCCGGTGTGCACCGGACAGTGTCCGGTGCGCCAGGCTGACCCGGCGTGAAGAGGCCGCTCTCGGGAATTCGCCGACGGCGTACGGCTAAAATTCACCGGACTGTCCGGTGTGCACCGGACTGTCCGGTGAGCCAACGGTCGGCCGGGCCAACGGTCGGCCGCGCAATCTGCGCGGGACACGTGGCCGAGCCAACGGCTAGAAGACGGCACCGGACTTGAAAGGATCACGATGCCCAAGAGGGGGGGGGTGAATTGGGCTTTTCTAAAAATCAACACTAATTAAAACCTAAGCAAGAAATAAGCAAGAGCCCAACTTCACCCCAACAACTAGCACTAAGAATATAATACTAGAAATGCAACAAAGCTAAGATAATACTTCAAATACTTGCTAAACAAATACACAATGTAAAGTGCTTGAATTAAGTGCGGAATGTAAAGCAAAGTTTAGAAGACTCCTCCAATTTTTTTCCCGAGGTATCAAAGAGTCGGCACTCTCCACTAGTCCTCGTTGGAGCACCCGCGCAAGGGTATCGCTCCCCCTTGGTCCTCGCAAGAACCAAGTGCTCACTACGAGATGATCCTTTGCCACTCCGGCGCGGTGGATCCCTCGAGACCGCTTACAAACTTGAGTCGGGTCACCAACAAGATCTTCACGGTGATCACCGAGCTCCCATCACCACCAAGCCGTCTAGGTGATGCCGATCACCAAGAGTAACAAGCCGTAGACTTTCGCTTGACCAAGAGAAGCCTAATGCAAGTGGTGTGTGCTCTAGGTGGCTCTCACTAGCGCTAATGAGGAACAAACACGGATTATGATTCTCTAATCTCCTCACTAGGCTTTTGGTGCTTGCAAAGCTCTAGCAATGTGCTGGAATAAATGTGGAGTGCAAGACATTGAATATGGTGGGTGGAGGGGGTATAAATAGCCCTCACCCACCAACTAGCCGTTACAGGCAATTCACTGCGCGATGGCGCACCGGACAGTCCGGTGCGCCACCGGTGCGCCAACGGTGCGCCACCGGTGCGCCAACGGTCGTTTCCAACGGCTAGTTCTGACAGATAGCCGTTGGACTCATGGCGCACCGGACAATGAACAGTTCACTGTCCGGTGCCCACCGGACAGTCCGGTGCGGTGTCCGGTGTGCCACTAAAATTCAATTCTGAAAGCTGCGCTCTCGGGTTTCTGCGGAGGGGAATGCTTCTGCCGCGGACCAGCCTGGCCCCACCTGGCAGAGGGTGCACCGGACAGTCCGGTGCCCCAACGCCAGAAACACTAACTCTTGTTTTTCAGCTGATTTTCAAATCGGTTTTCGTTCTAACTTGAGTGTGAGTTCTAGAGTGACACCTATCACTGTGTATGAGTGTGATTGTGCACCAACACTACACTAGAACTCTCTTGGTCAAACTACTCATCGACAACCCCTCTTTATAGTACGGCTAAAAGAGAATAAAAGACCTAACTAAAATGCGAGTGTCCACATCTCCTTGACACTCGGACTCCGTAGACCTTCACCTTTTGTTTCGTCGTTTTTAGCCGTCGCTTCGAGTTCTTATGTCCGGGATTGTTTTCACCGTTGTAGTACTTCTACCTGTCATGCGACCTAACTTACCATTTGTCTCTGCAAAACACACGTTAGTCACATGTAATATTACGTTGTCATTAATCACTAAAACCAACCAGGGGCCTAGATGCTTTCAATCTCCCCCTTTTTGGTGATTGATGACAACCCTACAAGTTTTGTGAGAGTAGTTTGTTTTGAAGTTTCTGTCAATAGAAAGAATGATTAGTTATACTCAGTAATCTTTGACAGAAAGAACGTGTACCATAATAATAAGAGTGAGCGCATACACATCATAAGATTCTTGTTCATATAAAGGTGAAGTTAAATCAATGAAACAAGAACTAGAAGACTGGTGATAAAATATAAGGTGAAAACATAATACACACAGTCAATCAAGCAACGAGAGTATATGACGAGTTTGTGAGCCAAAAACATCAAGCTAGTACAGAGAGTAGCAAGCACATATATTACATCAACATGACTCTCTACTAACTCTCTAACTCCCCCTAACTCTCACAACTCATATCTCTCCCCCTTTGGCGTCAAACACCAAAAGGGACCTGAACCTAAACATCTGAAGCAGGAGGAGGCGGTGGGGGCGCATCCGATCGCGGTCGAGGCAGCAGAGCGAACGCTGGCGGAGGGTCAGAGTCAGTCTCGGATCCAGGATCTGCGGTAGAAGCTGGAGCTGGTACTGACTCGGATGGAGGCCGCGCTGCAGGAGCTACCGGAACAGAAGCGGAGACAGATACTGCCACAGCGGTAGTGATAACAGCAGATACTGGTGGCACTGGCGGCTGTGGGCAGACAGAGCTGAGAGCCGGAGAGGTGAACGCCAAAGTGACCGGCCGGAGCGGAGATGTACCAACAGGGGGTCCTGACAAAATCGATGGCACCACAGGAGCGTGAAGCGGAGGAGGTGGAGCAGACAGAACCGGAGGAACTGAGGCACCAGACTGCTGTAGCATGAGAGCCATGAATGCCCTACTCTCAGCCCGATCCTGAAGAAGCTGCTGCTGAAACGAATCCTGCCTGTCCTGCATGTTCTGGAACATCGAGAGCATCCTCTCGGATAACCGGGCCTGCTCAGCTACCAGGTGAGCCTGCTCGGCTAAAATGTGAGCCTGCTGCGCTGCCATGTGAGCCTGCTGCTGAGTGAGAGTCTGGAGAATCGAAGCAAGAGCAGGGTCCATAGCCTGAGGAGGAGCAGGGGCAGCACTAGAACTCCCAGCCTCATGATCATGTGAGCGTGGAGGCATAGGAGGCGGAGGAGGAACCCCAAAATCATCATCATCATCATCATCATCATCAGCTGTTGTACCCTGAGTGACAAACTGACGAAGAGCTGCATCCTCGGCCTGAGAGTCAAAAACAGTAGCAGAAGCTGGCACAGGAATCTCAGGCGCAGGACGATAGGATCCAAAAACGAGGCGTGAGGCCTCAAGGGTGCTCTGAAATCGAGGGGGCTATATCAGCTGCACAAAGATGTGGCATAAGTAGTGAGCATAGGGCAGCTGCCGACGAGCACGAATCCCATCCAAAACGGTGTCCTCGATCTCACAAATCAGGAAGTCCACAACGTCAAACTCAGAGTGGGAGACCAGGGCACCAAGGAGCCAAAGCTGAATATGAGTGGTAGCCTCCCTGTATCCCATCCTCGGCAGAAGAGTCCGTCTGATAAGCTCATATAAGTACTTTGCTGCGGTAGTAAAATCTGCTGGTGAACATCGCGACCCATCTGAGAAGGGCGGGCGGAACAGAGCCGCGATGTGAGCTGTACCCGGAGCCACACCGCCGTGAGGGCGACGAGGAGGGTCAGAAGTGCCGTAGCAAAGGCTGTGAAGACGAGTCGTCGACTCGGGAAATCCAAAAAGCTGACGGATCTGACTGGCAGTAATAGTGACATCCTCGCGCTCAAAGCGAAACCTCATCCAGTGATGATCCGGGTCAATCCAAACAGAGGCGTAGAAGACTCGTACCCACTCCTCAACATACCTGCCGCTGGTAGTCAAAAGGGTCTGAAGGCCTGGCAGATAAGTGAGGTGCGCCTCAGAGTCAGCACCGGCTGCAAGCAGAAAAGCTGGAAGATCCAAAAGTCGGTGCACTCGCAGAGCAATCTGAGCAGACATCTGAGCTCTGAAAAACGACTCCTGAGTACGTGTGCTGAAAAGGGCACCTGCTGCAGGGTCTCTCTGAGCTGGTAGCCAGGACTCCACGGGTACGTATCTGAACCTACGTACCCGTGCCGCTGTAGCACGCTGAAGGTCAAACAGACGAGGATCCGCAGCAAGTGGTTGTACCTCAGTCTCATCGCGCTCCCGGAATCGAGGTGGAGGGATAGGAGGAGCTGAAGCGGGAGCGGGAGGAGGAGGGTCAGTGGAAGCTGGCGTGGTGGAGGTAGTGGGTATGTCTGTGGTGGTGGATGGCGCAATAGGAGTGACGGGAGCAGGCAGAGTGGGTGGCGGAGTGGAAGCAGAGGTGGTGTGAGTGGAGGAGCGCCGGGAGGCGAGACGACGAACACGAAATGCGATCTGATCTGACGGAGTCTGCGGCTGATCTCCAAGCTCGGCCTGCGCAGCGGCTGCTGCAGCTGCTGCCGCTGCACGGGCTGCTCTGTCCGTACGCCGCTTCTTGCGGCCTTCCTGCTGCTCCAAATAAATAGTCTTGCCCCTGACCTGCCTGAAGGGGCGACGAGGATCCTCATCATCGCCACCTCCTGGCGCCGACACATTCTTCGTGCGCGGCATCCTGAACCAATGTCTGCAAATGAGATAGAGAGACTAAGCACAGAGCAAAAATCACCGATAGATTGACCAAGGAATGAGATGACTACCTGGAAAGCTCACACGAGAGGTGACAATCCAGGCAGGACGGGAGACGGCACACGGTCAAACAAGGTCACTGAAATGACAGAAGAGGTGAGCACGTATTAGTCACATAGTCATAAGCATATGAAATGTGAATAAATACATACACAGAGAGATATGGCACAGAAAACACGAGACGAGACGATCGAGAAGTCAAACGACGTGAAAACGACGTTCGAAGGAAAAATAGTGTCATAGGATGTTTGGAATTTAAAATGAGGCACAAAACGATATGGAATTGAGCCGATACTTCACGAATAGGTTTATGTAGGTGAATATGAGTGAAGTGTGTGCTTGGTTTGAATTTAGGCGAAGAAAAAGGGATTAGGGCACTTGGCTCGGAAACGATCGCTCGAAACAGGGAATTTGGTGAATTTTAAGCCTGGGATCTCGGATTGGCGTGAAATTTGGCAAGTATGTTACTGGGGGTGTTGTGAAGGTGCCTAAAAAATTTGGGTTCAATTGGAGCATTTTTGGCTGGTTTGGACATTTTACCGAGCATGTGGCGTGCGGGGAGCTAGGGTTTTGGTGAAACGGCCATTTGAGGTGGGAATACCCTCCCGAAGGAGCTAAGAACCTGCAGGAGAGTTCAAGGAATACAGGGGAACACATTCCACAACTTGGATTCATTGGATTTGACAAGAATTCGAGGAAATTCACAAGAGGTGGAAAAAAGAGGTGAACACAGTCACAGTCAGAGAGCAGGGGAAGTAGGGAGAAATGGATGGTGGTCTGCTCACCGAGAGGGAGAGAACGAGCCCAGGCACGCAATCGCTGGAGCACGGCCGGAGATGATGGCCGCCGGTGGGGGAAGATCGCCGGTGGAGAAGAGGGAAACGCCAGACAGAGAGCGGCGCGGTGAAATGAGCCTCTGGCTCGGTCGAGCTGGAGGCCTTTTTTTAAAACGCGAGATGGGCGCACCGGACAGTCTACAGTGCCTGTCCGGTGCACACCGGACAGCATACAGTAGCTGTCCAGTGAACCACCGGACAGCGCACAGGAAATCTGATTTATAGCGCGCGGCTGCCGGTGCACCGGACATTGCACAGTGCAGTGTCCGGTGCACACCGGACTGTCCGGTGAGCCCAGACAGAGGAGAGTTTGGAAAATTTTGAATTTCTATCTAACTCCCAACCAAACCAAATCCCAACTTATAATCACACAAAATAACACTTGTTGGGACAGGTATTGGCACCCTCATATACTTTTCAAAATATTTTGCCATAGGCTAGATAATTTTTAGAGAAAATAGGCAAATGGTGAAATTTGCATTTTGGCTTGCACTAGGGGTTTTTCATGAGTGATTTGAGTTTTGAATACTCCCCCTAAGTGCAGTACCTCATGCATATTTCAAGAACCAACAATTGCATAAAAAGTAAGAATTTAAGTGCTAAAAGCTTAAAACTAAGACTTGTCAAGTTTGACCCGAGTTAAGCTTTTTCACTCGCTTTGTTGGCGGTTATCTTAACTAGGTTAGACAAGCCCTAGATGCAATACAAGGAATTTAAACATGCAATGCAGGCTTGACAACACCATTTGTCATTTTACACAAAATTTCTGAGATCAAGAATATTTAGTTCATTCCTCAACATGCAAAAGCGGGTCTTATCAAGTGGCTTAGTGAAAATATCCGCTAATTGATCTTCCGACCTCACTCCTTCTAAAATGATATCTCCTTTAGCAACATGATCTCTAAGGAAGTGATGACGGATATCAATGTGCTTGGTGCGAGAGTGTTGAACAGGATTATTAGCAATTTTAACAGCACTCTCATTGTCACACAACAAAGGTACCTTTTCTAGAACTACGCCATAGTCTAGAAGGGTTTGTTTCATATATAAAATCTGTGTGCAACAAGCACCCGCGGCAATGTATTCCGCTTCGGCAGTTGACAAGGCAACACTGTTTTGCTTTTTGGATGTCCATGAAACTAGTGATCTGCCAAGCAGATGGCATCCCCTAGAAGTACTTTTCCTATCAATTTTGCAACCGGCATAATCCGAATCAGAATAGCCAATTAAATCAAAAGTAGCTCCTTTGGGATACCACAGACCAACGCTTGTGGTGTGCCTGAGATACCTAAGAATTCTCTTAACAGCGCGAAGATGAGCTTTCTTAGGATTAGATTGAAATCTAGCACACATGCAGACACTAAACATAATATCGGGCCTAGATGCGGTAAGGTATAATAAACTACCAATCATAGAACGGTAGAGAGTTTGATTAACCGGGTTACCTCCCTCATCTAAGTCGAGATGTCCATTTGTAGGCATGGGGGTCTTGATTGGTTTGCACTTCTCCATGTTGAACCTCTTCAACAAGTCTTTGGTATACTTCTCTTGTGAGAGAAAGTTACCATCTTTCATTTGCTTGACTTGAAAGCCGAGGAAGTACGTTAGCTCACCAATCATTGACATCTCAAACTCCTTCGACATCAACTCACCAAATTCCTTGCAATGATAGTCATTTGTCGAGCCAAAGATTATATCATCAACATATACTTGACAAATGAAAATATCACCGTTATGTTTCTTTGTGAAGAGAGTTGTGTCGACGGTCCCGATCTTGAAGCCCTTTTCGATGAGGAAGTCGCGAAGGCGCTCATACCAAGCCCTTGGAGCCTGCTTTAGCCCATATAGCGCCTTGGACAACCTGTAAGCATGGTTAGGATATCTAGGGTCTTCAAATCCAGGCGGTTGCTCAACATATACAAGTTCATTTATGAAGCCATTTAAAAATGCACTTTTTACATCCATTTGATAAAGTTTTATATCATAGCATGATGCATATGCAAGTAGGATACGGATGGCTTCCAGTCGAGCAACCGGTGCAAAGGTCTCTCCAAAATCTAAGCCTTCAACTTGAGAGAATCCCTTCGCGACAAGTCTTGCCTTGTTTCTTACAATTACACCTTGATCATCTTGTTTGTTTCTGAACACCCACTTTGTTCCAATGATTCTTGCATCTTGTGGAGGCTTCTCCAGGGTCCAAACTTCGTTACGGGTGAAGTTGTTAAGTTCTTCATGCATGGCATTCACCCAGTCCGGATCCTGTAGCGCCTCATCTATACAAGTAGGCTCAACACAAGAAACAAAAGAGTGATGTTCAATAAAAGAAGCATGTCTATGTGATCGAGTAATAACCCCTTGTGAAGGACTCCCGATGATTTGATTTTGAGGATGAGCTTGAAGTAGTGATGAGTTTCTCCTGTTAACCACTTGGGAAGAAGATCCTGGAGCATCAACATCTTCGGCTTGTACCCTTGCTTGTTCATGAGAGACAAATGTATCTTCATTTGCATGCCTCTCATCTTTTTCATCATCTTGTGGTACATTTGATGAAGAAGGCCTGTCAATGATTTGCACTTCTTCTTCATCTTCTTTTGGTTTGATAGCTCCAATAGGCATGTTCTTCATTGCTTCCCTTAGTGGCTCATCACCTACATCATCAAGATTTTCAAGTGCTCCTTGGGAGCCATTAGTCTCATCAAATTCCACATCATATGTTTCTTCTACCATACCAGTGGCATGGTTGAATACTCGATATGCTTTGGACTTTAATGAATAACCCAAAAGAAAACCAATATCACAACGTCTTTGAAACTTCCCTAGGTGATGGCGTTTCTTGTAGATGTAGCATTTGCACCCAAACACCCAGAAGAAGGAGACGTCTGGCTTTTTCCCATTTAGCAGTTCATAAGGAGTCTTCTCAAGTAGCCGGTGAGGAAATAGCCTGTTTGATGCATAACAAGCAGTGTTGACAGCTTCGGCCCAAAACCTCTCCGGTGTGTTATACTCATCAATCATTGTCCTTGCAAGAGTGATCAAGGTCCTGTTTTTCCTTTCAACAACTCCATTTTGTTGAGGTGTGTATGTGGCAGATACTTCATGCTTGATCCCAATTTCATCACAGTACTCATGAATGTTGGTGTTGTCAAATTCTTTGCCATTGTCACTTCTAATTTTCTTAATCTTGCAATCAAATTCATTTTGTGCTTTCTTGGCAAACTTCTTGAATATAGATGCAACTTTAGATTTGTCATGGAGAAAGAACACCCAAGTGTATCTTGAGAAGTCATCAACAATCACTAGACAGTAGAGGTTGCCACCGGCACTGACATAATTTGTAGGTCCAAACAAATCCATATGAAGTAGTTCTAGTGGCCTTGATGTTGACATGAAAGCTTTAGTGGGATGTGTATTAGCAACCTGCTTTCCAGCTTGACATGCACTGCATGGCTTGTCTTTTTCAAACACCACATCCTTTAATCCTCTAACCATATCTTTCTTTAATACCTTCTTGAGTGTGCTCATCCCAACATGTGCAAGCCTCCTATGCCAAAGCCATCCAAGAGAAGCTTTGGTGAAGAGGCAAGTTCTTAAGTCTGCATCTTCTGAAGTGAAATCCACTAAGTAGAGGTTGTTGTATCTAAATCCCTTGAATACCATTGATTCATCATCCATCTTTGTTACAATAACCTCTGTTGGAGTGAATAAGCATTGAAGTCCAAGATCACAGAGTTGACCCATTGATAATAAATTGAAGCTCAAAGGTGCAACTAAGAGAACATTTGAAATTGATAAATCATTTGAGATTGCCACCTTGCCAAGTCCTTGCACTTTTCCTTTTGAATTGTCTCCAAATGTGATTTTATCTTGTCCATCAACATTTTCATCTAGTGAGGTGAACATCCGTGGGTTGCCTGTCATATGTTGTGTGCATCCACTATCAATAACCCAATGGCTCCCACCGGTCTTGTAGTTCACCTACATTCACAGACAATTCAAGCTTGAGTTTTGAGGGCCCTATATTGCATAGGACCAGTGACTCTCTCAATTAAGGACTTTGCCACCCAGATTTGTCTAGGTCTATTCTTGTTTGGTGGACCTAGGAATGTAACCTTAACCTTTCCATTTGCAACCTTTCTTAGAACATAGTGAGCATTGAAAGCAAATGGTCTTGAGTGCTTAGGCAAGGGAGTTGGTGGTTTGGCTTTGCAGTTGTGGGCAAAGTGACCTTCATTTCCACACTCAAAGCATTTGATAGGCTTGTGAGTCTGCTTCGGCTTGTATTGAGTGGTAGCTTTCTTTTGCACAAAAGCATTGTATCCAATACCACTCTTGTTACTTTTCATAACAGTGTTCATAAGCAGCTCATTTTGGAGGTATTGACCCTTGTTGAACTTTTGCACACTTGTTGCAAGATGTTCATTTTCACTTTTTAGTTTCTTGACCTCATTCTTAAGCCTTTGATTATCCACTACCAACTCATTGTTGAAATCATTGTTATCAATAGCAATTTTTCCTCTAGTAGTTGCATCAGTCAGGTAATTCTTCAACTTTTGGTTGTCTAAAGTCAGGACTTCAACTTTTTCAGTCAATTCAGCATGTAGACTAGTTTGCTCTTCTTGAATCAAATCATCACATGAGGTTGCTACATCAAGCTTAACAACAGGGTTAATAGCCTCATGTGTTTTGCAAGATAAAAGTTCATTTTCAACAAGAAGATTGTCATGATCAAATTTAATTTGAGCATAGTCTTTCTCGATCTTTACTAGTGTATTTTGCAACTCCCTATTAGCTTTATTTAATTTGTCATATTTTTCCTTAGCATCTTTTAGGGAGTTTGTGAGCTCATTTACAGTTGATGACATAGTTTTATTTTATTCTTTTATTTCATCACTAGCCTTTATAACTATGTCATACTTGGCATTTAAAGATTCATTTTCATTTTTCAGCCTATCACATTTAGCTTTTGACTTTCTAATGATTTGAGTATATTCTTTAAGTAAGTCAGCTAACTCATCATATGAAGGTGAAGCAAATTCCTCATCACTATCACTATCACTATCATCAACAATATCATTTTGTACCTTCCGTTCACCCCTAGCCATGAGGCATAGGTGAGAAGTGGATGATGGCGATGGTGGTAGTGAAGAGAAGTCCCCGGCGATGGCGGTAATTTTTTCATCATTCTCTTCTTCACTTGAAGAAGACCCACTTGATGATTCGATGTCGGTGAGCCAGTCGCCAACAATATATGCATTTCCATTCTTCTTCTTGTGGAACCTCTTTTGCTTCCCATCCTTTCTCTTGAAAAATTTCTTTTCCTTCTTTTCATCATCGCTGTCATCTTCTTTCTTGCCCTTGAACTTGTTCTTCTTGGGCTTGTTGCATTGATGAGCAAGATGACCAAGCTCACCACAGTTGTAGCAGTCCATCTCAGAAATGGGCTTTCTTTTGTTGGAAAAGAACTTCTTCTTCCTTGAATCAAATTTGATGCCTTCTCTATTTAGCTTCTTCAACATCTTGGTGGTCTTCCTTACCATCAAGGCAATGTTTGCATCAAGGTCATCATCACTTGAGGATTCTTCCTCAACTTGTATTTTTGCTTTTCCTTTTCTTTCATGATTTGCTTTGAGAGCCAAATCCTTTCTTTTGGAAGATGATTCTTCTTTGTCGTTGATGTGCATGTACATTTCATGGGCATTGATCTTTCCCAAAATTTGTGTAGGTGTGGTAACCGAAAGATCCATTTGATGTAGCACAGTGACAATGTGTCCATATTTGTCTATTGGGAGGACACTGAGAATCTTCCTCACAACATCCGGTTGTGAGATTTGAGTAAGCCCCAATCCATTGACTTCCTCTACAAGAATATTAAGTCGTGAGTACATAGCATTTGCATTTTCATTAGTAAGCATTTCAAAAGAATTTAACTTTCGCATGGCTATGTGATATCTTTCCTCACGTTCACTTCTAGTTCCTTCGTGTAGAGCACAAATGTCCATCCACAAATCATGAGCATTTTTATGATTCCTTACTCTATTGAACACATCTTTGCAAAGGCCTCTAAAAAGGGTGTTTTTGGCCTTAGCATTCCATTTCTCATAATTGAACTCATCACCTACAAGATTTGTGGGATCTCTAGGTTCGGGGAACCCTTGTGTGGCGGCTCTATAGACACCAATGTCTATAGCCTCTAAGTATGCTTCCATACGAATTTTCCAATAAGGAAAATCGTCACCATCAAAAACGGGAGGAGGTCCATCCCCACCGGACATCGTAACTCAAGCTGTTAAGCTAATCTATGAGCAACAAGGCTCTGATACCAATTGAAAGGATCACGATGCCCAAGAGGGGGGGGGGTGAATTGGGCTTTTCTAAAAATCAACACTAATTAAAACCTAAGCAAGAAATAAGCAAGAGCCCAACTTCACCCCAACAACTAGCACTAAGAATATAATACTAGAAATGCAACAAAGCTAAGATAATACTTCAAATACTTGCTAAACAAATACACAATGTAAAGTGCTTGAATTAAGTGCGGAATGTAAAGCAAAGTTTAGAAGACTCCTCCAATTTTTTTCCCGAGGTATCGAAGAGTCGGCACTCTCCACTAGTCCTCATTGGAGCACCCGCGCAAGGGTATCGCTCCCCCTTGGTCCTCGCAAGAACCAAGTGCTCACTACGAGATGATCCTTTGCCACTCCGGCGCGGTGGATCCCTCGAGACCGCTTACAAACTTGAGTCGGGTCACCAACAAGATCTTCACGGTGATCACCGAGCTCCCATCACCACCAAGCCGTCTAGGTGATGCCGATCACCAAGAGTAACAAGCCGTAGACTTTCGCTTGACCAAGAGAAACCTAATGCAAGTGGTGTGTGCTCTAGGTGGCTCTCACTAGCGCTAATGAGGAACAAACGCGGATTATGATTCTCTAATCTCCTCACTAGGCTTTTGGTGCTTGCAAAGCTCTAGCAATGTGCTGGAATAAATGTGGAGTGCAAGACATTGAATATGGTGGGTGGAGGGGGTATAAATAGCCCTCACCCACCAACTAGCCGTTACAGGCAATTCACTGCGCGATGGCGCACCGGACAGTCCGGTGCGCCACCGGTGCGCCAACGGTGCGCCACCGGTGCGCCAACGGTCGTTTCCAACGGCTAGTTCTGACAGATAGCCGTTGGACTCATGGCGCACCGGACAATGAACAGTTCACTGTCCGGTGCACACCGGACAGTCCGGTGCGGTGTCCGGTGTGCCACTAAAATTCAATTCTGAAAGCTGCGCTCTCGGGTTTCTGCGGAGGGGAATGCTTCTGCCGCGGACCAGCCTGGCCCCACCTGGCAGAGGGTGCACCGGACAGTCCGGTGCACACCGGACAGTCCGGTGCCCCAACGCCAGAAACACTAACTCTTGTTTTTCAGCTGATTTTCAAATCGGTTTTCGTTCTAACTTGAGTGTGAGTTCTAGAGTGACACCTATCACTGTGTATGAGTGTGATTGTGCACCAACACTACACTAGAACTCTCTTGGTCAAACTACTCATCGACAACCCCTCTTTATAGTACGACTAAAAGAGAATAAAAGACCTAACTAAAATGCGAGTGTCCACATCTCCTTGACACTCGGACTCCGTAGACCTTCACCTTTTGTTTCGTCGTTTTTAGCCGTCGCTTCGAGTTCTTATGTCCGGGATTGTTTTCACCGTTGTAGTACTTCTACCTGTCATGCGACCTAACTTACCATTTGTCTCTGCAAAACACACGTTAGTCACATGTAATATTACGTTGTCATTAATCACTAAAACCAACCAGGGGCCTAGATGCTTTCAGGACTGTCCGGTGTGCACCGGACATGTCCGGTGCTCCAACGGCTCCCAGATCTGCAACGGTCTGCAACGGTCGGCAGCGCCATTTTAGGAAGGAAATCGGGCACCGGACAGTGTCCGGTGTGCACCGGACTGTCCGGTGCCCCCGACGACAGAAGGCAAGATTGGCCTTCCAGATTTGCTCTCAACGGCTCCTAGCTGCCTTGGGGCTATAAAAGGGACCCCTAGGCGCATGGAGGAGATATCCAAGCAACCTTAGAGCATTCTTGATCATCCACACTCAGTCTTTGCGCATTCGTTTGTCATTCTCAGTGATTCGAGCTCCGTTCTAGTGAGAACTTTGAGATAGTCTTTTGAGCTCGATTCTTGGCCGTGGGTGTGCGCATTTTGCTGTGGATTTGTGTGTGTTGCTTCCCTCCCTTACTCTGTGCTTCTTTGTGATCATATACTTGTAAGGGCAAGAGACTCCAATTTGTGGAGATTCCTTGCAAACGGGATAAAGAAAAGAAAGCAAAACACTGTGGTATTCAAGTGGGTCTTTGGACCGCTTGAGAGGGGTTGATTGCAACCCTCGTCCGTTGGGACGCCACAACGTGGAGTAGGCAAGCGTTGGTCTTGGCCGAACCACGGGATAAACCACTGTGCCATCTCTGTGATTGATCTTCTGTGGTTATTGTGTTTTGTTGAGACTCCTCTCTAGCCACTTGGCATTATCTGTGCTAACACTTAACCAAGTTTTGTGGCTTAAGTTTGAAGTTTTACAGGATCACCTATTCACCCCCCCTCTAGGTGCTCTCAATTGGTATCAGAACCGTCCTCTTCACAAAGGGACTAATCGCCCGAAGAGATGGATCCTAAGGGGAAGGGTATCGTGATCAACGACAAAGAGAAGGAGTCCTTCGTCAACGAGCCAAAGGACGACAAGACTACCGACTCGGGCTCGGGACACAGACGCAAAGAAGGGAAGAAGAAGAAGACAAGACACATCAAGGAGATCATCTACTACGACAGCGACGAATCTTCCTCTTCCCAAAAGGACGACGACAACGACTACAAAAAGACGGTCAATTCGAACTTTTCATTTGATTATTCTCGTATTCAACATAGTTCGAATTCGCATCTGCTTTCCATTCCTCTTGGCAAACCTCCACACTTCGATGGGGAGGACTACGGATTTTGGAGTCACAAAATGCGTAGTCACTTATTCTCTCTCCATCCAAGCATTTGGGAGATTGTAGAGAATGGAATGAAGTTTGATAGCTCGGATAACTCTATGCTCATAAATGAACAAATCCATAGAAATGCACAAGCTACTACTGTTCTCTTAGCGTCCTTGTGCAGGGAAGAGTACAACAAGGTGAGCGGCTTGGACAATGCCAAGCAAATATGGGACACCCTCAAGATCTCTCACGAGGGGAATGACATCACCATGCTCACCAAAATGGAGTTGGTGGAGGGCGAGCTTGGACGATTCGCCATGATAAGGGGAGAGGAGCCAACCCAAACGTACAACCGGCTCAAGACCCTCATCAACAAAATAAGGAGCTATGGAAGCACGCGATGGATGGACCACGACGTCGTCCGCCTAATGCTAAGGTCCTTTACCGTTCTTGATCCTCATCTCGTGAACAATATTCGTGAGAATCCCAGGTACACGATGATGACGCCCGAGGAGGTACTCGAAAAATTCGTAAGCGGGCGGATGATGATCAAGGAGGCGAGATACGTCGACGACGCGTTGAATGGTCCAATCCACGAGCCTCAACCCATCGCTCTCAAGGCAACAAGGAGCAAGGAGCCGCTACCCAGCAAGGTGGCGCAAGTTGAGGCGGCCGGGCTCAATGATGAAGAGATGGCTCTCATCATCAAGAGATTCAAGACGACACTAAATGGTCGCAAGGGGCAACCAAGGAAGACCAAGACAAAGGGGAAGCGCTCATGCTTCAAATGTGGTAAGGTTGGTCATTTTATTGCTAACTGTCCCGAAAATGATAGTGACCAGGAGCAAGGGAAAAATGGGAAGAGAGAGAACAAGAAGGTTTACAAGAAGGCCAAAGGCGAAGCACACCTTGGAAAGGAGTGGGACTCGGATTGCTCTTCGTCCGACTCCGACGACGAAGAACTCGCCGCCACTGCCTTCAACAAATCGGCCCTCTTCCCAAACGAGCATCACACTTGCCTCATGGCAAGGGAGAAGAAGGTAATCAATCATAATGCTAATACTTATGATTCTTCTAGTGATGATGAGTCTAGTGAAGATGAAATAGATTACTCTAGTTTATTCAAGGGATTGGATAGAACTAAGATAGCCAAGATTAATGAATTGATTGATGCCTTGAATGAAAAGGATAGAATCTTAGAGAAACAAGAAGATCTTTTATATGAAGAGCATGATAAATTTGTTAGTGCACAAAATTCACTTGCTCTAGAAGTTAAAAGAAATGGAATGCTTTCTTGTGAACTTTCTACTTGTAACGAAACCATTTCTTCTTTAAAAGGTGAAATTAATGATTTAAATGCTAAGCTAGAAGTAGCAAGTAAATCTAACTCTTGTGTTGAACAAGTTGAAATTTGCACTAAGTGTAAGGATATGGATATTAATGCTTGTTGTGAACACTTAGTTTCAATTTCAAAACTAAATGATGAAGTGGCTAGTCTTAATGCCCAACTTAAGACTAGCAAGAATGAATTTGATAAGCTGAAATTTGCAAGGGATGCCTACACGATTGGTAGACACCCCTCAATTAAGGATGGACTTGGCTACAAGAGGGAAGCCAAGGACTTGACAGGCCATAAGGCTCCTATCTCCGCCAAGGAGAAAGGGAAGGCTCCTATGGCTAGTAGTACTAAAAGGAACCATGCTTTTATTTATCATGATAGGAGACAAACTAGAAATGCTTATAGGAGCTATAATGCTTATGATGATTTTGACTCTCATGCCATGTTTGCTTCTAGTTCTTCCTATATGCATGGTAGAAATATGTCTAGGAGAAATGCTATTCATCATGTGCCTAGCAAGAATATTATTCATGCTCCTAGGAAAGTAGTGAATGAACCTTCTACAATCTATTGTGCTTTAAATGCTTCCTTTGCTATTTGTAGAAAGGATAGGAAAATAGTTGCTAGGAAGTTAGGGGCAAAATGCAAGGGAGACAAGACTTGCATTTGGGTCCCTAAGGATATTTGCACTAACCTTGTAGGACCCAACATGAGTTGGGTACCTAAGACCCAAGCCTAAATTTGCCTTGCAGGTTTATGCATCCGGGGGTTCAAGCTGGATTATCGACAGCGGATGCACAAACCATATGACGGGGGAGAAGAAGATGTTCACCTCCTACGTCAAAAATAAGGATTCCCAAGATTCAATTATATTCGGTGATGGGAATCAAGGCAAGGTAAAAGGGTTAGGTAAAATTGCAATTTCTAATGAGCACTCAATTTCCAATGTGTTTTTAGTTGAGTCTCTTGGTTACAATTTGCTATCTGTTAGCCAACTATGCAATATGGGATATAACTGTTTATTTACAAATGTAGATGTGTCTGTCTTTAGAAGATGTGATGGTTCACTAGCTTTTAAGGGTGTACTAGACGGCAAACTTTACCTAGTTGATTTTGCAAAAGAAGAGGCCGGTCTAGATGCATGCTTAATGGCTAAGACTTGCATGGGCTGGTTGTGGCATCGCCGCTTAGCACATGTGGGGATGAAGAACCTCCACAAGCTTCTAAAGGGAGAACATGTGATAGGTCTAACCAATGTTCATTTCGAAAAAGATAGACCTTGTGCAGCTTGTCAAGCAGGTAAACAAGTGGGAGGAGCACATCACAGCAAGAATGTGATGACCACGTCAAGACCTCTGGAGCTGCTGCATATGGACCTCTTCGGACCCGTCGCCTATCTAAGCATAGGAGGAAGTAAGTATGGTCTAGTTATTGTTGATGACTTTTCTCGCTTCACTTGGGTGTTCTTTTTGCAGGATAAGTCTGAAACCCAAGGGACCCTCAAGCGCTTCCTCAGGAGAGCTCAAAATGAGTTTGAGCTCAAGGTGAAGAAGATAAGGAGCGACAACGGGTCCGAATTCAAGAACCTTCAAGTGGAGGAGTTTCTTGAGGAGGAAGGGATCAAGCACGAGTTCTCCGCTCCCTACACACCTCAGCAAAATGGTGTGGTAGAGAGGAAGAACAGGACGCTCATAGATATGGCGAGGACTATGCTTGGAGAATTCAAGATCCCCGAGTGCTTTTGGTCGGAAGCCGTGAACACGGCTTGCCACGCCATCAACAGGGTCTACCTTCACTGCCTCCTCAAGAAGACGTCGTATGAGCTGCTAACCGGTAACAAACCCAATGTATCTTACTTTCGTGTATTTGGGAGCAAGTGCTACATTCTAGTGAAGAAGGGTAGAAATTCTAAGTTTGCTCCCAAAGCTGTAGAAGGGTTTTTGTTAGGTTATGACTCAAATACAAAGGCGTATAGAGTCTTCAACAAATCATCGGGTTTGGTTGAAGTCTCTAGCGACGTTGTAATTGATGAAACTAATGGCTCTCCAAGAGAGCAAGTTGTTGATTGTGATGATGTAGATGAAGAAGATGTTCCAACGGCCGCGATACAAACCATGGCGATTGGAGACATTCGGCCACAGGAACAAGATGAACGAGATCAACCTTCCTCCTCAACAACGGTGCATCCCCCAACTCAAGACGATGAACAGGTTCATCAACAGGAGGCGTGTGATCAAGGGGGAGCACAAGATGATCATGTGATGGAGGAAGAAGCTCAACCGACACCTCCAACCCAAGTTCGAGCGGTGATTCAAAGGGATCATCCCGTCGACCAAATTTTGGGTGACATTAGCAAGGGAGTAACTACTCGATCTCGATTAGTTAATTTTTGTGAGCATTACTCCTTTGTCTCTTCTATTGAGCCTTTCAGGGTAGAGGAGGCCTTGCTAGATCCGGATTGGGTGTTGGCCATGCAGGAGGAACTTAACAACTTCAAGCGCAATGAAGTTTGGACGCTGGTGCCTCGTCCCAAGCAAAATGTTGTGGGAACCAAGTGGGTGTTCCGCAACAAACAAGACGAGCACAGAGTGGTGACAAGGAACAAGGCTCGACTTGTGGCAAAAGGTTATGCCCAAGTCGCAGGTTTGGACTTTGAGGAGACTTTTGCTCCTGTGGCTAGGCTAGAGTCCATTCGTATTTTGCTAGCGTATGCCGCTCACCATTCTTTCAGGTTGTACCAAATGGATGTGAAGAGCGCTTTCCTCAACGAGCCAATAAAGGAGGAGGTGTACGTGGAGCAACCCCCTGGCTTCGAGGATGAACGGTACCCCGACTACGTGTGTAAGCTCTCTAAGGCGCTCTATGGACTTAAGCAAGCCCCAAGAGCATGGTATGAATGCCTTAGAGACTTTTTAATTGCTAATGCTTTCAAGGTTGGGAAAGCCGATCCAACTCTTTTTACTAAGACTTGTGATGGTGATTTGTTTGTGTGCCAAATTTATGTCGATGACATAATATTTGGTTCTACTAACCAAAAGTCTTGTGAAGAGTTTAGCAGGGTAATGATGCAGAAATTCGAGATGTCGATGATGGGCGAGTTGAACTACTTCCTTGGGTTCCAAGTGAAGCAACTCAAGGACGGCACCTTCATCTCCCAAACAAAGTACACGCAAGACTTGCTGAAGCGGTTTGGGATGAAGGACGCCAAGCCCGCAAAGACGCCGATGGGAACTGACGGACACACCAACCTCAACAAAGGAGGTAAGTCCGTTGATCAAAAAGCATACCGGTCCATGATAGGTTCTTTGCTTTATTTATGTGCTAGTAGACCGGATATTATGCTTAGCGTATGCATGTGTGCTAGATTTCAATCTGATCCGAAGGAGTGTCACTTAGTGGCTGTGAAGCAAATTCTTCGATATTTAGTCGCTACGCCTTGCTTCGGGATCTGGTATCCAAAGGGGTCTAACTTTGCCTTGATTGGGTACTCAGATTCCGACTATGCTGGATGTAAGGTCGATAGGAAGAGTACATCGGGGACGTGCCAATTCTTAGGAAGGTCCCTGGTGTCATGGAACTCTAAGAAACAAACCTCCTTTGCCCTATCCACCGCTGAGGCCGAGTACGTTGCCGCAGGACAGTGTTGCGCGCAACTACTCTGGATGAGGCAAACCCTCAGGGACTTTGGCTACAATCTGAGCAAAGTCCCACTCCTATGTGATAATGAGAGTGCTATCCGAATAGCGGAAAATCCTGTTGAGCACAGCCGCACAAAGCACATTGACATCCGGCATCACTTTTTGAGAGACCACCAGCAAAAGGGGGATATCGAAGTGTTTCATGTTAGCACCGAGAACCAGCTAGCCGATATCTTTACCAAGCCTTTAGATGAGAAGACCTTTTGCAGGCTGCGTAGTGAGCTCAATATCTTAGATTCGCGGAACTTGGATTGAAATGTAGCATACATGTGTTTATGCCTTTGATCATGTCCATTCTGCATTTTGTTGCTTATTGTGGTGCTCAAGTTGTACAAACACTCCCTGGACCTCACAAGTCCGTTGCAAAGTGATGCACATGTTTAGGGGGAGATGTGTTACAACTTGACCCTTTGAGACTAACCATATGCTTGAGTTTGCTTGATTTAGTCTCGAAGGAGAATTGAAAGGGAAAAGGTGGACTTGGACCATGAAATACTTCCACTGCACTCCGATGAGAGGGTAACTTATTCCAAGTCCATCTCATGAACTCTTATTGCCATTTGCTCTAAATTGAAGATTTTGGTGAGACAATGGGGTTAAAGGGCCAAGATTGATCCCGTTTTGGTGCTTGATGCCAAAGGGGGAGAAAATAAAGGCCAAAGCAATAAATGGATCAGCTACCACTTGAGAAATTTGAAAATAGTAGAGTAGAGCTTTTGGTTTGTCAAAACTCTTTTATTGTCTCTTTTGGCTTCTTATGGGGAGAAGTAGTAATTATGGGAAAAAGGGGGAGTTTTTGAAATCTTTGATCAATCTCTTTTGGAATGACTCTCTTTATGCTTCAACATGTGTGTTTGACTTAGAGATAGAGATTTGAGTTTGATTTGCAAAAACAAACCAAGTGGTGGCAAAGGATGATCCATATATGCCAAAATTGAATCAAAATAAATTTGAGTTTTACTTGAAGTGAGTTTGCACTTGTTCTAGTTGCTTTATGTTGTGTTGGCATAAATCACCAAAAAGGGGGAGATTGAAAGGGAAATGTGCCCTTGGGCCATTTCTAAGTATTTTGGTGATTGAGTGCCAACACAAGTGCTTAAATGTGAATTTATGTCCATGGATGAACAAAGTGCAAATCATGAAGTAAAGGTATGTTTCTAAGCCTTAGTACATTGGTTTTGTGTACTAATATACTTGTCTAAGTGTTAGAAACAGAAAGCAGAAGAAAAGAAAAGAGGAGAAAAAGACTTGGCTGTATACAGCCAAGACTCAGCTCGGTCTGGCACACCGGACTGTCCGGTGTGCACCGGACAGTGTCCGGTGCGCCAGGCTGACCCGGCGTGAAGAGGCCGCTCTCGGGAATTCGCCGACGGCGTACGGCTAAAATTCACCGGACTGTCCGGTGTGCACCGGACTGTCCGGTGAGCCAACGGTCGGCCGCGCAATCTGCGCGGGACACGTGGCCGAGCCAACGGCTAGAAGACGGCACCGGACTGTCCGGTGTGCACCGGACATGTCCGGTGCTCCAACGGCTCACAGATCTGCAACGATCTGCAACGGTCGGCAGCGCCATTTTAGGAAGGAAATCGGGCACCGGACAGTGTCCGGTGTGCACCGGACTGTCCGGTGCCCCCGACGACAGAAGGCAAGATTGGCCTTCTAGATTTGCTCTCAACGGCTCCTAGCTGCCTTGGGGCTATAAAAGGGACCCCTAGGCGCATGGAGGAGATATCCAAGCAACCTTAGAGCATTCTTGATCATCCACACTCAGTCTTTGCGCATTCGTTTGTCATTCTCAGTGATTCGAGCTCCGTTCTAGTGAGAACTTTGAGATAGTCTTTTGAGCTCGATTCTTGGCCGTGGGTGTGCGCATTTTGCTGTGGATTTGTGTGTGTTGCTTCCCTCCCTTACTCTGTGCTTCTTTGTGATCATATACTTGTAAGGGCAAGAGACTCCAATTTGTGGAGATTCCTTGCAAACGGGATAAAGAAAAGAAAGCAAAACACTGTGGTATTCAAGTGGGTCTTTGGACCGCTTGAGAGGGGTTGATTGCAACCCTCGTCCGTTGGGACGCCACAACGTGGAGTAGGCAAGCGTTGGTCTTGGCCGAACCACGGGATAAACCACTGTGCCATCTCTGTGATTGATCTTCTGTGGTTATTGTGTTTTGTTGAGACTCCTCTCTAGCCACTTGGCATTATCTGTGCTAACACTTAACCAAGTTTTGTGGCTTAAGTTTGAAGTTTTACAGGATCACCTATTCACCCCCCCCCTCTAGGTGCTCTCAAATAGCTCTTGTAGGCACCAATTCTTTGGTTTGAAGAGTTTAAAAAATTAATAGATTTTCTAAAATCATCCAGATATGGCTTTAGGATTGTTAAACAAGACTTCACAATCAAGTTAATTATGTGGCAAGCACAACGCTGATGCAAAAAAATTGTAGATAAATCATCAGGATCATCAGAATCATAAGCTATATCAGCATATGGTTTAGGAAAATCAAGGCCAAGGTAACTAGAAAACAATGGCTTAAGAAAAGATATAACAGTTATATTTGATGAAGCATTGTCTAGAGTAATAGCAAAAATTTTATTGGTTAAGCCATACTCATCAACCACTATTGCAACACGTTCAGCAATATTTCTACCAGTATGTGCCTCATCAATTAGCCTAAGACCAATCAATCTCTTCTCTAACTCCCAATTGGAATTCACAAAATGAGCAACAACAGATAAATAGTCCTCTTTAGCCTTACCATTCTAGATGTCAGATGTAAGAGCAACAGATGAAACAGAGTTTTTAAAAGTTTCAATCAGTTTAACTACTCGATCATTGTAAAGCTTGACCATGTCTCTAGCAGTGGTTTGTCTAGAAGACTTAACAAATTTAGGATTATGGGCATTACTAATGTACTCTTGAAATGCATTAGACTCTCCAAACCATAGAGGTAGGTCCTCTTTAGCTATCAACCGACAGAGTTCAGTACGTGCAACAGAAGGAGAATACTCCCAATGTTTCAAGGAACCATCAGAATTATACTTAAGCACAGATTGAACTATACCAGCACGTTGTTGTTCTCTAGGATGGTTGCTAGGATGGTTGCTTGGCTGGCAGTGACAGTCGTTTGATAGTCCCTTAAACCTGCATCTTCTAAGACAGTAGCTATTAATATTGGAATAACTCACTCGTTATAGCAATTAATAAATGGAAAGAATTTGGCATTAGTTCATGAGGAATTCTGTATGAATAGGGATAAAGGAAGGAAAGAATAAATAAAGATCCTTTTTTGTATTGTATTCCATATCTTTTGTCCTACTCTTCTTTCCCCGGGAGGGGTATACTTAAAAAAAGAATAAAGGGTTAATTCGTTCTTGATAGCCATTTCCTTAACAAGTGAATGGGAACATACTCTAGACCGGAATATGAGCTGGATCATTTCCACCAATTTCAAGTCCTTATTATGATTCCTTTTATGAGGAAAAATGTCTAATGATTTAGATTCTCTCATTACTAATCCTGTATGTACTTTAGTGTTCCTAATCCCTCACTAACTTTTGATGGATTGCCTTATGGTTATAAGTTTAAATTATAGTAATAACTCAAAATATTCTAGTAATGGAATTCCATATCGCGAATCCTTTATTCTTGCGCGCTTCAAGATATGATGACTAATCAAACAATCTCAACCTTGGGGTAAAGAGTTTACACTGCTTATGTTTACTTGAACTTTTTTCTTGTACGTAGGAAATGAGATTTTTTACTTTTACTACAAATTAATAAGTTGTTTTGTTTCACTCATATAGCTATCGAGTTTAACTTACCAACGCGAATACAGAATAAGCAAAGGAAGATAAGCATTCAATGTATTTTAGAGGAAAAGGATCATATTTTAACGAATCACACGTAGAGATATTGCTAGTACACAAAAAGTTAATGGTATTTCATAACTAATAGATTGAGCAGCCGCTCGTAGACCGCCTGAAAAAGAATATTTATTATTTGAGCTATATCCTGCCATGAGATTGGCATTTTCTCTTTATTATATTATTCATATATATTCTTCTTTTTCTTCTTTTCTATGTATTAGATTATTCCTCCGAGCCATATCAAATTGAAAATATCTGAAATCAAATTCAATATAGAATTTGGAATATATTCTATTAAAAAAATCCATTTGCGAATTAGGGAAATAAAAAGAAAGTTCAATAAATTCTATAATCCTATTTAAGAATATCATTTAGTTAAGCATATCAAGCTAACTTTATCTTTATGAAATTCTAGTATTTTTTCTATCTAAGTGGAACTTCCAATTTAGAACTAGTTAATAACTAAGATTAATAATTAAGATCTGACATTTTACAGATTCCCTATATATATTTTTATTTGTTACACTATTTCTGTTATGTAAGCCCACTTAGCTCAGAGGTTAGAGCATCGCATTTGTAATGTGAGGGTCATCGGTTCAAATCCGATAGTCGGCTTTTTTTCTATCGATGTTCTATGAACAAGAATTTCTCTTTTTCTCCGAATAAAATGGGGAATCCAGGGTCTATTATGTCGTTTTACCTTACAATTTTGCTAGATACAAAGCATAAAAATAAATAATATATAAACAAAAAATCCAGATGTTGATGAAATTCCATTTTTTTTGTTACTCCACTTCCATTTCGAAAAAGAATGGATTCGGTCTTATACATACGCGAGGAAGGTAATAAAAAAAGAAAGAAGACGAGTTCTTCTTTCTTTTATCACTTAGGAGCCGTGCGAGATGAAAGTCTCATGCACGGTTTTGCATGAGAGAAAGAAGATCCATCATTTTGCAATGAAAACAACATAAAAAACTCTAGACAATTTCGAAATTAGACCAAGCGTCTTAATACATATGCAAAAAAATTCATTATTGGCCCACCATTGATTACAAGATTTAGCTTTTATGAATCGCTATTGGTTTGATACGAATAATAGCAGTCGTTTCAGTATGTTAAGGATACAGATGTATCCATAATTCATTTAGAGTTACTTAATAGCCTATTTCTTATACTATATCTCTATCCCGTGAAATTCTCGAGCCCAAAGATGGATGCATATGCTGTGTTTCATTTTGCTAAATGATATCAATTAAATAGTATATCAATTCTATAAATTGGATATAGCAATAAATAAATCAGCAAAATTCTTTTATTTTAGATAGAAGAAATGTTTCTTCTATTTAAAATAAAAGAATGTACACTTCTATCCAAATCCAAATTGCATCGATAAAATAAATCCAAATTCCAGATTCCAGCAGTAGATGAATAATTGCAAATTTTTGTGTGTACGAGATTAGAATAACTTAAAAATAACTGACATATTTTTTATTTTTCCTGATCAGAAAAATACATGAAAAAGAAAGGAGGTAGAAAAATTTGTTGATTTATGGTTAAAGAAGAAAAACAAGAAAACAAGGGTTCTGTTGAATTTCAAGTATTCAGTTTCACTAATAAGATACGGAGACTTGCTTCACATTTAGAATTACACAAAAAAGATTTTTCATCGGAAAGAGGTCTACGAAGACTTTTGGGAAAACGTCAACGTTTGCTGGCTTATTTGGCAAAGAAAAATAGAGTACGTTATAAGAAATTAATCAGTCAGTTGGATATTTGGGAGAAGTAATTTAATCATTCTCATTTTTTTCTTATTTTATTAGTAGTCTTATAGTAGTCTTAGATTTTGCATTTTGATGAGCCTCGTTATGAGGAATTCATGGAATAATCCATTTTCATGGAATAAAGAATAAGAACAAGGATACATAACATAAAAAAAAGAATAGATAAGACGATATTCGCCCTCCCCCTACATATTTGATTTCTTCTCCTATACAAAAACCAGCAAGACCTACTCCATTGGTAATTCCATCAATGACACCTTTATCAAAAAAATGTGTTAGTTCGGCTAATCTTCTTATACCTAGGATAAAAACCCTAGTATAGAAAAAATCTATATAACCACGATTATATGACCAGCTGTATATCTTTTTTTACTTCATCCAAAAAGCTCTTTTTTGGATTCTTTTTTACAAGGGAATTTTGAAAATTCAAATTCTGAAAAAAAGAATGGAAGATCTCCCATATGGATAATACACATTCCAGTTGACCGAGCCTAATGCTAATTGTTTTGTTCCGAAGCAAAGATATCCGCGGAGGCCGGTTCGTTCGTCCTATTCTGATATTCAGGACCAAGAGGTCCTGGATTCTCTTTCGGATAGGCCCTGAAAGGAGAAGAGAAGCTGAAATGCCAACGGACCTCTGTCTATTCTCTAATTCACCCGATTCGATAGTACCCGTTTTTGGAACGTACAGTGCCAAAGTCACTGAATGGGTAAGTCACCAATCCAATCCCTTTGATAAATCGGGTGTCATATTAGATATCATATTCTATATATATAGAAATATCATAGAATAGACATATAGAATTTTTGGTTGGGAAATTCGAATGAATCATTGAGTGAAAAAGGAACACGCCATGCGTGTTCTGATAAACATGATAGAGAAGAAGGGCTCACAACAGCTCTGCATTCCAGAACCTATATCCTCTCACATGTCACAAACGAGGTTAACTAGGTGATAGACGTTCAAACAGTACGACACAACGAAGCACTGACACCCACTTGTCTCGCAAGATAAAAAAAAAAATCGCAGCAAATGATTCGATGCAATTACCACCGATTGGTACATACTATGTGACACAACTATGCATGCGCCCAGTTTGTTCATCAGCACTGTAATGATCAGATAAAATGTACTGACCTTTACAAACGTTCTCTAAACTACGGTTCCCTTTTCAAAAGGACAACAAGGTTTGAAGTTTTACAGGGGCGGGGGTGATTTGTAGGATCATCTTGGTATGCTTCCTTCATTGAAGCAGTGCTTTATTCAAATGGAACAAGAAAATCGATAACTTTGATGCGGAAACAAGGCAGAACGGTCTCAAAGGTCATAGCTTGCTGCGATTTGAGAGTTCCTGCGCGAGCTGATCCCTCAGAACCCTTCTCAGCAGCTTGTTCGAAGCCGTTCTCGGGAACTCAGCGACGACTTTGACATAGCTCACCTGTATGTAAAGGATCAATTGATGGTTCCAGTGGTACACATGTTCGTCAGATCATTTGACGTCAGTGGGGGGCAGAAAGGGGAAGAAGGTCGTATACATACCTTGAAGAGAGGATTGAGGTTCTTCTGAATGGCAGTCTGGAACTTCCTCTTGAGAAGATTCACGTCGTGCTGGGCCGATCTATCTTTTAGCACCGCCAAGATGGCTAGATGTTCTGGTCCCCCACCGGAAGGTTTGATGCTAACTGCTGCTGTTTCTAGCAGACACTCGTCAGCTCTGTTGCACACCCGTTCTATCTCTACTGAACTGGTCTGCATATGCAGGAGATACAAGTTAGGCACAATTTGCTGAAGAACTTGTAATTGACCGAAACACACCACTAAACCGATAATTTGTCGAGTACCATTATAAAATTCGTGTTTTCTTTTTTGCCGCTGGACACTGTTTATTAAAATAATCATTCTCGTGGCTTAGGAGAAAGAAAGACACGTGAATAGATCATGTTGCCCGTGCAACCCTCTTCCACCTCTCTTCATTGGTTTGGACACCGGGGCAAGCCTGGCTCCGGCGGCCGGAGCCCGGAGGCATCGGTGGGTGCAGGGCCATGCGAGGCCACGAGCACAGGGCCACATAGCGTATGGTGCGGGGCCCCACGACGCGTGAGACCAGCAGTATAGGTGTAAATTTGGGCCGGACCTGATTGGTCAGCCTGAAGCACGTAAAAAAAAGCACGGCCAAGTATGACACAACCATAAATATTTTAATGTCGTGCCGGCACGGCCCGATATATCGGGCTAGGTTTGGGCCGAGATCGCGGCTCATGGACGGGCACGAGCACGACCCGTTTAAGGTAGGCACGAAATGGCTCATATCTCTATTATACTTAAAGCAGCAGTTTCAACGGTCATCCCACGTCATCTTTTTATAAATAACTCCTCATAGCTATTTCAAATTAACCCGTTGCACACCCGTCCGGTCCGCGCAACCAACATCCACGTCCCAAAACACACCTCCACATATAGATGGCTAAACGGCAACCCGGCATGGGCCAGATGCCCGCGAACCACAGCTCTGGCCCAGGCACGTCATGCCGGCTTGCTGACTGTGTCGGCCCGGCCCGTTAGGCCGTCGGTCCATTTGATTAAATCAGCGTAAAATGTTAAAAAACGGTGCAGGAGGTGGAGTTTGAAATTATGCCCTGATGGAAGAAGGGCGGGAGATACTAGGTGAAGCTGTCTAACCAGTAGAACATAATGCTCAAATGTTTTTAATATTGAATATAAATTGTATATATGTATATACGTTTTTTATAAAATAAATGATCGTGTCGGGCCTGGCCAGCATTATGGACCCAGACTACAACTCAAGCACGACATGACGTTCTTGGCTCTTGCAAGCATTAGGTCGTTTCTGATATCACATTGGCGCAATTGACTCCATGGTGTTTAAGGTTGCTGGATTGGATGGAGCAACAATGATTTGTCACACTAACCGTAAAATGAAAGGTTATTTGTTGGTTTTAAACGTTAGTAATTGCTACGAATTAGCATAATTTATATGGAACACATCCAATTTTTATTGATGCCTGACTTTAGCAACCACTCCATATTTTGATTTATCTTTTTTATAAGTTTGAGTTCATGTGACTTATTTTAGAAACTTGAGCTCACAAAATTTCTCTTATTTGGTCTCTGTATGGTGGAATTATGTCATTCTATAATATATGTTCGTTCAGTCAGTCGTTGTGAACTCTCTTTTAATCGCCCACTTCATTGGTCATGTTGTACCAAGACATATTGGATGGAGTAAACAATAACATCAGTTAGCCAAATCAAAAAAACTATTATACGGAGAGCGGAGACGATTAATAAAAAATCTTGAGATTTTTTTGGTGGATAGTTTACGTGAGTATTATTGTAAACCGTTGCAACGCACGGACAACCGACTAGTATTTATTAAAACCACACTTCATTCCACACTTTCATGTACTTGATAAAGAACACAAAGCTAAAGATAATGCTAATTAAATGTTTTTTTAGCTTTGAATTAGAGTATATGATGTAATTTTACTTTTGTTATGAACATTAGATAATAAACTAACTTACAAACTTTGTGTAGAGTTGATTATACTCTTTTTCCTTCTAACAAAATGATTTTTAAACGAGTTAGTCATTGCATAGTTCTGGTAACTTTAATACAAATATTAAGTTTGTTTTTATTCAAATTTATTTGGCTTATCTTTTATTTGTTTTATTAAATTTGTTTTGAATTTAGGGCTTTGATGTGAATTCCGGACCCTGATGTGAATTTCGGGCCAAAAACTGATTTTCGGGCCAAAAATTGAATTTCGGGCACTAATGTGAATTTCGGACCAAAAAATGAATTTTGAGCTTTTATAATTTCGGTCCGCCCAAAATGAGCCCGACACATTTAAACAATTACGTGTCGGGCCGTAGGCCGAAGGCTAGGCCCGTGGGACAGCCTAGCATGACCCAAAATTTAAACGGGCCGGTACGCTCCGAAATTCAAACAATACGGGCCTTTTTGGGCTTAGGCCGGGTGGCCCGAATGTACACCAATAGCAACCGGTGCAGGGGCGCAGGTCATTGGCTGCCCTCGGACCTAGGGCAGGACCCGTGCCTGTTGGCGCCGAACTGCATCTCCGCGTGCCGCAGTCGGACCAGGGGCAACACCAGTGCCTGCTGGCCGCAGGCGACGACGAGGGCATAGAACATGGTGTGGCAAGCGCGGAGAAGATGGATGCACCGGTGGCCGGCGGAGTGCAGGGGTGAGGTGAAGGCCAAGGGAAGCCGTTAGCTGCGCAGAGGGGAGGCCAATGGTGTTCGGTGCCACAGGTTGACGACAACAGCAAAGAAGACATTTCTCTGACCTTCTTTCTTCCCAAAACTAAGAAATAAATAAAATACTAGCAAAATATTCTAAGTATAGAGTATAAAACATAAAAACATATGTGTTATATTGGATATGTGGATGTCAATATGGTTTGGAGCCATCAATTCCTCATTTATGTATAATTTTAGCTTTTTACTGTTTAGGAACAGTGGAAACCGATGTTTTGTATGTAGTAGAGAAGAGAAGTAGAGATAATCATTCAAATGCCTTTCGGTAAAGAACCACTAATTTGTAATGGTATCTGTTGGCAGGTTATGGTTTCCTTCATGTAACACACGGATGATATTAAATGATTGAACACTTTGGAAGAGGGGCCTCCAACCTTAATTCCACCGAGGTTCATGGTGTCATCCGCCCTTCCCTGTACAATATAGTACCCGCCTACTGTCCTCTGGATTATATCTCCATGTCGTCTGAGTTGCTATAACACAATTGGAAAGAAAGATTATTTCACCAGTTTGTTTCATAACTTATACCTTTCAATGGGATGCATTGAATTTAGTACTTCAATTTAGTCCAGCAAACAAATATACAAGTGAACAATGCCCATATTGTATACGTTCTGTGAAAGAAAACTCATGACAGACTGTAGTATATACTAGATAGCCAAGTAGCATCATATCCACAGTTTTTGTAATAAAATCAAATAGGAAACACTTACTTACTTAATAAATATACAAACAAGAAGATATGCAAGTCCATACCCTTCCTTTATAAATGGGCATTCCATCGAAGTAAACCTTGTCATGATCAGCGTTGAGAAGCCGATCAGTAGCACCAAAATACAAAGGGAAGAGACCCACTTCTCCAGAGCAAGGTATATCATCAGGCTATCATAGCCAATTTAGCTGGTTATGCCTCGATCGCATTAAACAAAACGGAAATTTAAGGGACAATACTTACATACGGAGTTCCCTGTTCATCAAGTATGACAAACCCAGTGGACATTGATGCGCCACTAAAAGCTCCAAAGGCCTGCGGTCGCAGAAGACTCCCTTGAATGTATGAGGATGCCAACTCTGTGCCTCCACAGCACTCAACAATGGGCTTGTATGAGGCACGCGAAGTTAGCCACAGGTTGTCATCAATATCAGAAGCCTCCCCCGTTGTGCCTAGTACTCTGCAAGAATAATAATTTACCTGTCCTTCTACCAGGTTGTGATGAAGATGGATATATTCTGATTGGGCCACTCACCTGATTTTGGTCCAGTCAAGCCCTTCAGCACAGTTCCCAGCTTTCCATGACTTCACCAAGCTAGGCACACTTCCTAATACAGTCACACCAGCATCCTGCAAAATATTTTGGAGGAATGCATCGCTCAGCATTTGCTAAAAGCCAACCTAAGAAAAAAAAACAACATATAGCATTGAAGAAAAAAGAATTTTCAGGCATGTCAAGTTTTTTTTTAAAAAAAAACATAGTAGTGTGTCAAGGTTTAAGGTTGGGTGGTTATCCAGTAGAGGTATGCTAGATCTGTCAACAAACAAATGTGAAGTAAGATATGTCCATGCTACGTGCAAGGTGACTAATGGAACATAACATATTGAACCTCAAAACTTACAGAACTACAATATATGCAAGTGGCAAGGGTGGATCCTTTTAGCAGCTGAAAAACAGATGATGGTGCACACTATGCCAAACATACCTGTACAAATTTGCAGAAATCGCGTCCAAGTGGAGATCCATGGTATAAAGCCAAAGTTGCCCCAGTCAGAAAGCATGAGTAGATGATTATTGGTCCCATAACCCAGCCCAGATTAGTAGGCCAGCAACCTATGTCACATGGACGAACATCCAAATGTGCCCAGGTATCGGATGCACATCTTATGGGAGAAAGTTGTGTCCACGGTATTGCTTTTGGCTCCCCTTCACAAGGAAAAAATGGAACATAAAATATCAAATGTGAACCTCAAAAGCGGGCAAGCCGGCAAGCAGAAAAGGGAAAAGGAAGAGGGTTCTAGGACATACCGGTTGTTCCTGAAGAAAATAGTATATTAGTTAGTGCATCCACAGATTGATAAACTGGAGAATATGAAGATGACCTGCAAATCCAATAGATATATGTACCTTATATGAAGAGATCGCCTTTCTTTTGCAATGAAATTGTGCTCAATTTTATGAAATAAGAATTTCAGAATCGCCAAAGCTCAAATATCCATCTATTCATGTGTGACAAAGAGACAGAAAATTGAGCACCTACCTTCCAGCAGCATGAGAAAGAAAATCTTTCCAGGACATATCACCATCCCTTAGCGTAATTCCAAGAGAATCTCCAATTGCAGGAATCACAACAGCTTTAGATGAAGTCCCTTGTATGACACGGCTGAAGAATGGAATTATTATGAACTGCTCAGATGTGTGGTGATGATTATTATGCAAAGTATGTTAGTTCAGTTAAGGATAACTGGATAAGGTATATATAAAGCTGTCCAACTAATGTAAGCAGATGGTTCCATCCATAGGACTAGATCTTATTTAACTACAAAATGTAAAAATTACATATTAGCTACAAAATTGTACAGGAAAACACAGGTTCTCCTTTTTTAAAAAAAATGGGCAGATTAATTTACCAGAGCATGAATTTGAACTAACTGATCAGTCATACCTGTACAATGGAACTTTCTTCCCTCCTCTAACAATGAAATCCTGAAGTTTGTGTAATTCAGAATGAGCCCACATATATAGTATACTAAACAGATATACCATGAAAGTCTTCGTTAATCTCTCACCTGGGTAAAAATTGCCTTTGCTTTGGAGACACCCATACGACTACCAATCTCCTGAGGTGCAAAACTATCTGCTATAGATACAACAACAAAACCACCAAGGATGATCGCCAAATATATGATGACTGCATTGCATGTCATAGGCATGTCTATTGCAATCGGGTCCCCCTTCTCAAATATGGCATCTAAGGCATGTGCAACAGTTCTGAAGAAAGGAAATAGCAACACAGAAAGACACAATGAAGAATAATTTACAGAAAAAAGAGTGTACTTCAACTCTTTGTTTGGAAATGACAAACACACATCACTTGACTGCGAAGCTCCTTCAGTGACATTCGGTTCACTGGATAATCATCAAGGCCTTCATCCCTCCAAATGATAGCTGTACTGTCATCTGTCCTCTTCAGGGAAAGACAAGGCAACAGACAGCATTCAGCGATGTTGAGCACTGCACCTTGAAGCCATGTCCCCCCTTTCTTTGATCTATCTGACGTACTTAGAATTGACATTGGTTCTTGTTTAAACTTGACTGCGAGTTGCTTTAGCACCATTGACCAGTAGACCTAAAAAGGGAATCACCTAGGAGGCTAGGATCACACTGTTGAATGCAGAATAAAATAAGAAAGGGAAAACTAAGTCCTGATAATCACTTTATGCTGTACTAATAAAGAACAAAAAAAAAGAGAAAGAAAGAGAATATCCTTGAAGTGTTTTTTGGCTTTTACTTATACATATTTGTCTGATTTAGAGAAACTGACCTCTTGGTTCTCTACGGAAAACCTGTAAAAGTGGTTAAAACTTGATATAGGATCCCTGTATGATGATCCTAACAGCTTTGGTCCATTTGCTTCCATCAATCTCCCCAAGTTTGTTTGCTTACAGTCAGTTCTGCGAGAATCGAGAAACACTTATGCCACTAATTACATGCAGCATACTCGATATTAGATGCAGAAAAAACTTGGGAAAAAAAAGCATCGACAGCCTAGCTAGCTGCTTGGTAGTTGGTACTGCTTGAGATTTGCAGTGCATGTCATAGTCACATCGCACAAACAGTGAAGCTGGCCGAACTTGGCAAACAGATGGGTGCAACTGCAAGCTAAGCTACTAGAAATCAAGCTGCCTTGTCCACGTCACGAAATCACTAAAGAGGGCGACCGGCGACCGACTTACGGTGACGGGAACCAGTACGGCGGCGGGCCCCGGGCGGCGCGGTCCCACCCGGCGTAGGCGGAGTAGTAGACGAGCTGGTGGAGCGCGTGCGGGTGCTCCGGCCGCAGCACCCCCGCCGCGGCCACGGCCGCCCACACGGCGTCCCCGGAGGCGGCTGCCGAGCCCGCGGCGGAGCGGAGCGCGGCGTGGAACGCGGCCGCGTCGGCTGCGGCGAGCCCCGCGGCTTCCACGTCGCGCGGCTGGATCTCCCACACGCTCCCCCTCGCGCTCGCCGCCATGGTGGCCGCCCGCGCTCGCGGCTATCGATCGCCTCTTGCGGGTTTCTCGCTCTGCAGCCGGACTGCCGCCTGCGCTGCTGCCCCCTGTAGCGTCCGTTTCTGTGCGCGCCGCGCGGAAGCCGAGCAGTCGCAGGCTCGGGCAGGTGGGTGGCTGGGTTCGAGTAGGTAGGAGGTGCGGTCTGGGACTGGGAGATGACCTCCGGCGCGTGCGGCCGAGTGCCGTTCGGTAGAGCTCGCGTGCGGAGCTGACTACGTGGCGCCATTGGATGCATAAAACAAAATAAAAGGTTATTTTAAACTACTCAATCACTCAGCTTATATAAAAAGTTGTTGATTTACAACCATCCTGAAGTTCTGATACTGCAGGTGCTGGTTGGTTCAATTCTGATTTGAACGAACGCGCGTTGTTGAAGAAGCGAGCCGGCGCTGGTGTTTTAAGATTCTGACATATGTTTCTTTGCCTTTCGCAATGAGAATAAACGTTCGACGTTTGCCGGGCTTTTCTTGTCGGCACACTTTTCTTATCGATGATCAGATTATTCATCGATGATCAGATTATAATTGGAAACAAACACGCCCGTTGACGGCGTGCAGAAGGAAATGGTGGCCGATTTTTTACATTTTGATCATTTTTTTAAGAAAAATAACGTTTAGACTGTACGAAAATTTAATGTCATTTTTGGATCTTTTGGTCGACGTCATAGCTTATGACACCGAAGTAACACAGCTCGACGTCATAAGCTATGACGACGAGATATATGCTGTGTTGACACAACTGTGGCGCCGACGTGACATCGAGCTCGATGTTATAGATCTTGACGCCGATCTCCGTTGTAGCACCCATATTTGACCGGTGAAAAGGAGACGCGGGGTGTAAACGGATACTTATTCGGATATCAGTTTTTTGGTCTTTTTTCTTTGATTGTGAATTAATAGAATATAGAATCTGCTATGCAAATTTATATTCTTGTTTTTATTATTGAGCTTGTAAAGATTCATGAAAGGTAAACCTCAAATCTATCATATATCTTCTCAAATAATAAATATAAATTTCGGATACAAATCGAATACGGATACAGATATTTTTTCATCTTTTTTGTTGTATAGAGCAAATAATGTATGAAACAATTTATACAAAATTTTATTCTTATTTATAATAATGTGCTTCATAACATAAGAAGAGATTAGCATCAAATTTCATACATATCTATTTTAAAATATTAAATTTGTCCTAACATTTCGGATATCCATTTACACCCAGACGCCATTGCCGCTCCGTGCTGTCCAGCTGCCTGCGGCCGAAAGAAGTTTAAAAGCGATGGCCGTTGGCTGTCAAGCGTCGAGCGATCTCCAAGCGACCAAGCCATTCAGTTTCAGGAGACATGTTTTTTTTTTCCACTTTTCGTTTCAGGAATCACGCGAGAGCCTTTTCGGGATCTCCCTGCGAGGCAGCGGCTGCCGGCCCTGGTTTCCTCCGCATGGACAGGAGATTTGCCATCGGGGCCCCCTCGTCCGTCCGGCCCGCCCGGCAGGCGGCATCTCTGCGCAAGGCGACAAGCGGACTGCGGCGCGCCTGTGCCTGCTGCGAGAAGAAAAGTGAGGCTATCCTAACCATTATCCTTAAATTTTTCTCCTATATCACCTTTTCCCCTATTCCCCCCTATTTTTTTATCTCCCGCAGCGGTTCCCTCTATACCCTACTACAACTATAAAATATCATTTTCTATATCAACTATCAATTTTTTATCTACTAACAATTACTCATGGACCCACAGCACAGTATTTGAGGATGAACAGTGACACGCTATATCTGGGGAAGAGAGAAGGGGACCGGCACGTAGGGGCGCTGTAGAGGGCAGCGCTGTGGCCGTAGAGTGCCCCCTACAGGCGCCATGCAAGGGGAGGGGATGCCCAGGGGGCAGCGTTGCAGGCAGCCTGAGGCTCAGGCCCTGCGCCATCACGTGCACAGGACATTAATGCTTTTATTTATACCGTTGCAGCCAGCAAACTCCATTCCAGCATTCCCAGCACACGTACAGACCCGATGAGCTAGTAGTACGAGTACTTGCAGTAGAAAAGTGCTAACAAATCGAGTTCGACACCAAGATCTATGGCGTCAAGCTCGATACCACATCAACATCATGGTATACGGGTTGTACCAACGCAGCACGTAACTCTACGTATGGTGGTGGCTATTGCCTAGAGCTATACGGGCGGCCACTATCGCATGGAGCAGCAACACAGTTGTGCTACCGCCATGTTCAATCCGCCATTTCGCCTGGTCCCACTATAGAGACGTAGGGATAGAGGTGACAATATGCTTTAAATTTTAAGCTATAAAATTTAAGTATCATATCAGATTAAAATCGAGTCTTTTTTAAACTAAAAAAATATTTAGAATCTGTTAACGTCTTTTTGGAGCGCCAATCACTCAATAAGAACCGTGACGGTGCTCTCTAGTCAAGCGCGGACGGTCCGCGGCCAGGAGCCGGACGGTCCACGACCTGGCGCAGGGGCTAGGGTTTCCTGCCTGACAGCCGGATGGTCCGCGCCCTAGGGCCGGACGGTCCGCGCGTGCGCAAGGGCGGCGGAAGATCGCCGGCGGTGCCTGGATCTCGCTCTCGAGAGGGACCCCGTCGGGGAGAAGAAATCCTAAGAGTTGTCTAGGCTCGGGCAGGCCGACCTAGACTCCTCTAATCGACGTAGAGTCGAAGAGAAGCGGAGAATTTGGGGATTGAGAGACTAAATTAGAACTAGACTAGAACTACTCCTAATTGTACAGGAAATAAATGCGAGATAGAAGTTTTATTGATTCGATTGATGATTACAAATCGGCCGTATACCTCTCTATTTATAGAGGAGGGGGCTGGACCCTTTACAAACTAATTTCTGAGCGAATTCCGTGAATCTAGCTAACAACCATAGCACAAAACTCGGAACCCTAATCTATTTTGCGCACGCGCGGACCGTCCGGCCCACAGGCGTGGACCGTCCGGACCGTGGACCGTCCGGCCTCAGGGTTGGACCGTCCGCCTGCTCAATTTGGCACTCAACATATGCCTCCCCCCGCCTTTTGGTGGAGCTGAGCAAACCAAAAGCAACTAACTCGATGTGATTACATTGGTTCTCTTAGGCATCTTGCCACATACTAGGATGGTGAAAGGGAAATAGGGTCAAAGCTTTTCCTAAATGATTTTGGTGGTTGAATTGCCCAACATAAATAATTGGACTAACTAGTTTGCTCTAGATTATGAGTTCTACAGGTGCCAAAGGTTCAACACAAACCAATAAAAAGTCCAAGAAAGGGTTCAAATAAAAAGAGCAAAAGACAACCGAAGGTTGCCCTGGTCTGGCGCACCGGACTGTCCGGTGTGTCACCGGACAGTGTCCGATGCACCAGGGAGATCCTCTCTAAACTGCTCAGCTTCGGGAATTTGGGGAGCCACTCCGCTATAATTCACCGGACTATCCGGTGTAACACCGGACTGTCCGGTGTGCTAGCGGAGCAACGGCTAACTGCGCCAACGGTCGTCTGCAAAAGTCTACAGTGAACAATGGATAGTGCAACTGTGCGCGCAGAAGTTAGAGCAGGCACCAAAAGGCGCACCAGACAGTGAACAGTGACTGTCCAGTGCACCACCGGACTGTCTGATGGCCCCACAAGTCAGAGCTCCAACGGTCGAACCCTAACAGTTGGGTGACGTGGCTGGCGCACCGGACTGTCCGGTGCGCCATACGATAGCAACCCCTCCCAACGGCCACTTTGGTGGTTGGGGCTATAAATACCCCCCAACCACCACACTTCAAGGCATCCAAGTTTTCAGCCAACACATTCAATACAAGAGCTATAGCATTCAATTCAAGACACAATTAGAGTGAATCAAAATCTCTTCAAGTCCCAATTCCACTCAAAGCAATAGTGACTAGAAGAGAGAGTTTTGTCATGTTCATTTGAGCTCTTGCGCTTGGATCGCTTTTCTTCTTCCCCATTCTTGTTCCTGCAACATTTGTAATCAAAGCAAGAGACACCAATTGTGTGGTGGTCCTTGTGGGGACTAAGTGTCCCGATTGATTGAGAAGAGAAGCTCACTCGGTCTAGGTGACCGTTTGAGAGAGGGAAAGGGTTAAAAGAGACCCGGTCTTTGTGACTACCTCAACGGGGAGTAGTTTGCAAGAACCGAACCTCGGTAAAACAAATCATCGTGTCACACTCTTTATTTGCTTGTGATTTGTTTTCGCCCTCTCTTTCGGACTCGATTTTATTTCTAACGCTAACCCCGGCTTGTAGTTGTGCTTAAAGTTTATAAATTTCAGATTCCACCTATTCACCCCTCTCTAGATGACTTTCAATTGGTATTAGAGCCCGGTACTTCATTAGAGCCTAACCGCTCGAAGTGATGTCGGGAGATCACGCCAAGAAGGAGATGGTGACCGGCGAGAAGCCCGCTACAAGCCACGAGAAGGCTCCATCAAAGGAGTCCGGCACCAAGCACAAGGAGGAATCCCCTCCACGTGTCAAGTCGCATCGGAGTGGCGACAAGAAGAAGAAGATGAAGAAAGTGGTCTACTACGAGACCGACTCTTTGTCGCCATCCACATCCGGCTCCGATGCGCCGTCCATCACTTCTAAGCGCCATGAGCGCAAGAAGTTTAGTAAGATCCCCTTACGCTATCCTCGCATTTCCAAACGCACTCCTTTACTTTCCGTCCCACTAGGCAAACCACCAGTTTTTGACGGTGAAGATTATAATATGTGGAGTGACAAAATGAGGCACCATCTAACCTCACTCCACACTAGCATTTGGGATGTTGTTGAGTTTGGAGTATAGGTACCATCCGTAGGGGATGAAGATTATGATTCAGACGAGGTTGCCCAAATCCAGCACTTCAACTCCCAAGCCACTACTATACTCCTCGCCTCTCTAAGTCGAGAGGAGTATAATAAGGTGCAAGGGTTAAAGAGTGCAAAAGAGATTTGGGACGTGCTCAAGACCGCGCACGAAGGAGATGAGGTGACCAAGATCACCAAGAGGGAAACGATCGAGGGAGAGCTCGGTCGGTTCATGCTCAACCAAGGAGAAGATCCACAAGCCATGTACAACCGGCTAAATACCTTGGTGAACCAAGTGCGCAACCTCGGGAGCATAAAATGGGATGACCATGAGATGGTCAAGGTTATTCTTAGATCACCCGTGTTTCTTAACCCTACTTAAGTTCAATTAATTCGTGGTGATCCTAGATATAAGCTAATATCTCCCGAGGAAGTGATAGGAAAATTTGTGAGCTTTGAATTGATGATCAAAGGCTCCAAGAAAATCATCGAGCAAGGCGCCTCCTCTGTACCCGAGGTACAACCCGTCGCATTCAAGGCGATAGAGGAGAAGAAAGAAGAGTCTACATCAAGTAGACTTCCCATCGACGCCTCCAAGCTCGACAATGAGGAGATGGCGCTCATCATCAAGAGCTTCCGCCAAATCCTCAAGCAAAGGAAGGGGAAGGATCACAAACCCCGCTCCAAGAAGGTTTGCTATAGATGTGGTAAGCCCGGTCACTTTATAGCAAAATGTCCTATTTCTAGTGACAGTGACAGGGGCGACGACAAGAGGGGGAAGAAGAAGAAGGAGAAGAAGAGATACTACAAGAAGAAGGGCGGCGATGCCCATGTTTGCCGGGAGTGGGACTCCGACGAGAGCTCCACCGACTCTTCCTCCGACGAGGACGCCGCAAACATCGCCGTCAACAAGGGTCTTATCTTCCCCAACGTCGGCCACAAGTGCCTCATGGCAAAGGACGGCAAGAAGAAGAAGGTAAAATCTAGATCCTCCACTAAGTATGCAACTTCTAGTGATGAGGATAATTCTAGTGATGATGAGGATAACTTGCTTACTCTTTTCGCCAATCTTAACATGCAACAAAAAGAGAAATTGAATGAATTGATTAGTGCTATTCATGATAAGGATGAACTCTTGGATAGCCAAGAGGACTTCCTTATTAAGGAAAACAAAAAACATGTTAAGGTTAAAAATGCTTATGCTTAGGAGGTAGAGAAAAATAAAAAATTGACTAATGAGCTTAGCACTTGCCATGACACTATTTCTAGCCTTAGAAATGAAAATGCCAAATTAATTGTTAAGGTTAAGAAATCAAATGTTTGTGATGATTCAATTGTTAATCTTAGAAATGATAATGCTAGTTTAATTGCTAACATTGACATGTTGAATGAATCTCTTGCTAGCCTTAAGATTGAGAATGAAAAATTAATTTCTAAGGCTAAAGATTTAAATGTTTGCAATGATGCTATTACCAATCTTAGAGATGATAATGCTATTTTACACGCTAGGATTGTTGAATTAAATGATTGCAAACCCTCTACATCTACGGTTGATCATGTTTCTATTTGCACTAGACATAGAGATGTTAATGTAGATGCTATTCATGATCACATAGCTACATTAACTGCTACAATCAATAAGCATGACTTGGAAAATGAAAAATTTAAATTTGCTAGAAGCATGCTCTATAGTGGGAGACGCCCTGACATTAAGGATGGCATTGGCTTCCAACAGGGAGACAATGTCAAGCTTAATGCCCCTCCTAAAAGATTGTCTAATTTTGTTAAGAGCAAGGCTCCCATGCCTCAAGATAACAAGCGCTATATTTTATATCCTGCTGGTTATCCTGAGGATAAGATTAGGAGAATACATGCTAAGAAAACTCATTCTGTTTCTCACCATGCTTTTATTTATAAGAACGAGGCTTCTAGCTCTAGGTGTTCTACTTATGTTAAAATGCCTAAAAAATCTCCTATTGCATCAAATGATCATAACATTTCATTCAAGACCTTTGATGCTTCATATGTGCTTACTAACAAATCAGGCAAAGTAGTTGCCAAATATGTTGGGGGCAAACACAAGGGGTCAAAGACTTGTGTTTGGGTACCCAAGGTGCTTGTTTCTAATGTCAAAGGACCCAAGACCGTTTGGGTACCTAAGAACAAGTCCTAAATTTGTTTTGTAGGTTTATGCATCCGGGGGCACAAGTTGGATCATTAATAGTGGGTGCACAAACCACATGACTGGGGAGAAAAGAATGTTCTCCTCCTATGAGAAAAACCAAAATCCCTAAAGAGCTATCACATTCGGGGATGGAAATCAAGGTTTGGTCAAAGGACTTGGTAAAATTGCTATATCACCTGACCATTCTATTTCTAATGTTTTTCTTGTAGACTCTTTAGATTACAATTTGCTTTCTGTTTCTCAACTATGCAATATGGGCTATAACTGTCTATTTACTGATGTAGGTGTTATTGTCTTTAGAAGAAGTGACCGTTCAATAGCATTTAAGGGTGTGTTAGAGGGTCAGCTATACTTAGTTGATTTCAATAGAGCTGAACTCGACACTTGCTTAATTGTTAAGACTAACATGGGTTGGCTCTGGCATCACCGACTAGCCCATGTTGGGATGAAGAATCTTCACAAGCTTCTAAAGGGAGAGCACATTTTGGGACTAACCAATGTTCATTTTGAGAAAGACAGGATTTGTAGCGCATGCCAAGCAGGAAAGCAAATTGGTGTTCATCATCCACACAAGAACATCATGACGACCGACAGGCCACTTGAGCTACTCCACATGGCTCTATTCGGCCCGATAGCTTACATAAGCATCGGCAGGAGTAAGTACTGTCTAGTTATTGTGGATGATTATTCTCGCTTCACTTGGGTATTCTTTTTGCAGGATAAATCTCAAACACAAGAGACCTTGAAGGGATTCTTGAGACGGGCTCAAAATGAGTTCGGCTTAAGGATCACAAAGATTAGAAGCGACAATAAGACGGAGTTCAAGAACTCTCAAATTGAAGGCTTTCTTGAGGAGGAGGGCATCAAGCATGAGTTCTCTTCCCCCTACACACCACAACAAAATGGTGTAGTGGAGAGGAAGAATAAAACTCTATTGGACATGGCAAGGACCATGCTTGATGAGTACAAAACTTCGGATCGATTTTGGGCCGAGGCGGTCAACATCGCCTGCTACGCCATCAACCGGTTATATCTACACCGAATCCTCAAGAAGACATCATATGAACTCCTCACCGGTAAAAAGCCCAATGTTTCATACTTTAGAGTCTTTGGTAGCAAATGTTTTATTCTTGTTAAAAGAGGTAGAAAATATAAATTTGCTCCTAAGGCTATAGAAGGCTTTTTACTTGGTTATGATTCAAACGCAAGGGCATATAGAGTCTTTAACAAGTCCACTGGACTAGTTGAAGTTTCTTGTGACATTATGTTTGATGAGACTAACGGCTCTCAAGTAGAGCAAGTTGATCTTGATGAGTTAGATGATGAAGAGGCTCCGTGCGTCGCGCTAAGGAACATGTCCATTGGGGATGTGTGTCCTAAGGAATCCAAAGAGCCTCCACAAGCACAAGATCAACCATCATCTTCCACACAAGCATCTCCACCAACTCAAGATGAGGATCAAGCTCAAGATGATGAAAATGAAGATCAAGAGGATGAGCCACCTCAAGAGGAGGGCAATGATCAAGGGGGAGATGACAATGTTCAAGACAAGGAAGATGAACAAGATCCAAGACCGCCACACCCAAGAGTCCACCAGGCGATTCAAAGAGATCACCCCGTGAACACCATCCTCGGCGATATTCATAAGGGGCTAACCACTGAAAGGGAATTAGGCTTACACCTAGTTCCTAAATAATTTTGGTGGTTGAATTGCCCAACACAAATAAAAGGACTAACTAGTTTGCTCTAGTGTATAAGTTATACAGGTGCCAAAGGTTCACACTTAGCCAATAAAAAGATCAAGTATTGGGTTCAACAAAAAAGCAAAGGATCAACCAAAGGCACCTCTGGTCTGGCGCACCGGACTATCGGTGGGCCACCGGACATGTCCGGTGCACCAGAGGAACTTCGAGGCTGAACTCTTCACTCTCGGGAAATTCCAGAGGCAACTCCGCTATAATTCACCGGACTGTCCGGTGTACACCGGACATGTCCGGTGCTCCAAGGAAGAGCGTCCTCAGGAACTCGCCAGCCTCGGGAAATCATTTCAGCTGCTCCGCTATAATTCACCGGATTGTCCGGTGTACACCGGACTGTCCGGTGTAACAGCGGGGCAACGGCTACTTCTGGCGCCAACGGCTACCTGCGACGCATTAAATGCGCGCCAGCGCGCGCAGAGGTCAGGCACGCCCATGCTGGCGCACCGGACAATCTACAGTACATGTTCGGTGCGCCACCGGACATCCAGGCGGGCCCAGAAGTCAGAGCTCCAACGGTCGGAACCCAACGGTTTTGGTGACGTGGCTGTCGCACCGGACTGTCCGGTGCACCATCGAACAGACAGCCTCCACCAAACGGCTAGTTTGGTGGTTGGGGCTATAAATACCCCCAACCACCCACCATTCATTGCATCCAAGTTTTCCACTTCCCAACTACTTACAAGAGCTCTAGCATTCAATTCTAGACACACCAAAGAGATCAAATCCTCTCCAAAATTCCACACAACGCCCTAGTGATTAGAGAGAGAGATTTGCTTGTGTTCTTTCAAGCTCTTGCGCTTGGATTGCTTTCTTCATTCTTAATTCTTTCTTGCGATCAAACTCACTTGTAATTGAGGCAAGAGACACCAATCTTGTGGTGGTCCTTATGGGAACTTTGTGTTCCAAGTGATTGAGGAGAGAAAGCTCACTCGGTCCGAGGGACCGTTTGAGAGAGGGTAAGGGTTGAAAGAGACCCGGCCTTTGTGGCCTCCTCAACGGGGAGTAGGTTTGAGAGAACCGAACCTCGGTAAAACAAATCCGCGTGTCTCACTTCATTATTCGCTTGCGATTTGTTTTGCACCCTCTCTCGCGGACTCTATTATATTTCTAACGCTAACTCGGCTTGTAGTTGTGATTATTTTTTTGAGAATTTCAGTTTCGCCCTATTCACCCCCCCTCTAGGCGACTTTCAATTGGTATCAGAGCCCAGTACTTCATTAGAGCCTAACCGCTCGAAGTGATGTCGGGAGATCACACCAAGAGGGAGGTAGAGACCGGCGACAAGCCCACTACGAGCCACGGGAGCACTTCATCGGAAGAGTCCCGCACCAAGAGGAAGGAGAATAAGGACTCCTCCAAACGGAAGGAGAAAAGATCTTCTTCTTCTCACCACAAAGAGAAGAAGGAAAGATCTTCTTCCCACAAGCCGCATCGGAGTGGGGACAAGAAAAAGAGGATGAGGAAGGTGGTCTACTACGAGACCGACACTTCATCAACATCAACCTCCGACTCCGACGCGCCGTCCGTAACTTCTAAGCGCCAAGAGCGCAAGAAGTTTAGTAAGATCCCCTTACACTATCCTCGTACATCTAGACCTACTCCATTACTTTCCGTTCCATTAGGCAAACCGCCAACCTTTGATGGCGAAGATTATGCTAGGTGGAGTGATTTAATGAAATTTCATCTAACCTCACTCCACAAAAGTATATGGAATGTTGTTGAGTTTGGAGCACAGGTACCATCCGTAGGGGATGAAGACTATGATACGGACGAAGTGGCCCAAATCGAGCACTTCAACTCTCAAGCTACAACCATACTCCTCGCCTCTCTAAGCAAGGAGGAATACAACAAGGTGCAAGGGTTGAAGAATGCAAAGGAGATTTGGGACCTTCTCAAGACCGCGCACGAGGGTGATGAACTCACCAAGATCACCAAGCGGGAAACGATCAAGGGGGAGCTCGGTCGTTTTCGTCTTCGCCAAGGGGAGGAGCCACAAGATATGTACAACCGGCTCAAAACCTTGGTGAACTAAGTGCGCAACCTCGGGAGCAAAAAGTGGGACGACCACGAGGTGGTTAAGGTTATTCTAAGATCTCTCATTTTCCTTAACCCCACTCAAGTTCAATTAATTCGTGGTAATCCTAGATACACACTAATGACCCCCGAGGAAGTAATCGGGAATTTTGTGAGCTTTGAATGTATGATTAAAGGCTCAAAGAAGATCAACGAGCTTGAGGAGCCCTCCACGTCCGAAGCATAACTGGTGGCATTTAAGGCGACGGAGGAGAAGAAGGAGGAGTCTACACCAAGTAGACAACCAATTGACGCCTCCAAGCTCGACAATGAGGAGATGGCTTTAATCATCAAAAGCTTTCGCCAAATCCTCAAGCAACGGAAGGGGAAAGACTACAAACCCCGCTCCAAGAAAGTGTGCTACAAATGTGGTAAGCCCGGTCATTTCATTGCAAAATGTCCTATATCTAGTGACAGTGACAGGGGCAACGACAAGAAGGGAAAGAGGAGAGAAAAGAAGAGGTACTACAAGAAGAAGGGCGGCGATGCCCATGTTTGCCGGGAGTGGGACTCGGACGAGAGCTCCACCGAGTCCTCCTCCGACGACGAGGATGCCGCCAACATCGCCGTCACCAAGGGACTCCTCTTCCCCAACGTCGGCCACAAATGCCTCATGGCAAAGGACGGCAAAAGGAAGAAGGTTAAATCTAAATCCTCCACTAAATATGAGTCCTCTAGTGATGATAATGCTAGTGATGAGGAAAATAATTTGGGTACCCTTTTTGCCAACCTTAACATGGAACAAAAGGAAAAATTGAATGAGCTAATTAGTGCCATCCATGAAAAGGATGATCTCTTGGACTCCCAAGAGGACTTCCTAATCAAGGAAAATAAAAAACATGTTAAGGTTAAGAATGCTTATGCTCTAGAGGTAGAAAAATGTGACAAATTATCTAGTGAGCTAAGCACATGCCATGACACTATTGCCAACCTTATAAATGAAAATGCTAAATTAATTGCTAAGGTTGATTCTCATGTTTGTATTGATTCAACTTCCAATCTTAGAAATGATAATGATGATTTGCTTGCTAAGATTAAGGAATTGAATGATTCTCTTGCTAGCCTTAGAGTAGAAAATGAAAATTTGATTGCTAAGGCTAAAGATTTTGATGTTTGCAATACTACTATTTCCGACCTTAGAACTAAGAATGATATGTTGCATGCTAAGGTTGTAGAATTAAAATCTTGCAAACCCTCTACATCTACCGTTGAGCACACTTCTATTTGTACTAGATGTAGAGATGTTGATATCAATGCTATTCATGATCACATGGCTTTAATTAAACAACAAAATGATCATATAGCAACATTAGATGCTAAAATTGCCGAGCATAACTTAGAAAATGAAAAGTTTAAATTTGCTAGAAGTATGCTCTATAATGGGAGACGCCCTGGCATCAAGGATGGCATTGGCTTCCAAAGGGGAGACAATGTCAAACTTAATGCCCCTCCTAAAAACTTGTCTAACTTTGTTAAGGGCAAGGCTCCCATGCCTCAGGATAACGAGGGTTACATTTTGTACCCTGCCGGTTATCCCAAGAGCAAAATTAAGAAAATTCATTCTAGGAAGTCTCACTCTGGCCCTAACCATGCTTTTATGTATAAGGGTGAGACATCTAGCTCTGGGCAACCAACCCGTGCTAAGTTGCCTAGAAAGAAAACTCCTAGTGCATCAAATGATCATGGCATTTCATTTAAGACTTTTGATGCATCTTATGTTTTGACTAACAAATCCGGCAAGGTAGTTGCCAAGTTTGTTGGGGGCAAACACAAGGGCTCCAAGACTTGTGTTTGGGTACCCAAAGTTCTTGTTTCTAATGCCAAAGGACCCAAAACCGTTTGGGTACCTAAAGTCAAGAACTAAAATTGTTTTGTAGGTTTATGCATCCGGGGGCTCAAGTTGGATACTCGACAGCGGGTGCACAAACCACATGACAGGGGAGAAGAAGATGTTCTCCTCATATGAGAAAAACCAAGATCCCCAACGAGCTATCACATTCGGGGATGGAAATCAAGGTTTGGTCAAAGGATTGGGTAAAATTGCTATATCACCTGACCATACTATTTCCAATGTTTTTCTTGTAGATTCTTTAGATTACAATTTGCTTTCTGTTTCGCAACTATGTCAAATGGGCTACAACTGTCTATTTACTTATGTAGGTGTCACTGTCTTTAGAAGAAGTGATGATTCAATAGCATTTAAGGGAGTATTAGAGGGTCAGCTATACTTGGTAGATTTTGATAGAGCTGAACTCGACACTTGCTTAATTGCTAAGACTAACTTGGGTTGGCTCTGGCACCGCCGACTAGCCCATGTTGGAATGAAGAATCTTCATAAGCTTCTAAAGGGAGAACACATTTTAGGACTAACAAATGTTCATTTTGAGAAAGACAGGATTTGTAGCGCATGCCAAGCCGGGAAGCAAGTTGGCACTAATCATCCACACAAGAACATCATGACGACCGACAGGCCACTTGAGCTACTCCACATGGATCTATTCGGCCCGATCGCTTACATAAGCATCGGCGGGAGTAAGTACTGTCTAGTTATTGTGGATGATTATTCTCGCTTCACTTGAGTGTTCTTTTTGCAGGATAAATCTCAAACCCAAGAGACCTTGAAGGGATTCTTGAGACGGGCTCAAAATGAGTTCGGCTTAAGGATCAAGAAAATTAGAAGCGACAACGGGACGGAGTTCAAGAACTCACAAATAGAAAGCTTTCTTGAGGAGGAGGGCATCAAGCATGAGTTCTCTTCTCCCTACACCCCACAACAAAATGGTGTAGTAGAGAGGAAGAATCGAACTCTATTGGACATGGCAAAAACCATGCTTGATGAGTACAAGACACCGGATCAGTTTTGGGCCGAGGCGGTTAACACCGCTTGCTACGCCATCAACCGGTTATACCTACACCGAATCCTCAAGAAGACATCCTAAGAACTCCTAACCGGTAAAAGCCCAATATTTCATATTTTAGAGTTTTTGGTAGCAAATGCTTTATTCTTGTCAAGAGAGGTAGAAAATCTAAATTTGCTCCTAAAACTGTAGAAGGCTTTTTACTAGGATATGACTCAAACACAAGGGCATATAGAGTCTTTAACAAGTCCTCAGGACTTGTTGAAGTTTCTTGTGACGTTGTGTTTGATGAGACTAACGGCTCTCAAGTAGAGCAAGTTGATCTTGATGAGATAGGTGAAGAACAGGCTCCGTGCATCGCGCTAAGGAACATGTCCATTGGGGATGTGTGCCCTAAGGAATCCGAAGAGCCTCCAAATGCACAAGATCAACCATCCTTCTCCACGCAAGCATCTCCACCAACCCAAAATGAGGACGAGGCTCAAAATGATAAAGAGGAAGAACACAATGATGAGCCACCTCAAGATGACGGCAATGATCAAGGGGGGAGATGCAAATGATGAAGACAAGGAGGATGAAGAACCAAGGCCGCCACACCCAAGAGTCCACCATGCAATCCAACGAGATCACCCCGTCGACACCATCCTCGGCGACATTCATAAGGGGGTAACCACTCGATCTCGGGTTGCACATTTTTGTGAGCATTACTCTTTTGTTTCCTCTATTGAGCCACACAGGGTAGAGGAAGCACTCCAAGATTCGGATTGGGTGATGGCGATGCAAGAGGAGCTCAACAACTTCACTAGGAATGAGGTATGGCATTTAGTTCCACGTCCTAATCAAAATGTTGTAGGAACCAAGTGGGTCTTCCGCAACAAGCAAGACGAGCATGGTGTGGTGACAAGGAACAAAGCTCGACTCGTGGCCAAGGGGTATTCACAAGTCGAAGGTTTGGATTTTGGTGAAACCTATGCACCCGTAGCTAGGCTTGAGTCCATTCACATATTATTAGCCTATGCTACTTACCATGGCTTCAAGCTTTACCAAATGGACGTGAAGAGTGCCTTCCTCAATGGACCAATCAAGGAGGAGGTCTATGTTGAGCAACCTCCCGGCTTTGAAGATAGTGAGTACCCTAACCATGTTTATAGGCTCTCTAAGGCGCTTTATGGGCTCAAGCAAGCCCCAAGAGCGTGGTATGAATGCCTTAGAGATTTCCTTATTGCAAATGGCTTCAAAGTCGGCAAGGCCGATCGTACTTTATTCACTAAGACTCTTGACAATGATTTGTTTGTATGCCAAATTTATGTTGATGATATCATATTTGGATCTACTAACGAATCTACATGTGAAGAATTTAGTAGGATCATGACACAAAAATTCGAGATGTCGATGATGGGGGAGTTGAAGTATTTTCTAGGATTTCAAGTCAAGCAACTCCAAGAGGGCACCTTCATTTGTCAAACGAAGTACACTCAGGACATTCTAACCAAGTTTGGAATGAAGGATGCCAAGCCCATCAAGACACCCATGGGAACCAGTGGGCATCTTGACCTCGACACGGGAGGTAAATCCGTCGATCAAAAGGTATACCGGTCGATGATTGGTTCATTGCTTTATTTATGTGCATCTCGACCGAACATTATGCTTTCCGTTTGCATGTGTGCAAGATTTCAATCCGACCCTAAGGAATCCCACCTTACGGCCGAAAAACGAATCTTGAGATATTTGGCTTATACTCCTAAGTTTGGGCTTTGGTACCCTCGGGGATCCACATTTGATTTGATTGGTTATTCGGATGCCGATTGGGCGGGGTGTAAGATTAATAGAAAGAGCACATTGGGGACTTGCCAGTTCTTGGGAAGATCCTTGGTGTCTTGGGCTTCAAAGAAGCAAAATTCGGTCGCTCTTTCTACCGCCGAAGCCGAGTACATTGCCGCAGGCCATTGTTGCGCGCAATTGCTTTGGATGAGGCAAACCCTGCGGGACTATGGTTACAAATTAACCAAAGTTCCTCTTCTATGTGATAATGAGAGTGCAATCCGCATGGCGGATAATCCCGTTGAGCATAGCCGCACTAAACACATAGCCATTCGGTATCATTTTCTTCGGGATCACCAACAAAAGGGGGATATCGAGATTTCATACATTAATACCAAAGATCAATTAGCTGATATCTTTACCAAGCCTCTTGATGAACAAACTTTTACCAAACTTAGGCATGAGCTCAATATTCTTGATTCTAGGAACTTCTTTTGCTAATTTGCACACATAGCTCATAAATATACCTTTGATCATTTCTCTTTGATATATGCTATTACTAATGTGTTTTCAAGTGTATTTCAAACCAAGTCATAGGTATATTGAAAGGGAATTGGAGTCTTCGGCGAAGACAAAGGCTTCCACTCCACTCTACTACTCACCCTTCGCTGTCGCTCCGCATCACTCCCCGTCTTTGGTATAATCTTCACTCATATGTTTTATTTGCCAAAGGGGAGAAAGTAGTTAGGAAAGGGCCTATATCTCATTCCAAGTATCCGTTTTTGGCGATTCATGCCAAAGGGGGAGAAAGTATTGGCCCAAAGCAAAAGGACCGCACCACCACCCTGATTTTAAAATTAATGGTTTTCAATTGGAAAATTTCAAATTGGTATCTCTTTGTGTTCTAAAGGGGGAGCAAGTAGTACTTTCAAAACTTGATATCTTAAAACCCTCTTGAACACTAAGAGGAGAATTTATTTGAGGGGGAGTTTTGTTTAGTCAAAGGAAAAGCATTTGAAACAAGGGGAGAAAATTTCAAGCTTGAAAATGCTTTGCAAAAATCTTATTCATTTACCTTTGACTATCTTGCAAAAGGATTTTGAAAAGAATTTACAAAAGGATTTGCAAAAACAAAACATGTGGTGCAAATGTGGTCCAATATGTTAAAAACAAAGAAACAATCCATGCACATCATGTAAGTATTTATATTGGCTAAATTCCAAGCAACCTTTGCACTTACATTATGCAAACTAGTTCAAATTATGCACTTTTATATTTGCTTTGGTTTGTGTTGGCATCAATCACCAAAAAGGGGGAGATTGAAAGGGAATTAGGCTTACACCTAGTTCCTAAATAATTTTGGTGGTTGAATTGCCCAACACAAATAAAAGGACTAACTAGTTTGCTCTAGTGTATAAGTTATACAGGTGCCAAAGGTTCACACTTAGCCAATAAAAAGATCAAGTATTGGGTTCAACAAAAGAGCAAAAGATCAACCAAAGGCACCTCTGGTCTGGCGCACCGGACTGTCCGGTGCACCAGAGGAACTTCAAGGCTGAACTCTTCACTCTCGGGAAATTTCAGAGGCAACTCCGCTATAATTCACCGGACTGTCCGGTGTACACCGGACATGTTCGGTGCTCCAAGGAAGAGCGTCCTCAGGAACTCGCCAGCCTCGGGAAATCATTTCAGCTGCTCCGCTATAATTCACCGGACTGTCCGGTGTACACCGGACTGTCCGGTGTAACAGCGGGGCAACGACTACTTCTGGCGCCAACGGCTACCTGCGACGCATTAAATGCGCGCCAGCGTGCGCAGAGGTCAGGCACGCCCATGCTGGCGCACCGGACAATCTACAGTACATGTCCGGTGCGCCACCGGACATCCAGGCGGGCCCAGAAGTCAGAGCTCCAACGGTCGGAACCCAACGGTTTTGGTGACGTGGCTGTCGCACCGGACTGTCCGGTGTGCACCAGACTGTCCGGTGCACCATCGAACAGACAGCCTCCACCAAACGGCTAGTTTGGTGGTTGGGGCTATAAATACCCCCAACCACCCACCATTCATTGCATCCAAGTTTTCTACTTCCCAACTACTTACAAGAGCTCTAGCATTCAATTCTAGACACACCAAAGAGATCAAATCCTCTCCAAAATTCCACACAACGCCCTAGTGATTAGAGAGAGAGATTTGCTTGTGTTCTTTCGAGCTCTTGCGCTTGGATTGCTTTCTTCATTCTTGATTCTTTCTTGTGATCAAACTCACTTGTAATTGAGGCAAGAGACACCAATCTTGTGGTGGTCCTTGTGGGAACTTTGTGTTCCAAGTGATTGAGAAGAGAAAGCTCACTCGGTCCGAGGGACCGTTTGAGAGAGGGTAAGGGTTGAAAGAGACCCGGCCTTTGTGGCCTCCTCAACGGGGAGTAGGTTTGAGAGAACCGAACCTCGGTAAAACAAATCCGCGTGTCTCACTTCATTATTCGCTTGCGATTTGTTTTGCACCCTCTCTCGCGGACTCTATTATATTTCTAACGCTAACCCGGCTTGTAGTTGTGATTATTTTTTTGAGAATTTCAGTTTCGCCCTATTCACCCCCCCTCTAGGCGATTTTCAACCACTCGATCTCATGTTGCTCATTTTTGTGAACATTACTCTTTTGTTTCCTCTATTGAGCCATATAGGGTAGAGGATGCACTTAAAGATTCGGATTGGTTGCTGGCGATGCAAGAGGAGCTCAACAACTTCACGAAGAATGAGGTATGGCATTTAGTTCCACGTCCTAACCAAAATGTTGTAGGAACCAAGTGGGTATTCCGCAACAAGCAAGATGAGCATGGTGTGGTGACAAGGAACAAAGCCCGACTTGTGGCCAAGGGTTATTCACAAGTCGAAGGTTTGGATTTTGGTGAAACCTATGCACCCGTAGCTAGGCTTGAGCCAATTTGCATATTACTTGCCTATGCTACTTACCATGGCTTTAAGCTTTATCAAATGGACGTGAAGAGTGCCTTCCTTAATGGACCAATCAAGGAAGAGTTCTATATTGAGCAACCTCCAGGCTTTGAAGATAGTGAGTACCCTAACCATGTTTACAAACTCTCTAAGGCGCTTTATGGGCTCAAGCAAGCCCCAAGAACATGGTATGAATGCCTAAGAGATTTCCTTATCACTAATGGCTTCAAAGTCAGTAAAGCCGATCCTACTCTCTTTACTAAAACTATTGCAAATGATTTGTTTGTTTGCCAAATTTATGTTGATGATATCATATTTGGGTCTACTAACAAATCTACTTGTGAAGAGTTTAGTAGGATCATGGTTCAAAAATTCGAGATGTCTATGATGGGGGAGTTGAAGTATTTTCTAGGATTTCAAGTGAAGCAACTCCATGAGGGCACCTTCATTAGCCAAATGAAGTACATTCAAGATATACTCACCAAGTTTGGAATGAAGGATGCCAAGCCCATCAAGACACCCATGGAAACAAATGGGCATCTCGACCTCGACACAGGAGGTAAATCTGTAGATCAAAAGGTATACCGGTCAATGATAGGATCTTTACTCTATTTATGTGCATCTCGACCGGACATTATGCTTTCCGTATGCATGTGTGCAAGGTTCCAAGCCGATCCTAAGGAAGTTGACCTTAGGGTCGTGAAGAGAATCTTGAGATATCTAGTTCATACACCTAAGTTTGGTCTTTGGTACCCTAAGGGATCCTCGTTTGATTATTAGGATATTTCGATGCTGATTGGGCAGGGTATAAAATTGATAGGAAGAGCACATCAGGGACTTGTCAGTTTCTAGGGAGATCCCTGGTGTCTTGGGCTTCAAAGAAACAAAACTCAGTAGCTCTTTCTACCGCCGAAGCCGAGTACATTGCCGCAGGCCATTGTTGCGCGCAATTGCTTTGGATGAGGCAAACCCTTAGGGACTATGGCTACAAATTTAGCAAAGTCCCTCTCCTATGTGATAATCAGAGTGCAATCCGCATGACGGATAATCCCGTTGAACACAGGCGCACTAAGCACATAGCCATTCGGTATCACTTTTTGAGAGATCACCAACAAAAGGGGATATCGAGATAGCCTATATTAACACTAAAGATCAATTGGCCGATATCTTTACCAAGCCTTTAGATGAGAAAACCATTACCAAACTTGGAAATGAGCTAAACATTCTTGATTCTCGAAAATTTGATTGATACTTTGCACACATAACTCATTTATATACCTTTGATCATATCTCTTTTATGTCTATGACTAATGTATGTTCAAGTGTAATTTTTATGCTTAGTCATAGAATTGAAAGGGAAATGGAATATTCGGCAAAGACGACGCTTCCACTCAACTCCATCGGTATTATCTACTCTTTGCCGGTATTCCGCATAGTTCTCCACATTGGTATAATCTTCACTCATATTTATTTGTTTGCCATTGGGGAGAAGGTGAAAGGGCTTATAATCTTTCACTCAAAGTATCCGTTTTTGGCGATTCATGCCAAAGGGGGAGAAAGTATTAGCCTAAAGCAAAAGGACCGCACCACCACCAAATTTTAAAATGAAGTTTTCAAATTGATATCTTAATGTGTTTTCAAAAGGGGAGAAAGTATTTTCAAAAATTTGTAAAACCCTCTTGAACACTAAGAGGAGAATTTCATTGAGGGGGAGTTTTGTTTAAGTCAAAGGAAAAGCACTTGAAACAGGGGGAGAAAATTTCAAATTTTGAAAATGCTTCTTTCAATCTTATTCATATACCTTTGACTATTTGCAAAAAGAATTTTGAAAAGAATTTGCAAAAACAAAACTCGTGGTGCAAATGTGGTCCAAAATTTTAAATAAGAAGAAAACAATCCATGCATATCTATTGAAATAATTATATTGGTTTCATTCCAAGCAACCTTTCAACTTACCTTATGCAAACTAGTTCAATTCTGCACTTTTATATTTGCTTTGGTTTGTGTTGGCATCAATCACCAAAAAGGGGGAGATTGAAAGGGAAATAGGGTCAAACCTTTTCCTAAATGATTTTGGTGGTTGAATTGCCCAACACAAATAATTGGACTAATTAGTTTGCTCTAGATTATGAGTTCTACAGGTGCCAAAGGTTCAACACAAACCAATAAAAAGTCCAAGAAAGGGTTCAAATAAAAAGAGCAAAAGACAACCGAAGGCTGCCCTGATCTGGCGCACCGGACTGTCCGGTGCACCAGGGAGATCCTCTTTCAACTGCTCAGCTTCGGGAATTTGGGGAGCCACTCCGCTATAATTCACTGGACTGTCCGGTGTAACACCGAACTGTCCGGTGTGCCAGTGGAGCAACGGCTAACTGCGCCAACGGTCGTCTGCAAAAGTCTACAGTGAACAGTGAACAGTGCAACTGCACGCGCAGAAGTCAGAGCAGGTGCCAGAAGGCGCACCGAATAGTGAACAGTGACTGTCCGGTGCACCACCGGACTGTCCGGTGGCCCCACAAGTCAGAGCTCCAACGGTCGAACCCTAACGGTTGGGTGACGTGGCTGGCGCACCGGACTGTCCGGTGTGCCATACGACAGCAGCCCCTCCCAACGACCACTTTGGTGGTTGGGGCTATAAATACTCCCCAACCACCACACTTCAAGGCATTCAAGTTTTCAGCCAACACATTCAATACAAGAGCTATAGCATTCAATTCAAGGCACAATTAGAGTGAATCAAAATCTCTCCAAGTCCCAATTCCACTCAAAGCAATAGTGACTAGAAGAGAGAGTTTTGCCGTGTTCATTTGAGCTCTTGCACTTGGATCGCTTTTCTTCTTCCCCATTCTTGTTCCTGTAACATTTGTTATCAAAGCAAGAGACACCAATTGTGTGGTGGTCCTTGTGGGGACTAATTGTCCTGATTGATTGAGAAGAGAAGCTCACTCGGTCTAGGTGACCGTTTGAGAGAGGGAAAGGGCTGAAAGAGACCTGGTCTTTGTGACTACCTCAACGGGGAGTTGCAAGAACCGAACCTCGGTAAAACAAATCACCGTGTCACACTCTTCATTTGCTTGTGATTTGTTTTCGCCCTCTCTTTCAGACTCGATTTTATTTCTAACGCTAACCCCGGCTTGTAGTTGTGCTTAAAGTTTATAAATTTCAGATTCTGCCTATTCACCCCCCTCTAGGCGACTTTCAGATGGTACTGTTTGAGGAAACGCCCATTCAAAGCCTTAGGTAAATCCTTGCCTTGTAATGTTTATAGTAAATAGGCGTTACCATTGGCGACTATTTTCCAAACTTCCGGTCTTTATTCCTTATAGGCAGGATGGTCTTCCATACCAGGTCCCCTACTTGAAATGACTTTGCTTTGACCTTCTTGTTGTAGGCCCTGGCTACCATGATCTTGTCCTTTTCTATTGCTCCCAAAGCTATCACCCTCTTGTCGGTCACCTCATCAATATTATCCATCATTGAATCATAATAATGAGTGATGGTTAGATCATTTTGTCTGGTGAACCTGACAGCATTCAAACTTATTTCCACAGGCAACACTGCTTCCTGCCCATAGACAAGCTCAAAAGGAGATACTTTAGTAGCACTATGTTTAGATATTCTGTGAGTCCATAAAGCTTCGGACAAAATCTTATGCCAATGCTTAGGATTTTCAGATATCTTCTTTTTTATCAAGTTAATTAATGTCCTATTACTAGACTCGGCCTACCCATTGGCCTGAGCATAATATGGAGATGAGTTAAGCAACTTAATTCTATATAATTCAGCAAATTCACGCACCTCCTTTAACATAAAAGAAGTTCCTTGATCTGTAGTCAAGGTCTGGGGAATGCCGAATCTATGAATAATATGCTCAGTTATGAACTCAATTACCTCCTTGTGTGTCATGTTCTTTAGAGCAACGGCTTCAGTCCATTTGGTAAAGTAGTCAGTGGCAACTAACACGAACCGATGCCCCTTTGATGATGAAGGATGAATTTCTCCAATAAAGTCTAATCCCCATCCTCTGAAAGGCCAAGGCTTGATAATAGGATGTAATTCGGCTGCAGGGACCAACTGTAGGTCACCGAATTTTTGACACACTTGGCAACCCTTGTAGTACTTGAAACAATCAGCTATCATGTTAGGCCAATAAAAACCAGACCTTCGCAACAACCACTTCATCTTTGGAGCCGATTGATGGGTACCACAAATTCCTTCATGTACTTCGACCATGGCTAATATAGCATCATCTAGGCCCAAGCACTTAAGCAGGACGTTGTTGACTGTTCGGCGGTAGAGTTCATCACTCATCAAAACATACTTGAAAGCTGTACGCCGAATGTTCTTATCTGTCCTGACATTGGGATTTCGTAAATAATTAGTTATCGGCATCCTCCAATCACTTGCATCGGCTTCATTATCAGCTGAATCGATTAGGAGAACTTTCCTGGTAACCTCGGACGGTCCGGCGTCTTCATGCGGACGGTCCATGACCTAGGGAATTGGCCCTGCACCGGTTATCAGATTTTCAGTGTTGTGAAACCTCCCTCGCTTTATCCGATAACCTGATACATCTTGTGCCAAATTGTTAGCTCTATGATTCTCAACTCTAGATATATGTCGAATACTGAATTCGTCAAAAGAATGAATTATGCCCCAACATTTTCAAGGTAACTATTTAGAGTACCATCAAAACATTGATATTCTTCTAACACCTGTTGGACGATCAGCTGAGAATCACCAAATGCCTTCACATGTTTTACTCCCATACAACTTAAAAGTTCCAAGCCGAACAAAAGGGCCTCATATTCGGCTTGATTGTTAGTGTAATAAGTTTTCAATCGGCTAGAGAAGTTGAAGGAGACATTACTTGGTGAAACAAGTACGATGCCAATTCCTTGCCCTTCATTGCAAACCGATCCATCAAAATATAAAGTCTAAGGAGTAATAGTGAGGTATGACATGTCTAGTTTATGAGTATCATTAATCCGATGTTCTGCAATAAAATCCGCTACGACCTGGCCTTTCATAGATTTCAATGGTTCATAGGCCAAGTCATATTCTATGAGTGCATAAGCCCACTTACCAATTCTACCACTAATAATTGGGTTATGCAACATGTATTTGATCACATTGGCTTGACCAGAAACAGTGTAATGACTAGACAGTAAATAACATCTACACTTGGTGCATGCATAAAATAAGCATAAACATAACTTCTTAATAAAAGTGTACCTTGTTTCCGCATCCACCAACCTCCGACTTAAATATGTCACCACATGCTCCTTTCCCTCAGTCTCTTGTGTCAGAACAGCCTCAATAACCTTATCTTCAGCTGCAATGTATAATCGAAATGGTACTCCTACTTGTGGTGCCTTTAATACAGGAGCTGAAGACAACTATTTTCTGATGAGATCAAATGCTTCCTGCTGTTCTGCCCCCAAGTGAATTCGGCATCATTTTTAAGCCGAAGGATAGGTGTGAAGGCATCAATCTTCCCGGCTAGGTTAGAAATAAACCTTCGTAAATAATTTACCTTGCCGAGAAACTTTTGCACTTCAACCTTACAGGTCGGAGGTCCCACATTCCTAATAGACTTGATTCGGTCAGGGTCTATCTCTATACCATGTTCATGGATGATAAATCCTAAAAACTTACCAGCCGATACTCCGAAAGCATATTTACGCGGGTTCATTTTCAAACAATACCGACGCATTTTATCAAAGGCTTTACACAAATCAGCTATATGAGAACTAAACTCAGCCGATTTTACTACAATATCATCAATGTAGACTTCCACAGTGTTTCCTAACAGCTCGTGAAAGATCAAATTCATAGCCTCTAATAAGTAGCACCAGCATTTTTCAAACCAAATGTCATGACAACCCACTCAAATAAATCAATGAAGCCTGGACATATAAAGACCGTTTTAGATGCATCTTCTTTGGCCATGAAAATCTAATTATATCCGACATTACCATCAAGAAAGCTAATAATTCTATTCCCTGATGCATTATTGATTAATGTGTCGACTATAGGCATGTGATACTCATCTTTAGGAGTTGCTCTATTTAAATTGCGAAAATCAATGCATACTCTAAGTTTACCTGACTCCTTTTTCTCCACCGACACAATATTGGAGACCCATTCTGCGTATCTGTAAGGTCTAATAAAATCAGCTTCTAGCAGCTAGTGGATTTTGTCCTTGATTCGTGGGAGAAGATCTGGACGAAATGTTCTAGCTCTCTGCTTGAAAGGTCTAAAACCGGACTTAATAGGCAGCTGATGCTCTACGATCTCTCGGCTTAATCCAGGCATTTCAGTGTAATTCCAAGCGAAACAATCTGAATATTCCTTCAATAGACCGATCATCTTATTTCTAGGATCGGTCTCCAGGGTCTTGTTTACAAAAGTCAGCCTTGGAGTTTTACCATCTCCTATATCGATCTCCTCCAAAGGATCGGCCGATGTAAACCCCTGTCCTAGTTTATCGAGATCTCTGAATTCCTCTATCACGTCCCCCATAGAGGGATTAGATGATTTTTGTGTGATGGCGGACTTTCCGATTTTGGGGACCGGATCGTCCATAACACTGTCTTTACACTACTGTAGATGTTCGGTCTTAAAGTCCGAAGTGTTTTGTGAAAGACCAAACCATCCGACCTTAGAAGTCGAACTGTCCGTGACCAAAGACTCATGAACTTTGTGTGTACTCATCATTTAAACTTTATTTAGGATTTAGCCGATTCTCCATCGGCTCTAGCATTACAGGAATGGAGCCCTTCTTATCTATACTTATGAACTGGTAATCAGAAAAATCTACTCCTGTAAGACATGTAGCAGTCTCATAAGTCCATAGTACAGGGGCATCGGCCACAGCGATACAGGCCGATACATTAGCATGTACTTGTTCTATATCATCGCCTACCCATTGTATTAACATTTGATGTAATGTAGAAGGTATACATTGATTGGCATGAATCCAATCTCTGCCTAGGATTAAACTGTAATTTCCTTCTACATCAGCAATGAAGAATGCAGCAACAAGGGTCTTAGTCCCGATGGTTAATTCAACGGACGTGACTCCCCTGGCTTTAATCGAACTATCATTTCCAACACCGCTGAGGGTCATGTTGGTCTTGACAAGTTCGTCATCTTGTTTACCTAATTTTCTGTATAATGAATAAGGCATTAGATTTACAGCCGCCCCTCCATCTACTAACATTTTAGCAATTGGTATCCCATCAATGTGACCGTACACGAAGAGCGGCTTTAAATGGTTTACCGATTCCTTTGGTTTAGTAAAGGCGGCTTCTTTAGGACCAAAATCAAACTGTGCAACAACAGGTTCATCGTCGCCGACAATAGTATAATCGGCGGAAAATGTAATAACATTTACATCCATACCTGGGCGCTTTGGAGAGGCTTCGTAGTTGACTAGGTCTTCTCCCAGTAGGTCGTCCTCCTCCATTGATGTCGGTACGTCGTCGGAGGCGTCCTGGTGTGGTGCGGACGGTCCGGACTCAGGGGTCAGACGGTCTGCGCCTGGTGCAGATTGTCCAGCCTTGTTAGCCAGGCTGTCTACCATACCTGCAGGGTGTTGCACAAGTGTTGCATTATTTTCTATTTTTATGACCGTTTGTTTTTCCTAAACGGCCTTTGGTCTCCATTTCTTTTGCGGTGGCGGGTACTGTGGATGTGTGTCATTGAATATATTTTCCGCCTCCTTCTCCTGGCTCTCCTTCGCTCTTAGGCACTGTAATTTTCACTTTTGGGACCGTGTCAATCCTGCTGGGCACCATCGAGGCATAGAGTATTTTGGATCGGCTGTTTTGATGGTAGCCGTATCTTCTTTTTTGGTTGTGTTGGCCGATTCACAAAAAATCATCGGCCCTTTATTATCTTCCTGTATGACAACATATGCAGTACCTATTTTGATGATGTCATTTTTTGTTGTTCTTTCGGTCGTTGCAGGTGTTGGGGACTTGTTCTCAAATGCTATGAATCAAGAACAAGGCAACACAAAGATGTTAAATATTAAATACCCTTCGTCCGCTGAAGCATTATCTCCTCAAGGGTTTAATGAACTTCGGACGAAGGATACAAACATAATATTACAAAGGTGACGAAAATAACATAAAACGATGTAAAATGTAAAACATTAAAGATAGATATGTTGGAGATAAATGGCACCATTCACATATTTATTTTGAATACAATGTTTAAGGTATGATTATACCTTCGCCTTGACAAGCAATAATTCCCGAGTGATACCTTTGCAATTACAGGAATGCGTGAACAGTAAAGGAATACTGTTCACTATTTATAGGCACAGGACACAGCCTATGAACAATTACAATCATACCCCTCATAAAAGTTTACAACATCGACTCAAACTCTTATGGACTAAAAGGTCATTCTATCTTTAAGTCGGTTTGTAATTCCGAAGCTTCATGGACAGCACCCTTCGGCATTACGTACAGACAACTTCAACCGAAACTGTTTCTTCCTGCAGGACCTTCGGCGACGAAGCATGGTCCCAACAGTAGCCCTTTCGCGGTGCTAGATCGTTTTTCGTAACGAGCTTGATCCGTGAAAAAAGTCTCTCAGGCTTCAGGAAGCCGAAGGTCCGAAAAACACCTTCCCTGAGCTCGTTGTCGAGAAACGATACAGCTTTCGAGCGCGTAGCGGTTCCACCATGCGAGTTCACTATTCTGGTTTTTGCGGTCCACCGTTCAGCGGGTGCGAGCAACCGTTTGCCTGGTGTAAAACTTCCCGACGATTCACCTTCCTTCCTGCAACACTATATAAACAGACTGGTAGGTGTAAAGTTACCACAGCATTCATTGCTATTACACTGTTTTGCTGCCAAAATTTTTAACCATAGCCGAAGCTCGACTCTCAGATTCAGACGAAGCTCCAATTTGGTGTCTGCTTCGTCAGAAGAAAAGCTTCGTCAGAAGAAGAGGTAATTTAGTTCTCGAGAAATCTTTCAAGAAATTTAAAATTGAATGGCCAGATTGCGCTCTACTGCTAGAGTTGAGCGTGAGGGAGGCGAAGTCGAAGGTGCAGAGACTGTTCCTATCTCCGAAGCAATGCAGCGATACGGATTAGTGACTTCGGAAAGAATCCTTACTGTCGAAACTGCTGCCGAAACAGAACAAGCTGCTGCCGAAGCAGAACGAGGAGATATTGAGGAAGCTGATTCTGACGATGATTACCATATCGCAGTACCGAGCAAGCCTAGCCATTTAGACTTCGGGAAGTCGACTATCTCCAAGGCGGATTTCTCGAAAATGGTAAAGGCGGGCTATTTCAGAGAAGATGAGAAGAAGCTACTTCGCTTCGGGGGAGAGGAGACTACCCCGAAACCAGAAAAAGGATGAAATAGTTATTTTCAAGAGTTTTTTAAAGGCTGGGTTGAGATTTCCTTTGAATAGAATGATTTCTGATGTGCTGCAAAGGTTTGGGATCTATTTTCACCAACTGACTCCTAACGCCATTGTCAGGCTTAGCGTTTATATCTAGGCTCTCCGAAGCCAGGCGGTGGAGCCGTTTGCCGACAGCTTCTGTCGAGTACATGAGCTGCATTACCAGACTAAGGCCAGAAAGGATGGGTTGCACGAAAATTTTGGTTGTTACAATTTTGCCTATCGGAAGACCACAAAATTTCCTGTGATTAGCTACCGAAGCAAATGGCCGGCAGGCTGGAAGTCAGAATGGTTTTATGTTAAAGTTGACGAAGATAGAGAGAAGCTAGTACAGAGCCCTCTTGAACTGATCTTCGGAGAAACAAGACCTTGTTGTAGAATGACAACTGAAGGTCCAACTTGGGCCGCGCTGGCTGAATTCAAAATTATTGCAGAACACATTGGCACTAGAGATTTAGTGCAGGAATTTCTGGCCTTCAGAGTATTTCCGACTATGAAGGAGTGGACTATGCCGAAGCTTAAAGGAGAAAAGAAAGAAGGGGAGCTTGTCCGACTACCCTATTATTATAAGTTTAAGAAATATTTTAAAGCGCCCTGTCAAGAATGGCTTGATACAATTGAAGTAATGAGTAATGTAATCCTTGGAAATTACTCCAAAAAAGAGGACCAGCTAATGACAGCAGCCTTCGGCACTCGGCCGAAGCGAAGGCTGAACAGGGTGCTTGATGCCATAGGTTTTGAATATGCTGATTATGATCGCCTGGGCGGAGATGTTGGAGGCCCAAAGCGAAAAAGAATTTCCAGCGCTGCTGACGAAGAGGTCGCCAAGGTAACCAAAAAGAAAAGGGGAGATTCTGAAAAACTTAGCCCTGAAGAATTGAATCCTGAGCTGAAGGTGGCCACTGGAGGAAAGAGGAAAACTGCATCTCCAGAACCAAGAACGTTGGCTCAAGAAGAAGATACTCCTACAACGCCTTCTGCTGTTGAAGTAGAAGAGATTATGAAGGTAATGACTGAACCCTTGCCTGTCAAGCTAAGTCCGCTGGCGTTGGAACTGACGAAGTTTTTTCCAGAAGGACAAGGCAGCTTCGGCAGAAGAAGGTCCTGCACTGCCGAAAAAATGAAGGATTATTCAAATAGCAGATGTAATTCATGGGACACCGTTGCCGACACCGGCATCAAGAATTGCTATTGACCAGACTGCCGAAACTGCCGAAGCTAAGGGCGCCACAGCCGAAACCACCAGAGCGGAAACCTTCGAAGCTGAAACTGGCGCAGCCGAAACTGCCGGAGTTGAAACTGGGGCCGCAGAAGATCTGAACCTGGACGAGACACTTGACGTTATTGATAACATACTCTTAAAAATGACTGAGGAAGAATCTGTTGTGGCCGCGGCGAGCACAGGCACTGAAAAGGGGAAAAAACAAGTTGAAGACATTTTGGAGGGTGAAGATTTTGAATTTCAAGATCTACTTGGGCAAGAGCTGACGGACGCTGAAAAACAGAGCTTAAAAGATGTGCCATAGCCTGTGGATATAAGCCAGGGGCTACACTGTTTGGTGGGGTTAACGAAGGAAAACTGAGACGCCTTCGAAACCGCAGCGAAGCTAAAATTGTTAGAACTCTCTGCAAAAACATTGGCTTGCCGAAGCTGGAAGTGGACCTCTGCCGTTACCAACGGCACCATATCGCCGGAAGTTTGCTTTATGCTAACTTCAAGGTAACAAATATTTTTGCTATTTTATTATTATTATTATCTTTTAGGTCGCTTTCTAACGAAGATCTTTTCGACAGAGCATACTGCTAAGTAAGGTTCTAAAAATGCAACAAGATCTCGAAGAAGAGAAGAACAAAGTCGTCATCCAAAATTTGGCTGAAAAAGTTGAAAACTACGAAGCTGATTTGAAAAAGAAGGATTTCACCATCCAAGATCTTGAAATGATGGTCAAAGAGCACGAAGGTGCATTAGAAAAGAAAGATTTTGTTATTCAGACAATGGAGGGTTCTTTAGGTGAAATCCAAACTGAGAATAATAGCTTAAAGAACGAATTGCTCCAACAGTTAGAAAAATTTGAGCAAGAAAAGAAATATCTCGAAGCAAGCCTGAAAACTGAGGTGGATAAAAATTCAAATTTGCAGAAATCCTTTAAAGAACTTCAAGAGAAATGCCTAAGCTTCGGCAGCCGATGCGTGCAACGGCTGAAGGATGTGTTTCATTCTGTCGGAGCTAGCTCTGCAAAATTTACACCTTCAGCTGATAATCTGCCCAGCATGCTAGAATATATTGAAGGCGAGGTTGATGCCCTCGACGAAGTTATTGGTGGGCATGCCGACTTCTGCGCTCTGGTAGCTTCTTGGGGCACAGCCACTGCTTTTCTGAAGGCTGGCTGCACGCATGGAAATATTGTGAACATACCAAACTTCAGCTTGTCAGCATCAGATCTGATAAATATCCCAAGCCTAGCCCGAAGCATTGGAAATAGATTCATGACCCAGATCTGGGTAAATGGCGGGCGAAAAATGGCGGGTGACGAAGCTCGAAGTCATCTTAAGCCGGTAAGAAACCTACTTTTGTTACTTTTACCTTCTCCTTGAAATTTGCACCTTTCTTATTTTGCTGTTTGATATACGCAGGATGACGAAGCTGGAGAATGACGAAGTTGAAGTTTTACGAAGCCTAGCCTGAAGCTTGATAGTTGTTTACAATCTATTTTCCTGCAAAAATTCTGGAGAAACTTTTGTAATATAGTTATGGAACAACTTATGTAAATTTGTACATACCTTGTAATATATTTTGTTTCTGCGTACAAGCTGCTTTGCTGTGGACGAAACTTCTCTTTTGAGCCGAAGGCGAAAAACACCTTCCCTTCTTTTCGTACACAACGAAGCATAAAAAATTTTCCTTCGAGTTTTTCCTCATCACCGAAGCATCTGTGTTTTTGTGCGGTATAATGATGATTCTATATATGTCTAAATGCATGTTTATGAATGCAAATGACATGATGAGATGTATTGTGCAAATGAATATCAAAATACATAATCATAGTCCTTCAGCGTTGACTTTTCGCTGCAAGCCTCCCTTAGGAGCTTATTCGCCTTTTACTTTCAGCGGAATCAGTGCTTATTTTTCGCTGTAAGCCTCCCTTAGGAGCTTCTTTGCCTTTTACTTTCAGCGGAATCAGCGCTTATTTTTCGCTGTAAGCCCTGCATTCCCTTAGGAACGACTTTTGAGCTTCTCCCTATTTCCTTTTCTTTTTGCTTTTGCATTTACATTTACATTTTTGGGGGGATATCACTCTCATAAAATTGAAATAAGGAAAATTACATGTTGTGGCCCCATTAAAAACCTTTCTCCCCCTTTGGAAAGGAAAAGGGTACCACAAAAAAGAATATAAAAAATTACATCAAGCTAAACATAATATCGTTGAAGCTCATCCGCATTCCATGATCTAGGAATGTCGTTGCCGTCCATATCCTTCAATCTGTAGGAACCGGGTCTTGACGAAGATACTACCAAAAATGGGCCTTCCCACTTCAGCTGTAATTTGCCTGCTGTCTCAGGGTTGGCTACTCTTTGAAGTACCAAATGTCCTGGTTCAGTGTTCTTCAGCTTGACTTTTCTGTCACGCCATTTTATTGTTTCAGCTTGATATTTATTGATGTTTTCCACAGCTTGAAGTCTGATCCCTTCAATAGCATCTTTTTCTACAGAGCAATCAGCTTCGTCTTTGCCCTCTGCCGAAGCTACTATCCTTATTGATCCTGCTTTGGCCTCTTCTGGGGTTATTGCTTCGTCACCGAACAATAGTTTAAAGGGCGTAAAACCTGTTGACCTTGACATGGTTGTATTATGGCCCCATACCACTTTGATTAACTCGTCAGGCCATTTTCCCCTGGGCTGATTGAAGATTGACTTCATTATTCCTGTCATTATGATCCCATTAGCTCTTTCGACAAGTCCATTTGACTCTGGGTGTCGAACTGATGCAAAATGGATCTTCGTGCCAATTCGATCACAAAATTCTCTGAAGGCTTCAGAATCAAACTGTGTCCCATTGTCCACAGTAATGGCCTTCGGCACTCCGAAGCGACAAACAATGTTCTGCCAGAAAAACTTTTGAATAGTAAATGAAGTTATTGTGGCTAAGGGCTTTGCCTCAATCCATTTGGAAAAATACTCCACTGCCACTACCACATATCTTAAATTCCCCTGTGCTGGTGGTAATGGGCCTAGCAAATCAAGGCCCCACCTTTGCAACGGCCAAGTGGGTTGTATTAATTGAGTTAAAGACGAAGGTTGTTTTTGATCTCTTGCACATTTCTGACAACCTTCGCACTTTTGGACTATATCCGCTGCATCCGAAGCTGCCTTTGGCCAATAAAATCCTTGGCGAAAAACTTTCCCAAGCAAGGGCCTAGATCCAATGTGAGATCCACACAGGCCTGCATGTATTTCCTTCATCAATTCTATGCCTTCGGTTCTGGATAAACACTTGAGCAATGGGGAACAGACCCCACACTTGTATAGTTCCCCTTCTATTATGACATATGGTCGAGCTCTTGCTTCTATCCTCCTGTTATAAGCTTCGTCATCTGAAAGAAAATTACCCTGAAGGAAAGAGATGATTTCAGTTCTCCAATCTTCACTATAGACAGGGGATATATTGAGGACCGCTCTTTCAAGAAGCTCGACCGAAGGTGCTTTTATTGTTTCGAAAAATACTTCCAAAGGTAAAGGCAGCCCCTGTGCTGCTGACTTGGCTAATAGATCAGCATATTCATTTTCTCCACGAGGAATGTTTTTAACAGAGAATCCTTCAAAGGAAGCCTCAATCCTTCGGACTGTATCTAAATATTTTTCAAGCTTCGGATCTCTTGCCTTATAGCTTTTGTCAATATGACCAGAAATAACTTGGGAGTCAGTTTTAAGAATGACCCTTCTGATTCCCATTGCCTTTAACTTCCGAAGACCCAAGAGCAGAGCTTCATATTCAGCGATATTATTTGTGCAACTAAAATCAAGTCTTGCCGCATAACAGGTTTTAACTTTGGAAGGTGAAACCAACACAGCAGTCGCTCCTGCTCCGAAGGTTCCCCAAGACCCATCACAAAACACTGTCCATGCTTCGGCATCTTTATTTGTTTCTTCCTCCTGAGCCCCTGGCGTCCAGTCAGCAATGAAGTCTGCTAACGCCTGGGACTGAATCGAGGATCTATGAACATAATCAATACAAAATTCATTGAGCTCTGCAGCCCATTTTCCAATCCTTCCAGTAGCTTCTCGGTTTCTCATAATATCCTTCAGAGGTTGCGAAGAAGGAACAATTATGTTGTAAGCTTGAAAATAATGTCGAAGCTTCCTGGAGGCCATCAAAACAGCATACAGTACCTTCTCCAATTCTGTATAATTTTTATTCGATAAACTAAGAACCTCGGATACGAAATATATTGGGGCCTGCCTCTTAACTTGGCCTTCAAGCTTCTCCTGGACAAGTGCTGCACTTACCACTGAGTGCGAAGCTGCCACATATAATAACAAAGGAGCCCCTGGCGTTGGTGGAGTTAATGTTGTTAGATCTATCAAATATTGCTTCAACTCCTCGAAGGCTTTCTGCTGGACTGGTCCCCATTGAAAGACTTCGGCTGACTTCAGTACTTTGAAGAATGGTAAGTTTCTCTCTGCTGATCTGGATATGAATCTGTTGAGAGATGCCAACCTTCCCGTCAATCTTTGAGCCCCCTTTTTTGTACTTGGTGGTTCCATTCGAAGTATAGCTTCGATTTTACTTGGATTAGCCTCAATTCCCTTTGTTGAAACTAGGCAACCAAGAAATTTCCCCTTCTTTACTCCGAAGACACATTTTTCTAGATTCAGCTTTAAACCAGCCTGTCTAAAATTAGCGAAGGTCTCCTGTAAATCAGCAATGTGATTATCTTGCTTCGTGCTTTTTACAATAATGTCATCAACATAAGTTAGTACATTCCTGCCTATCTGAGAATGGAGAACCTTCGCTGTCATTCTGCTGAAGCTTCCTCCAGCATTTTTAAGCCCCTCAAGCATCCGAAGGTAGCAATATGTCCCACTAGGGGTTATGAAGCTGGTTTTCGGTTCATCCTCCTTCTTCATCCAGATTTGATGATAGCCTGAATAGCAATCTAGCAAACTCATAAGCTCTGATGAAGCTGCTGCATCGACTAAGGAATCTATCCTTGGCAATGGAAACTCGTCCTTCGGACAAGCCTTATTGAGGTCAGTAAAATCAATACACATTCTCCATTTACCATTGGCCTTCTTCACCATAACAGTGTTAGCCAACCATTCTGGGTATTTCACCTCTCTAATAACTCCGGCACTGAGAAGTCTTTTCACTTCATTCCGAGCACCTTCGGCCTTGTCATCAGACATCTTTCGAAGCCTCTGCTTTCTGGGTCTAAAAGATGGATCAACATTGAGCGAATGCTCAATAACATCCCTATTAACTCCACAAAGATCATTAGCTGACCAAGCAAAAACATCTTTATTGTTGAACAGAAACCTTATCAAGGTTTTTTCCTGCTCTTCAGACAATTGAGATCCCAATAGCACCTTCTGATCTGCTATATCCTCACATAAGAGCATGGGCTTCGGCTGGTCAGCTGAAGCAGCTTTTTCCCTTCTGAACTTGTATTGCTCACAGGCCTCAGCTCCATCTATGTTATGGATTGCTTTTGAATCTGTCCAATTTCCTTCGGCCCTTCTGGCAGCTTCCTGACTTCCATGAATAGCAATAGGCCCTTGGTCCAAAGGTATCTTCATGCAGAGGTAAGCTGGGTGAAGAATTGCTTCAAAGGCATTAAGAGTACCGCGACCAATGATAGCATTGTAAGGATACTCCATGTCAACAATATCAAACACAATTTGCTCAGTCCTTGTGTTGTTAACAAATCCGAAGGTTACTGGCATGGTAATCTTCCCAAGTGCTACAATTTGCCGTCCTCCGAAGCCACAAAGAGGGTGCGTAGCATCATGGATCTTGTCTTCGGGCTCTTGCATTTGTCTGAAAGCTTTAGCAAATATGATATCAGCTGCGCTGCCTGTGTCAACCAAAACATTATGGACCAGAAATCCTTTGATCACACAAGATATAACCATAGCATCATTGTGTGGGTAATCCTTGAGTTGAAGATCCTCTTGAGAGAAGGTAATTGGAATGTGAGACCATCTTGACTTGATGAAGGGTCCTTGCACCCCCAACATGCTGTACCCTTCTCTGTGCTTCCTTCTTCTGCTTTTTCTTGGCTAGCTCTGAGCATGAACCACCTGTTATCGGGAGTACCAGCTTCGAGGCCGAAGCAGGTCCAGCTTGATCGTTGAACGAAGCCATCAGCTCAAAAAAGTGGAAGTGTGTTGACCGGAGGTGGGCGCCAATGTTGGGGACTTATTCTCAAATGCTATGAATCAAGAACAAGGCAACACAAAGATGTTAAATATTAAATACCCTTCGTCCGCTGAAGCATTATCTCCTCAAGGGTTTAATGAACTTCGGACGAAGGATACAAACATAATATTACAAAGGTGACGAAAATAACATAAAACGATGTAAAATGTAAAACATTAAAGATAGATATGTTGGAGATAAATGGCACCATTCACATATTTATTTTGAATACAATGTTTAAGGTATGATTATATGCGTGAACAGTAAAGGAATACTGTTCACTATTTATAGGCACAGGACACAGCCTGTGAACAATTACAATCATACCCCTCATAAAAGTTTACAACATCGACTCAAACTCTTATGGACTAAAACATCATTCTATCTTTAAGTCGGTTTGTAATTCCGAAGCTTTATGGACAGCACCCTTCGGCATTACGTACAGACAACTTCAACCGAAACTGTTTCTTACTGCAGGACCTTCGGCGACGAAGCATGGTCCCAACAGCAGGTATATGCCCCCCTGCCGGATTGGTCGGCCTTTGAGGCCAAGTACTCCGGCACTCTTGTTGGGCCTAAGCTTGGTGACCGGATTGAGCGGCGCTCAATCGGTCTTGTACTGGAGGTGCCAACCTGTCGAATACAGATGTTTGGGGTGCCCCCCAAGCGGGGTACTGTGGCATCCCGAATGGATATGGTGGCATGCCCCACATTTGATTTGGGACATATGGTGGAGGTAAATATGTATATGGATATGGCATAGGCGAATAAGGGGGTGGAGGTGTCCATGTAGGTATGTTAAGTCTCAATTGTACAGTATGACCTTTCATTTCTTTCGATTGGTGGGGTGGTCCAATCGGCCTGACCTGACGTTGCTCATGACTGGGTGAGCGGGGTCGCTTTGCTGGCCGGTCACTAGGGCCAGCCTTCTTTTTCACATATTTGGACAACAATTGATCGAAAGTCGGGCCGGATTTGACCAGGCGACCAGCTGCTTTAAATGTATTTGTTTTCCACGTACCTATCTCTGGTCGTCGTGGTTTGAATGTACGTGGTCGTTGCGGGTCCTGAGTGTAGCCGAACCGTCCACCGGAGGTCTTTGGACCGTCCGGAGAAGCTTTAGACTATCCACGTCTGGATGACGGACTGTCCGTGATGCACAGCACGGGTTCCCGCACCTGTCTCCCTGTGTGTGCTTGCCCCCCAGTGCCAGAGGCTGTGATGGTCACCTTCAGGGTCTCCCCTCCATCAGGAGTCTTCTCGGCCACCATTTTCGTGCAAGAAACTTTATGATTTCCATTGGCCTCTCTAACGTTGCCGATGATTGTCCCTTTGCCTTTGCCTTTATCGGCTGTGTCTGGCCGAACCAGGGCTTTCTTGCCCTCAAAGTCGATCATGTTCATCGAAAAGGGCTCTGTGTCCACCTGCATTTCCATAAATTTTAATCGTCCTTCGTTAATGGCTGATTGAATCTGTCGACGGAATACATTACAATCATTAGTGGCATGAGAAAATGAGTTATGCCACTTGCAGTATGCCTGATGTTTTAGCTCGTCGAGGGATGGAACAGTGTGATTTATTTTAATGTTGCCATTTTTGAGTAATTCATCAAATATTTTATCATATTTACCAACGTTAAATATAAACTTAACTTCCTCTTGCCATTTCTTCTGAACCGGCTGCAAGGAGGAACAAGCCGAAGATTTGGCCTGCTTTGGCCAAACCATTTCAGCAGCGTAAACTTCTGCTAATTCGTCATTCGAGCTACTTTGGTCGCATTCTACTATATGGACATTGTGATGAATGGTTTTGGCAGTTTCTTTGTTCGGCTTTCACAGGCCAAAGCTCGTTGGTGTAATTATGCTAGCGTAAAAAATTGGATGCCTTCTAATCTTTCTTTTAAATAATATCGCAGACCATTAAAGGCTAATCCTGCTAGTTATTTTTCTGCTAAATGAATTTGGAAGCATCGGTTTCTTGTATCCCAGAATCTCCGGATATAATCATTAACTGATTCATATTTCGCTTGTCGTAAGGCCACTAAGTCTACTAAATCTAACTCATAGTCACCGGAGAAAAAGTGATCATGGAATTTTTGTTCTAAATCCCCCCATGACAAAATAGAATTAGGAGGTAATGTAGCATACCATGCGAACATGGTTCCTGTTAAAGACAATGAAAATAAACGCACGCGAAATGCTTCCGTGTCGGCCAATTCTCCTAATTGCGCTAAGAACTGGCCTATGTGTTCGCGCGTGTTTTTTCCTTGGTCACCCGAAAATTTTGCAAATTCGGGTATCCTGGTTCCCTATGGGTATGGGTGGTGATCAAATCGGCTGTCATACGGTTTCCGATATGATTGCCCCTAGGAACCATGCTTACTCCGAGCTTATCTCAGAACGCCTCGGCTATCTCTTCCCTCACTATATCAATGGCAGCCAGTGCGAGACCACCGGCTCTCTAGTCAAACATAGGTGGGTTTGGCTGGATATTGGCATGTTGTCTTCCCCCCCCATTGGTTTGAACTATGTGGTGCATTGCCATTTTCCCTATATGGCTCATAGGATTGATCGTTCCTTTCCGACCTTCTAGGCGGGGCCGGAAAGCTTTCATGGGATCTGGATTTTGTATTAATGGGCTGGTGCATTGCATAGTGTGATGGGAAGTGCTGCTGGGACGGGTGAGGATTCGGGTAACAATCCTCCTCAAAAAGGTCATGCGCGGACTATCTGGACATTGGCCCGGACCGTCCGTGATTATATGCGGACCGTCCGTCGTGGTATGCGGACGGTTCGACTGGGTAGTTTGAATTTTGCGCAAAACGATGTGGCTCGGGCACATGTGTTGGTAATTCATTAAAAATGGGCCCGACTGTTGCTGGCCCGGATGGTCCGCGCTCACGTGCGGACAGTCCGGGCATGTGCAGATCGGCTGATTTATTGCCGATTTGCGGTTGCTCAAGGTATGTGCCCATCGGCATCCCATAAAGGGGTTGTGACTGGTTGTGACAACCTATAGCTGATGTGTTATGTGTGTTTTCCCCTATTTCGACCTCATGTGAAGGAAAATTTGCAATGCTAAATTTATCAAATGCACGTACTAGTCTCCTATAATCATTTTGCATACCCCCTATGATATTTTGCATTTGTTCTCGCTGTTCATCTACATAATTTCTAAGAGATTGTAGCTCGTTTGTATTACTTACATTGGGGATATCTGGTGTGGGTCGGAACGAAGCCGGATCCGTCGCCCGATGTCGGACGACCTTGTTGTTCCTGTCCACTTTGAAGTTGGCCAAGAACTTTGCTTTTGCCTCTCGGATCATCTGTTCCTTGTGCTCCTCGAACTGGAGCTGTTCGTCAGCCGGCAAGGTCTCCCAGGTCGGCTCTATGATGTTGCTTGGGGAAATATCAGAGCTATCCTTTGAACCGACCATTAAGGGCCGATTTGATGAGTCTATATTTGTTTTCCCCAGTGGAGTCGCCAAAAAGTGTGTTGACGCCTTTTTAGAGCGCCAATCACTCAACGAGAACCAGCGGCGGTGCTCTCTGGTCAGGCGCGGACGGTTCGCGGCACAGGGACGGACGGTCCACGACCTGGCGCGAGGCTAGGGTTTCCTGCCTGACGACCGGATGGTCCGCACCCTAGGGCCGGACGGTCCGCGCGTGCATAGGGGCGGCGGAGGATCGCCGACAGCGCCTGGATCTCGCTCCCGGTAGGGACCCCATCGGGGAGGAGAGATCCTAGGAGTTGTCTAGGCTTGGGTAGACCGACCTAGACTCCGCTAATCGACGTAGAGTCGAAGAGAGGTGGAGAATTTGGGGATTGAGAGGCTAAACTAGAACTAGACTAGAACTACTCCTAATTGTACAGGAAATAAATGCGAGATAGAAGTTTTATTGATTCGATTGATGATTACAAATCGACCGTATACCTCTCTATTTATAGAGGAGGGGGCCTGGACCTTTTACAAACTAATTTCTGAGCGAATTCCGTGAATCTAGCTAACAACCGTAGCACAAAACTCGGAACCCTAATCTGTTCTGTGCACACGCGGACCGTCCGGCCCACAGGCGCGGACCGTCCGGCCTCAGGGCCGGACCGTCTGCCTGCTCAATTTGGCACTCAACAGAATCCTACCATTTTATGAAGAAGCATTTAGATCGTGATCCATTATCATCTCTACGTAGGTATCGGTGCTCAACTAACAAGCTTGGATAGTCTTTTGAGTTTCACAAGGGCATATACAGTGGTGTTTAATGTAGAGGCTTTTGAAGTGTTTAAAGGGTATTTGTAGAAAAAAAAACGTGGAACTGTCTCTCCGTTGTGAAGAGACGTCTCTGACTCGTAACCCAAGTAGCAACAGACGACTCGCTTCTTATTGTACGAATTAATCGTCTGTTCTATCGATCCAGTGTTGTACAAGCGCATTTACTTCTATATTTATTAATAGACTATATTTATAGATACTTCATTGTATAATAGTCTCTTAGTTGTCTCTTGTGTTTGGAGAACCATTTTGGTGTCTCTCCATTATACATGCCCTATGCGTTTCTAAGCACAAGAGACAACTAAAAGACTCTATTTGTCGGTGACCATAATTAGGGGTACCCTCAAGACGCCTAATTCTCAGCTGGTAACCCCCATCAGCATAAAGCTGCAGAAGTCTGATGGGTGCGATTAAGTCAGGGATCAGTCCATACGAGCGACTCGATCACGCCTCGCCCGAGCCAAGCCTCGGGCAAGGGCAGCCGACCTCGAGGGGTTTCCGTCTCGCCCGAGGCCCCCCTTTTTAACGGCGGACACATCTCCGGCTCGCCCGAGGCTTGCCTTCGCTAAGAAGCAACACTGACTAAATCGACGCGCCGACCGACCGAGTCGCAGGAGCATTTAACGCAAAGGTAGCCTGACACCTTTATCCTGACGCGCACCCCCCGGCAGAGCCGAAGTGACCGCCGTCACTTCGCCGCTCCACTGACCGGTCTGACAGAAGGACAGCGCCGCCTGCGCCATTCCGACTGCAGTGCCACTTGACAGAGTGAGACTGACAGGCAGTCAGGCCTTGCCAAAGGCGCCATAGGAAGCTCCGCCCGACCCAGGGCTCGGACTCGGGCTAAGGCCCCGGAAGACGGCGAACTCCGCTCCGCCCGACCCAGGACTCGGACTCGGGCTAAGGCCCCGGAAGACGGCGAACTCCGCTCCGCCCGACCCAGGGCTCGGACTCGGGCTAAGGCCCCGGAAGACGGCGAACTCCGCTTCGCCCGACCCCAGGGGTCGGACTCTGCCCTGGCCTCTGTCGAACGACCTCTGCCTCGCCCGACCCAGGAGTTCGGGCTCGGCCTCAGCCATGAAAGACAGACTCGACCTCGGCTTCGGAGGAGCCTCCACGTCGGCCGACCTAGGGCACAAGCCCGCCACGTCAACAGGAAGCGCCATCATCACCCTACCCCGAGCCGACTCGGGCCGCAGAGAACAAGACCGGTGTCCCATCTGGCTAGCTCCGCCAGATAGGCAATGATGGCGCCCCGCTAGCCCCGTGATGACGGCGGCTCTCAGCTCCCTTACGGAAGCAGGGGGACGTCAGCAAGGACCCGACCGCTCCGACAGCTGTCCCTCCGCCAGGCTCCGTTGCTCCTCCGACAGCCATGACACCACACCAACTGGGTGCCAAGATCTCTCCGGCTGCCACATTGGCATGTACTTAGGGCGCTAGCTCTCCCCCGCTAGACACGTAGCACTCTGCTACACCCCCATTGTACACCTGGATCCTCTCCTTACGCCTATAAAAGGAAGGACCAGGGCCTTCTTAGAGAAGGTTGGCCGCGCAGGGACGAGGACGGGGCCGGCGCTCTCTTGGGGCCGCTCGCTTCCCTCACCCGCGTGGACGCTTGTAACCCCCTACTGCAAGCGCACCCGACCTGGGCGTGGGACGAACACAAAGGCCGCGGGATTTCCACCTCTCTCACGCCCGTCTCCGGCCACCTCGCTTCCCCCCTTCGCGCTCGCCCACGCGCTCGACCCATCTGGGCTGGGGCACACGGCACACTCACTCGTCGGCTCAGGGACCCCCTGGTCTCGAAACGCCGACAGTTGGCGCGCCAGGTAGGGGCCTGCTGCGTGTTGACGAGCAGTTTCCCGTCAAGCTCCAGATGGGCAGTCTCCAACGACCTCTCCAACCCGGGACGGTGCTCCGTTTCGAGAGTCTCGAGTTCATGTCTCTCGACGGCAGCTATGACATGATACTCCTTCCACCGCCGCGCGACGACGACAATGGCGGCCGACAGCCCGCCCGCCGGCGGCGGAATCGACGACGTCTTCCCCGCGTGGTGGAAGAACAACATTCGAGCTCGCCCCGTCCTCTCCCCCGCCATCGGAGGAGGAGGCGGGGCAACCAAGGCCGAGCGGGAGGCCGCGCTCCGTCGGCTGTCGAGCGAATCGACGTCCCCAGCGCCCCAACGGAGGGCGCGTCGGGCGTCGACCTCGCGTTTGACACGAAGGCGAGCGCCGTCCCCCCGCGACACGCCAATCCCGAGCATGTGGACGACGCCAGCACGCTCGCGGAGGGCCTGCAGGACGTCGCCCTCGTACCCAAGACGACGGCGCAATCAGTCCCCGACGTGACTATGTCGCTCCTCGTCGACCAAAAGGTACCGACTGATTCCCATCCTACGTCATTTCGACTCGGCCTCAACCCGCCTAGCGACCTCGCTTTGGCGGGCGCTCTCGTTGAGGCGAGTGCAACCCCTCTGGGGTTTCGTATGCGGTCGCCTTGGGACCGATTGGCGGACGTCTCGACCTACGGGCCCTCTGGGTTCGAGGAAGATGACGATCCCAGCGTCTGTTGGGATTTCTCTGGATTTGGCAACCCCAGTGCCATGCGGGACTTTATGACCGCATGTGACTACTGCCTCTCCGACTGTTCCGACGGTAGCCGCAGCCTTGACGACAAGGACTGCGGCCCAAGCAGCGAATGTTTCCACGTCGAGCTAGGGGATCCCTCCGAAGGCAACCATCTCGGCATGCCGGAGGACGGTGATCTCCCTAGGCCGGTGCCTCGCGCCGACATCCCACGGGAGCTAGCTGTGGTCCCCGTTCCGGCGGGGGGTCACGACCCACAGCTCGAGCAAGTCCGCGGGGCGCAGGCCAGGCTCGACGAGGGAGAAGGAGCACTCGAGTCGATCCGCCGGGACGTCGGGCAGGTATGGGCGGGCCAACCCCCTGCCGGAGAAATACGTCACCTGCCCCAGGGTTTCCAGCACCGCGTCGCCAACGATGTCAGGGACAGGCCACCACCCGCATCCAGCGGGGTCGGTCAGAACCTGGCAGCCACAGCGATGCTCCTCCGCGCGATGCCAGAACCATCAACCACCGAGGGTCGGCGAATCCAGGGAGAGCTCAAGAATCTCCTGGAAGGCGCTGCGGCCCGGCGGGCCGAGAGCTCTGCCTCCCGAAGGCAGGGGTACCCCTCGGAACCTCATGCCGCGACTTCCCGATTCATGCGGGAAGCCTCGGTCTACACCGGGCGCACGCGCAACACCGCGCCTGCGGCCCCGGGCCACCTCGGCAACGAGCACCATCGTCACGACCGTCGGGCCCACCTCGACGAAAGGGTGCGCCGAGGCTACCACCCCAGGCGTGGGGGACGCTACGACAGCGGGGAGGATCGGAGTCCCTCGCCCGAACCACCCGGTCCGCAGGCCTTCAGCCGGGCCATCCGGCGGGCGCCGTTTCCGGCCCGGTTCCGACCCCCGACTACTATCACAAAGTACTCGGGGGAAACGAGGCCGGAATTGTGGCTCGCAGACTACCGCCTGGCCTGCCAACTGGGTGGAACGGACGACGACAACCTCATCATCCGCAACCTCCCCCTGTTCCTCTCCGACACTGCTCGCGCCTGGTTGGAGCACCTGCCTCCGGGGCAGATCTCCAACTGGGATGATTTGGTCCAAGCCTTCGCCGGCAATTTCCAGGGCAGGTACGTGCGCCCTGGGAATTCCTGGGACCTCCGAAGCTGCCGGCAACAGCCGAGAGAGTCTCTTCGGGACTACATCCGGCGATTCTCGAAGCAGCGCACCGAGCTGCCCAACATCACCGACTCAGATGTCATCGGCGCGTTCCTTGCCGGCACCACCTGCCGCGACCTGGTGAGCAAGTTGGGTCGCAAGACCCCCACCAGGGCGAGCGAGCTGATGGACATCGCCACCAAGTTCGCCTCTGGCCAGGAGGCGGTCGAGGCCATCTTCCGAAAGGACAAGCAGCCCCAGGGCCGCCCGTCGGAAGAGGCTCCCGAGGCGTCTACTCCGCGCGGCGCCAAGAAGAAAGGCAAGAAGAAGTCGCAAGCGAAACGCGACGCCACCGACGCGGACCTTGTCGCCGCCGCCGAGTATAAGAACCCTCGGAAGCCCCCCGGAGGTGCTAACCTCTTCGACAAGATGCTCAAGGAGCCGTGCCCCTACCATCAGGGGCCCGTCAAGCACACCCTCAAGGAGTGCGTCATGCTTCGGCGCCACTTCCACAAGGCCGGGCCACCCGCAGAGGGTGGCAGGGCCCGCGACGACGACAAAAAGGAAGATCACCGAGCAGGAGAGTTCCCCGAGGTCCGCGACTGCTTCATGATCTACGGAGGGCATGCGGCGAATGCCTCGGCTCGGCATCGCAAGCGAGAGCGTCGGGAGGTCTGCTCGGTGAAGGTGGCGGCGCCAGTCTACCTAGACTGGTCCGACAAGCCCATCACCTTCGACCAAGCTGACCACCCCGGCCACGTGCCGAGCCCGGGGAAATACCCGCTCGTCGTCGACCCCATCATCGGCGACGTCCGGCTCACGAAGGTCCTGATGGATGGGGGCAGCTGCCTCAACATCATCTACGCCGAGACCCTCAGGCTCCTGCGTGTCGATCTGTCCTCCGTCCGAGCAGGCGCTGTGCCCTTCCACGGGATCATTCCTGGGAAGCGCGTCCAGCCCCTCGGATGGCTCGACCTTCCTGTCTGCTTCGGAACGCCCTCCAACTTCCGAAGGGAGATTTTGACGTTCGAGGTGGTCGGGTTCCGAGGAACCTACCACGCGGTATTGGGGAGGCCATGCAACGCGAAGTTCATGGCTGTCCCCAACTACACCTACCTGAAGCTCAAGATGTCGGGCCCCAACGGGGTCATCACCGTCGGCCCCACGTACAAACACGCGTTCGAATGCGACGTGGAGTGCGTGGAGTACGCCGAGGCCCTCGCCGAGTCTGAGGCCCTCATCGCCAACCTGGAAAACCTCTCCAGAGAGGTGCCAGACGTGGAGCGACACGCCGGCAACTTCGAGCCAGCGGAGACGGTTAAGGCCGTCCCTCTCGACCCCAGTGGCGACACCTCCAAGCAGATCCGGACCGATTCCGGGCTCGACCCCAAATAGGAAGCAGTGCTCGTCGACTTTCTCCGCACAAACGCCGACGTCTTTGCGTGGAGTCCCTCGGACATGCCCGGCATGCCGAGGGATGTCGCCGAGCACTCGCCGGATATTCGGGCAGGAGCCCGACCTGTCAAATGGCCTCTGCACGGATGACGCCCGGGGGCTACGCCCCCCCCGGGACAGGTCGCCTGTCATCGCCGACGTTCTGGAGCCCAGAACGTACGAGCTGGCCGGCGGTCAAGGCAAGGTCTATGGCGACGCTTGGAACATCCAACAGCTACGTCGTTTCTACCCTTAAGATGTTTTCAAGTTGTTCGTATACCTCGCTCATACACGAGTATCAGTCGTCAAGGAAGGGTCGGCCTCGCCTCGGTAGAGCCCGACCCTCCCTCGGGGGCTAAAAAGGGGGAACCCCTCCGCTCGAGATTGGGTGTACTTTTCCGCATCAAAAATTTTCGATCAAAAAGGGGCTTTTGCGTTCTCCCGGCTATGTCAGAAGCAGGGTCCCGAGGAGCGAACGTGGGTACATGTAAGTGGCGAGGCCGACTGAGCCGAGGAACTCCTATGCCTCCGGGTTAGGGACACCTCACTCATCACCTGCCACGAAAAATGACCCAACTCGGGAAGTCACCCTATTATTGACGAGCTAGGCTGGACGCGCAAATTGAAAGAAAGGAGAGTACGACTTCATGCAAGAAAAACAAAGTGTTCAGGCCTCGGCGGCCGCGGTAAGGCGCACATCCAACAGAAACTGTTCCAACAAGAGTCAGGCGCCGCCTTGGGAAGGAGCCGCGCCCTCAGTTCCGCCCCCGCCGTCGGTAAGGTCCACCTCGGCTTCCGGCGACGGCGCAGGAGGAAGGATCTCCGCCTCAAAGGTGGTCGCCAGCGCCGCGCTCGGACCCGCGGCGACCGCGTCGAGCCGCTGAACTTCTGCCAGGGCAGCTTCGTCTTTGTCAGGAAGACAATACCCCTCACTGACCCGTTCCAGGTCCACAACGTAATGGGAAGCGAGCACAGCGAAGGCCCGCCTGACGCCGTGGTGTAGCGCCTCGCGGACTTTGCCGCGCGCGTAATCACCCAAGGCTTGAAGGCGGCTTTGAGGGGAGCTTCCTGAAGGGACGTCGCCGGGGCCAAGGATCCGATAAACGTCCGAGACGGCCTCAGACATGGCCGCGAGGTCGGCCTCCCTCTGCTCGGCAGCTCCGGCAAGCGCCTCGGCGAGCGCCTTGGCGGACTCGTCAAGGGCGGACTCGAGCTCTGCGAACAACCAGAAGAAAGACCTCAAGCACAAGCAGAAGAAACAGACAAGAACAAGAACCAGGGACGGCCAAGGCGTACCTCCGGCTCGGGCACGCTGCTCCGAGGCCGCGACTTGGGCTGCGGCTAGGTCGGCCGCGAGGGACTCAGCCTGGCTTTCGGCCTCGACAGCCCGGCCCCGAGATTGGTCCCGCTCCTCGACGACCTGGACGAACTCCGACCGCTGCCATTGCGCCTCCGCACGCGCTGCTGCCGCCTCAGCTCTCAGGTCAGCGCAGAGCAACTGGAGGTCCGCTATCTTGGCATCCTGCTGAGAAAGGCGCGCGGTAGCCCCGGCGAGCGAGGTCCTCAGGGATCGCAGCGAGCCCCAGACATCGACTTCGCGGCGGATGAACGACGACTTGGCGGCGCTCCGATCCGTCAGATCCTGGGGGAGGGAAACAGGGCGTCACAACGAACGCCTCGCTCACAGAAAGGAAAAGGTATGCCTGAAACCGTTACCTGGAGGATTTTGGGGACGTCCCTGCAGAGAACTTCCAGCGACGACCGGAGCGACCCCACCGTTGCTTTAGCACGCTCGCGGAGCTCATCCCAGGACTGGTCCTCCTGTTCATCGTCGAGAACGAAGACAGGGTCCGAGGCCTCGCGGGTCCGGAATTGGAGCAACTGGCGCCAGGCCTCGGGGCTCCGCCGCACAACGACGAGGCTGCCGCCCGGCTGGACGGATTGCGCGTCCACGCCCACCTCTTCCGAGGCACTGGGCACCGACGCATCAGCCATCCCGACGCTGGCAGCAACCAGTCGCTCTCCGACTGGGATGGCGGCAACTTCGGTGGCGGCAGGCGCCAGCATGGCCGGCACGACAGGCGGGCTCGGGACCACGTCGGCGCCAGCCGCCTCCCCTATCACGATGGCCGCCTCGGCAGGAGAGCCCGCCTCGGGAACTTGCTCCCCAGAGACAGGCGACGCCCGAGCCCCCTGCGGTGAAACGCCCTGCGAAAGGGTCGGCTGAACGACAAGGCCCGGGGCGGCGCTGGCCGCCCAGACCGACGCCGTCTTAAGGACCTTCCGGGGTGCCAGGTCGGTCTGGCCATGGCTTCGCTTGCTGAATAAAAAAAAGAGAAAGGGAAAATCACGGCCGAGACCTATGAATGGGAAGCCAAGACGAAGACATTCCGAGGTACTTACCCACTTCGGGCCATGATCCACCGCGCCTGGGGGGAGGTTTCTTGGATCCCGGCTCCCGAAACAGCCGCCGAGGTCCGCTTCGCCGGCAACTTCGGCGCCACCCTTGCTTTGGACGCCCAGGGAGCAGATGGCCCGGGCACGGTCGCGATGACTTGAGGGTCACCCCCATGCGCTGCCGGTACGAGCGGCGGCCCCTGGGGAGTAGACGCCCTGACCTGGCCCTCCGCAGCCACCTCAGCTCCTCCAGCCGAGGGGTCAGGTGACCTCTCGGGTCGCCCCCGTGCCTCGGGCCGGGACCCCGACGCCCCAACTCCGGGGACTGACGGTGTCGGCCCGCTTGGGGGCTGGCTCGACGGCTCCTGGCCACACCCCAAGATGGGGCTGAGGCCGAGACGGGCGGCCATGTCGTCCTCCTCCTCATCTTCGTCGTCATCATCGTCGTCGGGTGTCTCCGGCGACGGCTCCCTTGGGAGTCCTTCCCTCTCCTGCTGACGACGGCGCTTCTCCAAGGCGTCCCGAGCCCGCCTCCGCTCGCGGGCCCGGGCCTTCTCCGCGTCCTTCTTCTTCTTCTCCTCCTCCGCGGCGACCCGCCGCGCTGCCCGGTCCACCGCGTCCTCCGGGACCCGTGGCAGGGAGGGCTTGTGCCACCCCACCTCCTAAAGAAGGGGGGAAAGAAACCCAATCGTAAGAACCAGGAGCAACCCGGTGTATGAAGAAGGAAGGAGCGAACACTCACCAGAGTTACGCACCCCTGGTCGGGGCGCATCCGAAGCTGGGAGAAGGCGTGGGAGTCCAGCTTCCCCATCGCGGCCGACACCCGCCATTGGAGGGCGTCGAAGGGAAGAGGATCAGGGGACATTCGTGACCCCTCCCAGTCAGCCTCCGGGGTCATCTCCCAAAGCAACAGCCGCCGCTCCGCCAAGGGAAGCACTCTCCGACGGTGGATGGCGGCAACCACTCCCGCAGCGGTGAGTCCTCCCTCCCGCAACGCCTTCAGGGCCTGGAGAAGGGGTTCGAGGTTCTTCTGTCTCTCGTGTGGGGTCCCATGACGCCAGGCGTCGGTGGCGGCGGTGACTACCCGCTGGGAGAACGGCGGGAGCAACTCACCGTCATTCCGGAGGTAGAACCACCGGCGCTGCCACCCCTTGTTCGAGGACGCGAGGACGGCAGGGATGTACTGCGACGCCCGCGACTGCCTCAACAAGAGGGTGCAGCCGCCGGCCCGCACCGCTGCACGGACCTTCCTCTCCCCCGTCGGCAAGGCAAAAAGCTCGGCGAAGAAGAGATGAGTCCACAAATCCCAATGGGGGGCGATCCCCAAATACCCTTCGCACACCGCTACGAAGATAGCGGCCTGCGAGATGGAGTTCGGGGTGAGGTTATGCAACTCCACCCCATAGTGGAACAGGATGGCCCGCATAAAGCGGCTCATCGGCACACCGAATCCCCGCTCGTGGAAGGAGACGAAGCTCACGACGTACCCCGGCGGTGGGGATGGAGCGACTCCGCCCATGGGAGGAATCCATTCTGGCCGCTGCTCATCGGTGAGAGGGCGAAGCAAACCCTCGCCGACCAGCTCCTCCAAATCGCTCGCCGTCACCGTGGAAAAGGGCCACGGGTCGCGCGGGGAGATTATGGTCACCCGATCAGCCATCACCAAAACGGAAGGGGTGGCGGCGCAAGGGGCAGGAAGGGCGTATTCCTCTTCTCTGGCTAAAGTTTCTCGGGTTGCGAAAGCCTAAAGGAAGAGGCAGGAAGCGGAGCAAAGAACCGTCACCGGACCCTCTCCGGGGTATATAAAGACCAAGGCGAAGACGATTCCAACGTTCCGCCCGGACCGGACGCGGGATTCAAAAACGCGAAGCGAAACGGCCGTTCCTCGAACGGCTCGCGCACGCGCAACGGCAGCCCCGCCAACTACTCGCCCCGTCGCATTAACTCCGCGGCTGGACAGGCGGCGCTTCTGGCAGGCGCAGCGGGCGACGCTTCGCCTTCGCCGAAACAACCGCGCCAAAAAAGGTACACCGCGTCGTTCGGTTTCGTATCCTTTTTCCTTTTTTCCTCTTTCTCTATCTCTTGCGACAGGGACCGGGAAAGGGGGATACCCCGAAAGGGATCCTTCCCCGTGAAGGAACTAGGCTCCGAGCCTCCTTACTGATCAGGGGTTCGAAGGCTGGCCCCCCGAAGGGTTCAACAGCCGCCTCAGATCGCGTGGGCCCTACACCCACTACTGGTCAGAGGTTCGAAGGCCGGCCCCCCAAAGGGTTCCACGGCCGCCTCAGGCTACTCGGGCTCCGCGCCCATTACTGATCAGGGGTTCGAAGGCTGGCCCCCGAAGGGTTCACAGTCGCCTCAGACGCCGAGCGAGGGATGACCAGGGGTACGTTCGATACATAACCAAGGCTCGGGCTGCGCTCCCGAGGTACCCTAGGACATTTCCGAGACCAGCGGGAGCGATCTTGTAACGGAATCCCATCGGAGGGAGGCATCGAGCCCTCGGACCCCGTCGCTAGGGGACCGGGTCCGGCAAATCACCCGCAGGTACTTTTGGGCGTGCCTCTGGGCCCCTAGCCGACCCCCAACGAACGGGGCACGGACGTCCACTCGGATTACCCGCTTGCAGCTCACCGGAGACACCATGTTCGGTGCCCATCGAGGGTAACATGGCGCTCTCCCCCCTCCTCCTTGCGGAAAGGCGACGTAGGGGCGTATGTAAAAAAGCCGAGTCTGTCCCTGATCGCCCTCTCGCCCTGTGCGGAGGCTCGGGGGCTGCTCTCGCAAACCCGGCTCCGGTCGAACCGTTGACAGCGTCAACATACCAGCCCGAGAACTTGGGCCCCGACCGTGCACCCGGGCTACGGCCAGTTCGCATGAGGGAACCACCAGACCAGCCGAAGCATTACGCAAGGCATTAAGACCTCGAAGGAGTGAAACCACTCCTCCGAGGCCTCGGGGGCTACACCCGGCGGGTGCGCTCGCGCGCACCCACCGGAACAAAATGCAACCGAGAAAGGCTGGTCCCCTTGCAAAAAAGTGCGACGAAAGCCTCCAAGCGAGTGCTAACACTCCCTTCGAGGCTCAGGGGCTACTGTCGGGGACCATAATTAGGGGTACCCTCAAGACGCCTAATTCTCAGCTGGTAACCCCCATCAGCATAAAGCTGCAGAGGCCTGATGGGTGCGATTAAGTCAGGGATCAGTCCATACGAGCGACTCGATCACGCCTCGCCCGAGCCTAGCCTCGGGCAAGGGCAGCCGACCTCGAGGGGTTTCCGTCTCGCCCGAGGCCCCCCTTTTTAACGGCGGACACATCTCCGGCTCGCCCGAGGCCTTGCCTTCGCTAAGAAGCAACCCTGACTAAATCGCCGCGCCGACCGACCGAGTCGCAGGAGCATTTAACGCAAAGGTAGCCTGACACCTTTATCCTGACGCGCGCCCCCCGGCAGAGCCGAAGTGACCGCCGTCACTTTGCCGCTCCACTGACCGGTCTGACAGAAGGACAGCGCCGCCTGCGCCATTCCGATTGCAGTGCCACTTGACAGAGTGAGACTGACAGGCAGTCAGGCCTTGCCAAAGGCGCCATAGGAAGCTCCGCCCGACCCAGGGCTCGGACTCGGGCTAAGGCCCCGGAAGACGGCGAACTCCGCTCCGCCCGACCCAGGGCTCAGACTCGGGCTAAGGCCCCGGAAGACGGCGAACTCCGCTCCGCCCGACCCAGGGCTCGGACTCGGGCTAAGGCCCCGGAAGACGGCGAACTCCGCTCCGCCCGACCCAGGGCTCGGACTCGGGCTAAGGCCCCGGAATACGGCGAACTCCGCTCCGCCCGACCCAGGGCTCGGACTCGGGCTAAGGCCCCGGAAGACGGCGAACTCCGCTTCGCCCGACCCCAGGGGTCGGACTCCGCCCTGGCCTCTGCCGAACGACCTCCGCCTCGCCCGACCCAGGAGCTCGGGCTCGGCCTCGGCCATGAAAGACAGACTCGACCTCGGCTTCGGAGGAGCCTCCACGTCGCCCGACCTAGGGCACAAGCCCGCCACGTCAACAGGAAGCGCCATCATCACCCTACCCCGAGCCGACTCGGGCCGCAGAGAACAAGACCGATGTCCCATATGGCTAGCTCCGCCAGATAGGCAATGATGGCGCCCCGCTAGCCCCGTGACGACGGCGGCTCTCAGCTCCCTTACGGAAGCAGGGGGACGTCAGCAAGGACCCAACCGCTCTGACAGCTGTCCCTCCGTCAGGCTCCGTTGCTCCTCCGACAGCCACGACACCACACCAGCTGGGTGCCAAGATCTCTCCGGCTGCCACATTGGCATGTACTTAGGGCGCTAGCTCTCCCCCGCTAGACACGTAGCACTCTGCTACACCCCCATTGTACACCTGGATCCTCTCCTTACGCCTATAAAAGGAAGGACCAGGGCCTTCTTAGAGAAGGTTGGCCGCGCGGGGACGAGGACGGGGCCGACGCTCTCTTGGGGCCGCTCGCTTCCCTCACCCGCGTGGGCGCTTGTAACCCCCTACTGCAAGCGCACCCGACCTGGGCGCGGGACGAACACGAAGGCCGCGGGATTTCCACCTCTCTCACGCCCGTCTCCGGCCACCTCGCTTCCCCCCTTCGCGCTTGCCCACGCGCTCGACCCATCTGAGCTGGGGCACGCGGCACACTCACTCGTCGGCTCAGGGACCCCCCGGTCTCGAAACGCCGACACTATTATACAATAGAGTGTCTATAAATGTAGTCTATTAATAAATACAGAAGTAAATGCGCTTGTACAACATCGGATCGAAAGAACGGACGACTAATTCTTACAGTGGAAAGTGGGGCGCCTGTTGCTATTTGGATTACGAGTTAGAGACATCTCTTCACGACGGAGAGACGGTTCCACGATTTGTAAATACCCTTTTAGATACATCAAAAGCTTCTATATTAAGTATCACTGTACATGCCCTAAGACCATTCGCAACAAACTAAGACCATTCGCAACAAATAGTTTCTTGTACAGTACTGTTTTCGAGGCTATCACGTCAACATCTATCTAGAAAATAGTGTATTTCATCTTCATAATAAAACTCATCTTCTATAAAGTCCTCTTTAGAATGCATGAATTTCATAAGAATCAATTTATTTTCAGAAAAATATAAGAAATGGGAAAAAAATTCCGTATTGCAAAGGAGGCCTAAAACTCTTTCATATCTCTTCGATACGTCATCTTATTTGCTTATATGACATGTTGTTTAATACTTCTTTCATCCAAGTATATAAAACGAAAATGTATTTAATTCTATTTATCAACACTAGTGCTATTGCATTGATGTACGTGTGTCTAGAGAGTACCTATATTGCGAGACAAAAAAAGTAGTTATGCCTTATATTATAGGATAGAGGAAGTAAGCATGGAACTCTCACTAAGAGCAAGGTTAATAATACAACCAACTCCTGATTATATGATTTTTTGTAGCTAACCACTTAGCCCACATGTATTAGCTCTTCATTATTAATATATGGTCCACTTATAAAGTTTTTTGGTTCTTCTGTCTACACCGACTATAAATTTATTATCTGCTTATCTTTTCTCTTCCCTACATTAGCATTTAGCCTGCCTCCATGTCACTATTTTGCCCGCTTGCAACATGTTATTATACTTGCTTTAAGAATAGCCTAACAACCCGTTTGGATCGTTGGAATTAAATTCCATTCTAATAATAATAATTTAGGCATATATCAATTAAGCTAATTGGGTTTTATGTAAAATATAAATGTACACTATTATTAGCAAGATTTTGAAGATATTTATGTGTTATATTTTTAATATAAAGGAGTGAGACAAAGAGTGTCATGTAAGTTATAGAATAGAAACAAATTCTACTAATGCATAAAATTATTTTTCATCCTCCAATCCAATAAATTTGAGAGTCTTATATCTAAACTTTGGAAAGCGGTGAAATGTCAAATTACAAACTAAATAAGTTACTTTATTGAGTAAATTCCAATTTCTATAAAATAAAGGGATCAAACACCCTGTAAGGGTTGATTTGGTGACAACGGGATCCCGTGAGGATTGGAGGGGATTGAGGGGGAAATGAACTAATTTCCCCCTCAATCCCCTCCGATCCTCCCGGGATCCCGGATCACCAAATCAGCTCTAAGAGAAAAGTACAGCTACCCGGGGTTTTCGGATCTAAATGTTAGTGAAATATATGGAAGATCACTCTAACCTTTTTGGAGATCCACTGTCCACTCGAACAATCCCATAATAACCGTCATCGGTAGAGCACAACCTCTAGCGCAAGCCTGGGGCCCATTATACTCTATTCATTCCAAGCTTTTGTCTAAAAGCATAGTTTTTTAATTAATACCTAGGCATAATTGTACAAAAACTATGTATAAAGAAAACTCAACACAGTTTAGAACCGAAGAAACCAAGCATTTGTGCTGGGGGGAGGGGGTGAACCAAACAGCTTATTGTCAATTTCTATCTTGAATTTTGTAATTTTATCTAAGTCTAAAAGTTACATTGTGACCAAAGATGGATTTTTTTTTCAATCAATATTTACATATATTCGAATCCAGGATGACATTGCCGAGGGACCGGAGCAAAATTTCGCAATGACTGATCTTTTACTAAGCATTTTGGGCACATGAGCGGATGAGCCAGGTAAAATAAATAGTGCCAAATAGTAGGAAGGCAGCAATGTAAAAAACAAATGTGTCTTGACAAATGCACATAAAAGTAAGCAGACGCTTGTAACTGCGCTAGGTATCATGAAATTTCCTCAGCATATTTTGCAAACATACAAAAAAACTGCATTGGCAACAGAATGAATGTTTTCCACAGCATATTTTCTTTATTGAACAAATGACTCCAGTGTTGGATACCCTCTTTACTGTTTGGCCTCTGGCTCTTTCTTCTCCAGGTACCTGCGAAAATCAAACTCTGACATCAAATTTTTTATGTGCTAGCTTCATTATTATCAAAAAGATAAATAGGACAAGAACCAGAACTAAAAAAAAGCTTTCGAAGGAAAACAGTTAGCCCAGTAAACTTGGCATTGAACTACTATGGTGAAGGAACAAATTCACATTACAAGCCTTACCCCTGAGACCTAGCCCAGCGAGATAACTGATAGAGCTGGACGCTTTCATTGGAAGCATGGCATGCTAGAAGCAAATAATTTCGGGGCTGTACCATCCATGCAAACCTCATAAAGAGTCCAGAATACACACACATGGCTGCATAAAAACTTAAGTATCAACAACAGCTTGATGTGACCCATCAAATAGGCACTGTGAGACAATCCCTAGTAATTCACCTACCTGCTGTCATATTGCCAGATATCATTTCAGGAGGCTTGTTCATGTCAACCAAACCCTGCAAACCAAATACAGAATCAAAAGAGATCTAGTTTAGTTGAAGCAAAAGATATGTATATATATAGAGAGAGTTCAATGAAATCAATTACTTTTGCAGGCTAGGGTGAAGAAGTTTACTAATTGAAATTTAGGGTGGTTTAGTTAGAACAAGAGAAATGGTCAGGTCAAACATTTGTTACTTAGCACCCGTGAGAAAACAATCTGATGATAGATAGTTGCTGAACATGGAATAATTCAGAATGATAGCTATCACTGCATTTTTATGCTAGCTTACCCCTACCACCAGAAGAAACAATTTAGGGTAACCCAAGGTACAGTCAAACATTATCAAAGTATTAGCGCACAAAAGGAAGATCGCCCTTTTAAATATTAACAGTTAGAACAGATTACACCACACAACCTAGTACCCAATAGCTTCAATGCCGATATTAACCCATCTGGTAAGTTCAGCTGAATACAATTCGCAGGCACCTTGGAATATACCTAAAACAAGACATCTAAGACTGTACGTCTGTAATTGTGCACTTATTGAATTAGGGCTTGTTTGGAGCAAGGGGATTGAGTGAGCTAAAATCCCTTGAGCCCCTTCTCCCAAACAAACCATTAAGTTGTCAGTCCAATCAAGGCCCAATCACATAGAAGAGAAATACACAGAAAGCAGGAACCTTCTGCCTTAGCATCTTAGCTCCCAGAATAAAATCCTAACGACGTTTATCACACAGAATACGGGTGCTCCGAATCCCTCACCCTAAACCCTATAAACAGATTGAATCAATTTTCAACCTGACAGAACTCCAGCGCCGCCAGCATCGATATAATTGTGAAACTATGTTCGGCGCATTGTTTAAGTCAACGAATCGCACAGGTTTGCGTAAGAGCCCAAGCATGATCCGCAGAGGCGTACCGCGATGACGAAGCCCCAGTTGGCGACAGGGCCCCAGAAGTGGGTGGTCTTGGGGCCGACGGGGCTGTTCAGGAACGATTTGAGCGCCGTCGCCATGGGGGGCGAGGAAGCAGTCGAGATCACCTGCACATGCCACGCATACCGAATCACCACATCGAATTCAACAACGGTAGCAGCGAAATCGGGGAGGGGGCGATCTCGACAGGACGTGTGACCAGCCGTAGCAAGATCCGCCAACCCGTAGAGGGAGGGATACCTAGCGCAGCTCTCGTCGACGCCGGCGGAAGAGACTGGTGAGGAACGGGGCAGATAGAGAGAGAGAGGATGTTGCAGTTGGGGAACGGGAAGAGCGCAGGTGGATAGGCGGTATGTTGCCATCCAACGGTGGAGAGAGAGAGAGGACAACATACACAAATTCGAACAATCTTTTGGAAATTCTTGCATAATTTATTTATTCTACCCACGACTCTATCCGTCCACATAATTTAGTCGCTTTAGTTTAATCTAATTTAAACTATTTTAACTTTGAACAACAATATATATATAATTAAATTGTTTTAAACTAAAAGAATTGCATATTATGGTAGTTTATGTTATGATAAATCTATTAACTTTAAGTCTAGCATAATCGGTCAAAATTGATAGTGATTGACTTACGACAAATCCAAAACGACTAAATCAGGGGGGGCAGAGGGAGTAGGGCGCATTAGCTTTCTCCTGAACCGAATATTTTAGATTTAAGATTTAATGTAACATTGAAGGTTTCATTAGATGCACATACATTCTGACTAGCAAAGTTCATTTATGCTTAAATATAAAATACAAAAACATATACGTTATGCTGGCTAGGTTTGTATGAATGTCGATTTAGAATCAATAATCATAATTCAAATCATCATTTATGTATAATTTTAGTTTTTTTTATAATTTGAATGTGGGAGGAATGATTTAGAATCAATAATCATAATTCAAATCCTTATTTATGTATAATTTTAGTTTTTTATATAATTTGAATGTGGGAGAAACGACGGCAGTGGAAATTGATGCTTTATGCTCGGAAATTCATAGTTCAATATCCGCAGATGAACCTACAACATGTATAACCGAGGCTTTTTTTCACGTTACATACGTGCATCAAATATTGCCTGCTTTGTGGTACAACCGAGTACATTGTAGTATTGTACTGTCGAAGCAGGAGCTTCATATATAGTTCTTGCTTGTTCGGTCAGACTATGGTTTAGGGCCGGGCCGTCGGTCAATCTTCGCTCTTGGGCCTCTCCTCTTCTTTCTTCTCAAAGAACCTGCACAGAACCATGCATATCCAAACATGGAGGATTGCAGTGCAAACAATATGTTCGTTACGTCGTTGAGCTAGCTGTTGCGAGGTTGTAAAGAGCTTGAAAAGGCTATGAATGGAAGAAGCTACCAGAAAAGCCTCACTCACTCACCCCTGCGCCCTAGCCCAGCGCGACAGCTGGTAGAGCTGAACGCACTCGTTGCAGCTGTGGGTTACCATGAGGAAATAGTTCCGAGGTCGCACCATCCACGCGAACCTGACGAAGAGCGCAGAGTACACGCACAACACTGCACGGAACACATGCATGCATGAACATCCAGCGATGGAAGAGCTAGGAGACATCCCCCAAGTGTTTTCACATACCTCCTGTCATGTTGCCGGATATCATCTCAGGAGGCTTTTTCGTGTCAGCCACGCTCTGCAAAATATGTATGCATGTATATTAAAAGAAATCCTCAGGGTTCATTAGTTGTAAATGTAATGCAACGCCAAGCGTTAAATCCTGAGGTGGTGTTTGGATACGCCGCTAAATTTTAGTCCACGACACATCAGATGTTTTGATGTTAGTTAGAAATATTAAATATATTCTAATTACAAAACTAAGAACTAAACTGTAAAATGAATCTATTAAACCTAATTGGTAAATATTTACTAATCATGAATTAACTATGGTTAACAAATTTGTCTCATCATTTAATTAATCTTGTATGATCTTTATATTTACTTTTATGATTAAACTATATTTAATATTTGTAATCGTTATTCAAATGTCCTATGTGACGTTGATTAAACTTTAGTGAGGAGAATCAAACACCTAATAGCGAACGGAAACAAGTGTGAATCAGATATTGTGCTTTTAAAATCATTTCATATTTAGAAGCTTTAGTGAAAAGTTAGCAAAGCCATCTCATTTTATTTAAATCCAGATAACATTTAAAAACAATGCAGGATATTACATTTGTATGTTTAAAATCAAACAAGATGTTTAAAAAGACACTTGCCCTTTGTAGGGTTTGTTCGTTTTCCTCCCAATCCATGTGGATTTGGTGAGATTTAGTATGTTTAAATCCTAGCCAAGTCAAAATCATTTATAATCTCTTTCAATCTCATCCAATCTATGTGGGATGAGAGGACAGTTGGGAGGGAAATTTCCTGTTTCATGTTCCACCCCTAAAACAACTTATATAGCGCGTAGAGGTAAGAGACGTATGAGCTATCAGACTGAGTATCAATGATTGGAGTTCTATTATTTGGGTTGCAACTTGCATCCTAGCATGGGATAACATTTTATTTCTTTTTCTTTTTTGGATTGGATGTCAGATACTTTCAGACCGGATGAGCAAATAATTCGTTCCTTGATAAGAGAGTGATTTCCTCAAATAATATACAATTGGTTTCGTCGATAGATTATGCATTACGTTACCAATATGTAAATCAAACGGTACGTAATAATGGAAGCCCAAAAGACGCTTGTTGAAGAAGGCAAATTAAAGGAGATGATGAATTAAAATAAAAGGATGAAAATAAAAGAAGAGATTCTGTCGGCGCTGTCAAGTGTCAACAGTGGGCTGCACCTTGGCGGAGTTTTGTGGAGCTATGGTATGGTGCGTCTGTACTCTGTAGTGAGCGTTCATTCACAGTGGGATTCCGACCAGCAGGACTCGATTCGATCCGTATAGAGGGGAGGGGGCATGCATGCTCAGCATCCATTTCCGAACTTGAACTGTTCGATTCAAAACACACCAGCAACTCAGCAAGTGCGACTGAGACAGACAGAGACGCTCATGCCTGAAGAGAGACGGTTCACGATCTGGAGCTAGAATTCTCTCGAGTCGCAGCGAATGGAGAGGCGAAAGTCGTAAGAGCAAAAAGCACGCCCGGCAAAGAATGAGATGAACTAACCCCGATGGAGTCGACAGGAGCACGTACCGCGAGGATGATGCCCCAGTTGGAGACGGGTCCCCAGAAGTGGGTCGTCTTGGGGCCCACTGGGCTGTTCAGGAACGCCTTGAACGCCGCCGACATGGCTGGCGGCGAGCCCGGCGACGAGGAAGAAGGCTGGGTAAGGTACGATTCCGGGGAGTGGTTGGAGTAGAGAAGGGATGGGATGATGGCAGACATACATATATAGAGACCCAGACGCCACTACCACTAGTGGCTATCACTAGTTTATACTGCCGCCCTGCCCGGCAGCTTTCACTACTGGCTTGAACTAGTTTACGGGCGTGTTCGGCTGGCTGCAAGCCGACACTGTTGCAGCTGTTTGGACTGCTGCAGCTGCAATCCATAGAGAGAAAAATACTGTAGAAGCCGCAGCCGCAGCCGGATTAAAGCCGCAGCAAGCCGCAGCGAACAAGCCCATTGCCGTCCGGTGGTCCGGCGGCTTTGGGAAGCAAATAGGTTAATCATACGGTCCACGTCGTGCTGACTGTAGAGATTAGGATCATGGACTTCGTTGCTCTGTGGCTTGTCAATTCAAATACGTTCCTTTTTTGTTCCTGCGATCCAGGATTATAAAAGCAAATGCAATGGTGACAGAAACGCAAAACAAATACTGTTAGATGGATTGGATTAGAAGGCCATTCTTTCTGTACAATGTACATGCGAGTTACAAACAAACAAGAGAACGTGTCTGTCATTTTCTGTCAGCGGTCGTTAAGTTCGACACCACACGGCTACCGACCCTGCTCATCGTCTTCGATGCGAGGGGCTGAAACCGCTCGCCGCTTGAAGTTTCACTGGTGCCCTCCTGTCGCTTCTGATATTCCTTCTGAAGCTCCTCAAGACGACTCGATACCTGAAAAAAAAATACTGTTAGATGAAACCCAGATCAAGCAGATGCCATGGAATCTATTGCTAGATTTTCCTTCACGTCTGAATGTAACGAACTGAGACTGGTAACATGCTGGTCCAGTTATTTAAGGCAGTGTTTGGTTCCGGAGTATGGTGGGACAGAGCCGCTCCGCTCCTAATTTATTGCTGTTTGGATTGGTTCGCTGTAGAACAGAGTGGCTCTAAAAAAAGAAAATTATACTCAAATGCCGAACCATCCGGATCCCAAAATCTTCTGGACGGAGCCGCTCCATCCCAATTGGCTCCGGAACCAAACACTACCTAAATTCGCCACTTCAATGCCTATTGTGACAGAAAGAGAAATACGAAATACAAAGGTTATAGTGCAGCATGCTATATTGCAAGCTAATCGAGCACCACAGTATTGGGAATATTAGCTAGCAAACAGATGCATCGACATTAAAGCCACATAAAGAAGACTACTAAAACTTGTAGGCTAAAAGAATACTTTATAACAAAGAGAATTCATATACTAGTAGTATCGTACCTTTAATTTATACCATAGTACTGCCTTACTACAATGGGGGGGGGGGGGGGATAACCTTGTAACCCAAAGCCAAAAATCAAAAATGGAAAAGGTTTCAGAAAACAGCACGTGCCAACCTTTTGTTCTTGCGATGATGGGAAAATTAAAAGAAACATATAATAAAACGCATGTAAAAGCAAATTTATCCAAAAGCAAGCGCTCATGTAGACACAAGTTCTGCGAAATAAGAAGTGAATTACCTTAAATGAAAAGGCAAGCGGCAATAATACATCTGGATCTGTCGCTTCCTCAGGGAAATTTCTCAAGGCATAGAGCAGTTTCTCAAAAGGTAATTTGACCTGATGGTAGGATAAAAATTCAGTATTTCTCAATATTTGTTGCAAACATGGTTTCAAGCGGAAGTGACAGAAAATACAAAATACTTACTAAATCATCGTGACAGAGTCTCAATAGAGCCAATCCAACTTGGAATACAACCTTAATACCCTGTTAGGTATCAATCAGCAATAAGAATAGCAACCAGATCAGAAAGTGCACAATATAATCAGTATGTTATTTGGTATTACTATTACATCAATTACAGATTGGTAGATTAGCACCTAAAATGCAAATTAATAAACACATTAAACAATAACCTGATCAAATGAAATAAATGTTCAAGACAAAAGATTTTGGTTGCTATGAAAAGGGTACCGAGAAAAGGAACAAGCAGCTTGTTGTTAGAAGACCATTTAAGAGTAGCACAACAATCTGTTTCATATACTTCCTTCGTCCACAAAAGAATACAATTCTAGCACAGTAACAAGTTGAAGTATCTTGAGTTTGACTAATTAAAATGAAAAAAAATCAACACTATAATAATCAAATAAGCACCGTTAGACTTGTCATGAAATATATTTTCATGCTATACTTATTTGCCATAAACATTAATATTTTTACCTATATATTTGTTCAAACTTTAGATACGTCAACCAAGATTTGCACCTAGAATTGCATTCTTTTGTGGACAGAGGCAGTACATCTTAAGTCAAAACTCTTTATGTAAACCTTCATAACGAAACGAGTTGTTCAGATATAAGAGACTGCTATTTAAGAAGCAATAGTGCATAAAGAAAAGCCAAATAACCCAAGGTGCAATCTAAACACAAAATACACATATGACAGGATAAGATTCTAACCTCATAAAGAAACACATCCCAAACTCTAAGAGTTAGATGAAATGGGAAGGAATATGAGAAAACTGTGATAAACCATTGACTTGCATACATGCTTGGGTTTATCATTTCTTCAACAAAGTGTTGTCCCAATTTTGGCATGAGCTCAATAACTAATTTCTCAAACTGAGACAAATATTGCTGCACAAGCGGCAAACCAGCCTGTTCCAAGGGTAAAAACAGATCAGTATAAATTTAAAGTATGTATGTTTACGCAAGAAAAGAAGAAATTTTGTATCTCCAGCTTTGCTAATCACTCAAAACTGAAGATGAATACAGATGAAATACGAGTAGCCAGGAAAACATTTTACTTACTAGTTTAAAATTTATATACGTCAGATAAGGATAGACAATAAAGAAATCCATAATATAGCCCTCGAATTATAACTGGAAATCCCAATGTAATCCTAAGATAATAGCCATTACCTGATACAAGCCTTCCATTGGTGCATGGACAGCTCCCTTTAGCAATGCGACTAATAACCAGAATGCATCCTCCTCACTCATATAAAGAAGCAGCAACCCAGCTAAAAATCCCATTCCCTGCGAAATGAATTGTGTAAACAATAGAATATTATTCCAGAGAGATCTTTCTATCTGAAGAAATAGGTCACCGAACTCAAAACAAACCTGCACATATCCAACATCCCTGTCATAGACAGAATATGCTTTCAAAATGTTATACAATGATCTTTGGCCTGGACCATGCCTTTGTTGGAAGAATATATGAGATGGAAATGTGCGTGATATGTCACGAATAATTTCCAATTCAGAGGCCGATGTCTCATATATCACCAGTGTCTGCCCAAAGTAGAGCACAATGATACAAATAAGATTAATATATCAATAATGAGAACACTAGTCTACATAGAACTCTGTTTATTAATAAATATAAATGCAAACTGTAATAGATAAAAAACTATAAAAAATAGGACATTAGTTCCTTCAAAACTGTCAGGACTTAAGAGACTAGCCACAAACTTCAGTGCAGTCAATAAAGCATGGTGGAGTTATTGTACAAACTTGCACTTCAAGAATGAGATTCAATAAGGTCCAATGTTGATGTAAGTATATATAATCCTTAAAGAGTTACAATAATTTACTTAACAACAATACATGTATGCTACTTCATGTGCTGTTCCCCTGTTTCTCAATCTAGTAACAGGTATAACTAGGCAAATCACAATCATATAATGCCAGAAGTTGGAAGAAAAAAAAGATCCTTGTGGGTACCTCGTAAACCCCTGGGTTCATTAGTAAGAGGTCCCGACTGCCTGAAATCAACTGCCAAACAAGTCCTCTGAGACAATCAGGAATTCCTTTCCTTATTCGCCTTTTAACCACATGAGGGTTCCTTCTAACATAATGCTTCCAGTCATTACCACCAACACCTATCATCTTCCTCCATTTTCTTATCCTTCTTTCCTCCCTATAGCAACATAAAAAGGAAATAGAATAAAAGCACCTTGTAAGGTAGTTTATTTAGAGAAATAAGAAGGTGAAGTAAGACAATAGCTGATTTACACAAGTAAATAGTCTGATACGGGGGAAAGAATGGTAATATGGTGTCGGAGGCATGAGTAAGGTAGTAATAAAAAGGTGTGTTTATCAGTGAAGCAGTCTAATGTATTAGAACCATTCCACCAGTAAGTGCTGGCAAAGCTAAGATCCAATCTTATGCGCAGAAATGTAGTAAGAGCTGCTAGAAAGAAGAAAATAGAATCTAGGATGATCTTAACAACAACCTATTGGAATAGACTAACATATCAAATCGGTAGAAACAAGAAGATACAACGACCCTAATATATCATACAGCCCACTGCATTCCAATAATACATATCTTGTATGGCAGGTCATACCTTTCACGCTCATGTATAGACTTGCCCTTTGGAATTCCATCAGGTGAATTGCCTTGTTCTGGCTTTATAAAACCAAATCTGTCGACGGCACGAGAAGGAGCTGGTCCTGGTTCGGTGCCATCGGCCGCTTTCTTCTTATCCATCTCACTTAGTACCTTCAGACACCTTGTCCATATACCTAAATCGATATCCTGCCAATTATTTCGAGAAACCATCAACTGATTTAAAGCTCTTAGCCTCTTACCACAAGAACTTAGCACGGAACAAAGCAGAATGATACTAGAAGACGAAAGAAGTGGAAATAGAACAAACAGCCTTGCCTAATTTCTGAAATCGAAGAACAGCGTCACATTTCTTTTTAGTGTCACATGCTATCACTGGATATACAGACCACGGATTTAGGACGACAGATGAATGGAACCCACCTTCCCCAAGACCGGAAGGATCAGCTAAAGGAACATGTTAAACAAAGCATACTCCGATAGTCCGATCGCGCAAGCGCAATCCTCTTGACAATCCATAGCTACTCAATTTGCCTACCCGATGCCCCCTCGGCCCTACGCTCCTCAGCCCTCCTCCCTGCAAGCATGGATTCCAAAAAAAAAATTGCAAGCGAAGGGACGCCTCCCGTCCACAGCCGAATAACCACCCCAACCCTAGGAATCCACAAGGACCATGACAACACGGAATACCCGAGACCCGACGCCCCCGACGAGAACGCGACAAGCCATCGGCAGCATTCGGATCGGGCGCCGCCAGCACCCGGCCGTACCGATCGCCCTCCCTTCCCGCGGGAGCCCCGCCCGGTAAAAACGAAGCTCGAGCAGTGCATTTTTCCAATCTCAGGAGAGGAGAGGTGGGATGACCGACCTGGTTCTCGCGCGGCGCGCTTTGCCCGGATCTCGGGAGGAGGGGAGGAGGCGAGGAGATGCGATTTTGTCTTCTTCGGTCTCGAGCGAGGGTTCTTCGGCGACCGCGACCCGGACGCGGAAGGGACCCGGTCGTGTCCGCGGCCGTGCCGTGCTTCGCGAGCTTGTGACGTGACGTGGCCCGTTACGGGGGACGGGGATCCTGCGTCTTGTTGCTGGAGCTTTGCACAAAATGAGAAAGCCTTTTTGGACCGTCACTAACGAGCTGTGCTGAGTTCAGTTTTGACCTTTTTGGGCCGTTAACGGGTTGTGTTGTGCGATTGTTTGTTCTCTCGGGCTTTTTCTTTTTTTTTGACCTTTTTAGGCCGTCAAAAAGAGCAATTATCGTGGAAGTGGAATTCAGAATTGTGTGCTGTGTGCATCATTTTTTTTGAGAGGCTAATGTGTGCTTAATTGGCTGCAAAAAATTTCTACCATTGCCAAGCGACGAGTGCTGATCACCTGATCCAAAAGCTACCGGCCCACAGGAGCGGGCGTCCCTGCGACGCCACGACTCCCGCCAAACCATAGCCACGAGTTCCCTGCTCCCCGTCCCCCGCTACCCCGCCAATCCTGTCCCGGGTTTCTGCCGCCGGCCGCCATCACGCGATGGATCCCCTCTCCCTCCTGCAGCTCCCTCGCGCCTCGCGCCCACCGCTGCCCCTGGCCGCGGCCGCCGCGCCATTGGTCTCCGCGAGGCTAAGCGTAAGCGGCGGCGCGCGCTCCGTTCGGAGGCGGCGACGGCGCCGCGCCGTTGGGCTATCAGTGTCCGCCGTGGCGACCGAGACGCCGCGGACCGAGGAGCAGCAGCCGTCGCCGTCCGGGGAGGAGCGGTTCGACTGGCTGGACCAGTGGTACCCGCTGGCGCCCGTGTGCGACCTCGACCCGCGCGCGCCGCACGGCAAGACGGTGCTGGGGCTCAGCGTCGTGGCCTGGTACGACCGCGGCGCCGGCGAGTGGCGCGTCTTCGACGACGCCTGCCCGCACCGCCTGGCGCCGCTCTCCGAGGGCCGGATCGACGACAGGGGGCGCCTCCAGTGCGTGTACCACGGCTGGTGTTTCGACGGCGCCGGCGCCTGCAAGTTCATCCCCCAGGCACCCGCCCTCGGCCCGCCGGTGCACACGAGCAGCAGGGCGTGCGTGGCGTCGTACCCCTGCGTGGTGCAGAACAACATCCTGTGGTTCTACCCGAGGGCTGACCCCGAGCATAGCGACGTGCTGCAGAGGAAGCGCCCGCCGCTCATCCCTGAGATTGACGACCCGGACTTCGTCACCGTCTATGGCATCAGAGACCTCCCTTACGGGTAAAGGACCCAGGTTTTTTTTCTCTGAGTTTTGATTTCCGAATCTGTGATCCATTCACTATCCAGCTGCATGCCTGCAGTGCGCATTTGGACATTCGCAGTTCAGTTATGATTCGTGGCACTCGTGTTGCATTGCAGGTATGATATTTTGGTTGAGAACCTCATGGACCCTGCTCATGTCCCGTATGCACACAAGGGGATCATGCGTGGCATCCGCAAGAAGGAAGATCCTGGAAGATATGTCCCTGTTCTTACATGAGTATCATCTCTCATGTTTATCACTGTTAATGAAGTTGTTCTTTCAGTCTATATCATAGAATTAGGGCCTCTTTGGATACAAGGACTAGTTGCTACTTGCTAGCTAGCTAAAAAATAAGCCTGAATTAGATCTAGCGCACCCAAACAAGAGGACTAATAGGTAGACTAATTTTCAGACAAGTATTTAACTATTGTTGTTGTTAACCAACTAGCTAGCTAACCATAGCTAATTTGACCTGATTTTTAGCTCCAACTAGTAAGAGCATCTCCAATAGTCTTTTTAAATTTCACCCTCTAAATCATCATTTGGAGAGTCGTTTACATAATAATCACTTTCTATATCTTTTTAATCTCTAACAACATTTCTATATCTTGTTTGCGCTCTAGAAAGCTATTCATGTTTTCTATCTTTGGCTAGCGAGAAATCTGGAATAGAATAAGACACTCTAGAGAGCCATATGTATCCAAACAGATCCTTAATTCCTAAAATTAGGGTTGGCCGGTTGGGATTAATATGGCCTCTTGCTGCAAGGAGTGGATGACAACGCTTTTTGCTTGTCATTCTGCATAGCTGATTGTTAGTTGTTTATCTTTCTCACAGTCGACTATGATAAAGAGGGAGGTGGTCCAGTCAAGATGAAGATCGAGCAGGCAAACATAGAAGGGTTTGTGTCACCGCAAGAGCGGGGCTACTTCCAGTTCGTTGCGCCCTGCACGTTCTTCGGCACGCCGTTTCCACAGGAGGTGTGAGTCCCCCTCCATCTTAACATAAAAGCGTCATTCATTGTTCTTCTGAACGCGCACCGTTCACTGTTCTTGGTGGGTTGGTGGCCAGGGCCAGAAGAAGGCGCCTCAGGTCATGCTGGTGTTCTTCTGCATCCCGGTCGGTCCTGGCAGGAGCAGGGTGATCTGGGCGTTCCCGAGGAACGTCGGGGTCTGGCTCCACCACATCACGCCACGGTGGCTGTACCACGTCGGCCAGAACCTTATATTGGATTCAGACATTTTCCTCCTCCATGTTGAGGTACATAGCTCAAGTTCTGTCAGTGTCAGGCACACGACAAACATCCAGATTATACTCTGCTCTAACCCATACCAAAGATTAGCGATCCAGGCTTTTGCTAATGCTAACTCTTGTTTGCTGAGTTTCTTTTGTCAGGAGCGTAAATTTGCCGCGGCAGGGCTGGATAACTGGCAGAGAGCTTGCTACGTGCCGACGTCGTCGGACGCCATGGTGGTCGCCTTCAGGAACTGGTTCAGAAAATTCTGCAAGAACCAGGTCGGGTGGGCAACCTTACAAGTCGACCAGCTGCCACCAACGCGTACCAAGGACCAGCTCATGGAGAGGTAAACAAGCCAGCCAGTGATCTCCGCACTGTCGTGAATCATCCATCGCACGGCTGCCAAAGGATTCAGCAACACGCATCTGTAATTGTGGACGCCCATGGCAGGTACTGGTCGCACGTGGTGCAGTGCAGGAGCTGCAACGCGGCGCTCAAGGCCATGAAGGCGCTCGAGGCTGCCCTGCAGGTGGCTTCGGTCGCCGTCGTCGGGTTTTTTTGCCGTCGCCAAGGGAACGGTCCTCACGTCGACTGTTCAGAGGGCCGCGGTCGTGTCGGTGGTCGTGCTGTGCTTCGCTGCCTCCCGCTGGCTTGCCAACTTCATCCAGAAGAACTTCTACTTCCAAGACTACATCCACGCCTACAAGTGACGCGTTCAGGAATACGTTTTTTAAGGTTTTTTGTTGCTAGGAGATTGTTTTTACTGTGAATGCATATTATTAGGAGAATTGGGTGGGTAGAAAGCAGTATCTATGCTGCATTAACTTGTATATAATAATGCATATAATCGGTGATGAAACGGAACACATGCGGCTTCAGTTGTGTTTACTGGAACTGTAAATTAGAAACGCTTAGGAAGGCGACTCTAGTCGAGTTGGTTAGATGGTCTCTATCTGAGTTGATTAGATGGTATGAGTATCACTTTTTAAATCCTAAGTTCGAATCCCAGTGAAAATAAATTTCAAACTAAGGTTAAAAAAAGTTATTTGTTGGTTTCACTGATTGTGTGCACATGAGATGGTCTGACCTATAGAAACAGATAAAAGCTGAGAGGGCTCAAAGCACGAGTAAAGATTCGAACTATAGAGTATGGATCCTCATGCAGCATAGGAATCAACTTTTATGACATTTCTCAGTCAAAGCTTTGAGCTTGTCGGTCATGGAGTTAGATACATGTAGGAAGCACAGCAAGTTTTTTTATACGGTAGCAATTGTATATGTGTGTTCTTGCCGTGTCGGCTGGCGGTAGGAATTCATATGTAAGATACGAACCAACATATTCAAACTTCGTGTTTATTTATTTTTCATGAAATCCAGACAATCAAATCCCATGGTTCTGCGAAACAGCAGGCCATACAAGAGAATACAAATAATTTCAATGTACTCCGTATCTATAGTTCTACACCTTCCCCCAAACAAGATTCCATGGTTTGCCATGAATGGATTATGTTGCATAAATATTTGAAGTGAGGAACAAAACGAAAAGACATGTGAGTACAAAATGTGTGGGTTATTAGCTAAGAACTAAAAGTTCTTGGTTGCTGTCCGCCAAGGCTCACTGTTTACGGCAACTCCACAAGTGAGTGTAAATAAAATTATTCTGGTAGCCACATTGTACTCGATCCCCATTTGGTAGAACAAAACGTCATCCACGATACCCCTTACGCTCTGAAATGAAAAAAACGCTTTAATCAGTCATCAAGAATTTAGATATCAAAAGACAGGCAGGCACATGGCAATCACAAATCAGCGCAGATCATGAAAGTTAAGAAGTATTCTTGATTCTTTTAATGATATAATAATAAGGGAAAAGATATATATTGTCAGGATTCAAGAAACAATTAAACAAGAGTTCACGAACAAAGAGTTACAAATGCTGGAAGGGGGAAATAAGTTTCAATGGCAGTGGCTACCTGGTAAAGGCCATTCTGGTGGGATTTTGTTAGGAGTCAAGGGCGACTCTTTGGAAGTGGAAAGTTGGGATCTGTATGCTTTCGCAATTAAAGCTGTGATAAGAGACAGACGTTTGAGCTTTCGATGGGTTGTGGTTATAGTGTATGGTCCCGTTAATCATCAACATTCCGGAGACTTTATGGAGGAACTCTCCGGTATTTGTGAGGAAGAAATTCTTCCATCATTATAGGGGATGATTTCAATCTCATCAGAAATGTGAACGAGAAAAACTCTTCACAATATGATCAGAGGCTTATGGATTTGTTCAACAGTTTTATTATGAGATTCAAATTGAGAGAGGTCTCCATGGGTGGTCTCAAGTACACTTGGACGAAGTTTATGTGGAGCTGCACGAGTCATATCCTTGACTGGGAGCAAGCTACGAGGGATATGAATAAGTCTGATATGTCTCAATCTATTCGCCTATTTTTGTTAGCAGGCCTGGTTTGGGCTTTATGGCGAAATCAAACTAGATGGCGATTGAAAAGAGATTCCCTAGCAGTACATATGTGATTATGTATGATGCTATATGTTTTATGCAGAGTTGGGGTGTGCTTCTTAAGAGGAACTAAGCAGGCTGGAGAAGATCATGGAGCTGGTGAAACGCTGGTTGCAAAAATTTCAGCCAACAGTGGGGAAGGGGACAGACATCGTAGTGCTCTGAGTGTATGTTTTTTCAGTCATTTCTGCGGCTGCTTGTCTTGTGAGAGAGGAGGCGAGACTCTGGGTGATTTCTGTTTCGTCGGAGGTGGTCCTTTTGTGCTTGACCATTTCTGTTCCATGTTGCTATTCTAGCTCAGTATGTGCTGATACATCTGTAAACTGGGAACCCCAGTAGAGTGTGTGTGACTTGGATGTACCGGAACGTTATATGCTTTCTTAAAAGCAGAGCAATATATCGTTAAAAAATAAGGAAATGGTCGGACTTTCAATGACGTACCTCGTCATATAAGAATCATCGGCTGTACTGATTACAATATTCTCACCCGCTTCAATAAAAGGTGGTGCCTAAGATAAAGGCAAAAGGTGATGTTAGAAAGAGATAGTTCAAATCTAATAGCTCTATAAAGGTCCATGTTCAAAAAATTTCAATCATTACAATTAGGTTAAACATCCAAATGAATTTCAGGACAGAAGTAACTTTATTCGCCACATTAATGAAAACACGCAAGCGAGCTGACCAGGTGAAAGATTATGGTGGCAACAAAATTTACTCGACAAAGGTATGAAAAAAATGCAAGAGGTGAAAGATTTTTTTGACGCAAAGAGGTGAATGAATCATGAGAATAAGGCTTATATGACTAAACTTTAAACAGAAATATAGAAAAGTAGGAAGCTGTGCCAATTAATCAACTACAAATCATTTCTGTTTCTGTACATATAAATGATCTATAAATAACATGCATACTGCACTCTGCCCCACAGTTCCACAAAGAGAACAACACTAGATCAATATCAACAAAGTGTGCATAATGACAAAAATTGTAGGTAAGGAACACTACAGAATGGTGGCCAGCAACTTACAAGCACTGTAAGACCATTATCCAGCAAGACCCTTTTATACCTGCATTTATAACAAGCATGTGCTTATTTAATTGTATAATGCTGATTTGCTGAGGGTTGGATCTTTTTTTTGAACAAACGCAGGAGAGCTGCGCGCCATTATATTAAGAAGAAAAAAAACATAGGAGAGACAAGACTTATCAAACCTAATACAAAGGCCCATAAGCCAATACCCCCTCCACTATAACACAACGTGCCACTCACATAGAGCAACACCACGACCAAAACGACAAACAGCAGCCAAACTGCTAAGGACCCCTAGGGAGCTAGCACAGGAGTAGGTCTTGCAGAGCTGATGCGCCAGCCAAGCACCAAGCACCAAGCACTACACTCCTCAATCACAGCACGCATAACTTGCTGGGGGCAGGGGACAACACCCTTAAAGACACAAGCATTTCGTTGTTTCCAAATCTCCCAAGCAACCAAAATGAGAGGAACCAACGAGGAAGACCAAGAGGTTCTCCCAAGTATAGATCAAAACACTATAGGACCAACCAGAAAAACAAAAAAGAAAAACAGACCAGACCCCTAGCAACTAACTGGCTATGTTCGAAGCCCAGTCAAGAGCTGCTGCATATCAGCAACTCCAGCCATACACCACAAACGAGACTCGTCCCATATTTTCTACAAGAGAAGCTGGACGTCTGCCTTAGATCCTTCAAACACACAGGAATTCCTAAACTTCCAAATCTCCCAGGCTACCAAAATGATCAGCATATCAAGTCCTTTTTTTCTAGCCTCCTTCTGCACTCTCTTGACCGATCCTGTCCACCAGATAAAAAAACATAGTGTCCTGAACTGTAGGTGTAGTGACAGCCAGGCCTAAGGGCTGAAAAATGGAAAATCAAATTTGTTTGGAAAAAAACAACATATCAAGATATGTTGAATAGTTTCAGCTGCTTGATCACACAAAGGCCGAATGTGGTTAACATATCAAGATATGTTGAATAGTTTCCGGGTGACGGAGGCCGCACTTAGCGAGACGATCTGCTGTCCGACAGCGGTTGTTTTTGGCCAGCCATAAGAAGAATTTACACTGCAACGGAGCCCTACTTTTCCATATTTTCCTCCATGGTCCAAATTTAATAGAACCCTCAAAAAAGGCCGAATAAGCAGACTTGCTGATGTAATTCCCAGACTGGGTAAGCTTCCACCTATGCTGATCAGGAACCTCGGCTGCAGAACCATCCCATCCACCAAATCCCTGCCTCTATCAGTAAAGAAGCTTCCAAAGATTGCTTTTCAAAAACTTATTGACAAGGTGGCTGACAAATTGCCAGGGTGGAAATCTGCCCTGATCACCAATGCTGGAAGACTGACATTGGTTAAGGTTGTCCTCACTGCCATTCCTATATATCATCTTCTTGTCCTTCTATGCCCTAAATGGGTTATCAAAGCCATTGACAAGATTCGCAGGGGTTTCTTCTAGAAGGGCAGAAAAGACATCAAGGCCTCAAGGGAGACCATTGTGCTGTTGGATGGACAAGGGTGTGTCAACCACTTAAGTTTGGCGGCTTGGGTATTCACAACCTAGAAATCCTTGGTTGGGCTCTTAATGTGAGATGGCTCTGGCTCAGAAAAACACAAGTTGAGAGGCCATGGACTGAGTTCGACATAAAAGTACATCCCAATGCTAAAGCTCTCTTTCAAGCCTCAGTTCACTCTTCTGTGGGGGATGGTGCTACAACGCTCTTTTGGATGGATAGATGGATTCAAGGGCAGTCTATTGCAGTTCTTGCCCCTTACCTGATCAGCCGTATTCCAAGGAGGGTCAGGACAGGCCGTATGGTGCAGGAGGCTCTTGCTGGTAATAGCTGGGTTCAAGATATCTTTGGGAGTCTGACTGTTGTTGTCATCAGGGAGTTCCTTCTTGTTTGGGATCTGATTCAAGATGTTCATTTACAGACAGGAGTTCCTGATGTCTGTTAAGGCCCATTAGGCCCAGGTCTACTGGCTATATATATTACCTACGGTCCTTAGGGACCTATTATCAATTATCAATCCCAAGGTTAGTAACATGGTAACAGAGCAGGTTACGAAACCCTAATTTTTTAGCCGTCTTCGCGGCTGTTTCCCGCCCAGCCACCGTCGCGGCTGTCCTCCCACCCAGCCGCTGTCGCGGCTCTTCATCTTCCTCATCTAGCCGCCGCCGTCGCGGATCCGGCCGCCCTGTCCCGCGCTCGCCTGCGGATCGCGGATCCGGCCACGGATCCGGCCTTCCCTGTGCGCGGTGCGGCGGCCGTCCCTGTGCGCGGCGCTCTCGGCGCAGCACGCTCGCGGATCCGACCGCGGATCCTGCCGTCCCTGTGCGCGGCGCTCTCGGCGCAGCGCGCTCGCGGATCCTACCGTCCCTGTGCGCGGCGCTCCCCTGTGCTCCTGCCCTGTGCTCCTGCGCGCGAGGCGCAGCGCGCTCCTCTGTGCTCCTGCGCGCGAGGTGCCGCGCGCTCTGCGTTCCTGTTGTCCCTGCGTCCCTGCACAGATCTGTCTGCTCTGCTTCTCCAACAACAGGGATGTCGTCTGCCTGCTGTCATCTGCACCAACACGGTCACCTCGCCCAGATCTGTTTCGGCGACGTGGTCCTCTCCGATCAGTCAAGAATTCGCCTGCCACTTGTGCTGATCTGCTTGGAGTCAGTTTAACTGCCAGAAGTTTTGGTACTCTCTGACTGTTCTCTTGCTCTTCAATATGTCGACCAATGTTATTGTTGTCAATATTGTGCTTGATGGTCAGAATTATCCCGAAATGGGCTTTCTGTGTTCAGATTGCATTACGAGGTTATGGTTTACTATTTCATTTGACTGAAGATTCACCAGTCCTAGCAGCCGATAGAAGCAATGCAGCTGCAATCAAGACTTGACAGATCAATGATGGCAAGGTAATGGCTGCTATGATCAATAGCACTAAACCAACTATGATTATGAGTCTGTCTAAATTCACCACTGCTAAGGCTATCTGGTCACATCTGAAGGACCGGTTTGTTCAGGAAGCGGTGCTCTTTTACATACCCTTATGCAACAGACTCATGTCATTGAGCAACATGATATGTCCATTGATGAATACTATTCAGCCTTTGATCGTCTTATGAGTGCATTGACCTCCATGGTGCCTGCTTGTACAGCTGTGCCTTGTCCAGCCTACAAGTTCATTGAGAAATTCTTTACCTACAAATTTGTTATGGGAGTTTGACCTGAATTTGAGTCCCTTCGTGCAAGGCTGCTTCACAGTTCGGATACTCTCACCATGACTCAGGCATTGTCCGAATTGCTTGCTGAAGAGACTCGTCTGAAGTCTATGTCCTCTATTAATGGTCTGAGTTCTCACAGTGTGTTGGCTGCTGCTCAGAGGTCTAGGAACACCTCCTTTCAGCCTTGTGAACACTGCAAAAAGACCACTCATCGGTCTGAGAACTGCTTTGCTAAGTTTCCAGAGAAGCTGGCTGATTTTCGTGTCCGTCGTGCTACTCGTGGTCGTGGTACAGGACCACCTCCTAGAGGCTCAGTTGTGGTTGCTGCTACTTCATCTGCTTGTGCTTTGTCATCATCCTGGGTTCTTGATTCTGGAGCTTCCTTTCATGTGACATCTGATCAGTCACGGCTGGTGTCTACTACACCTGTCAACGAGGGTACTTTTGTTCAGACTGCTGATGGTACATTATGTCATGTCACCCACAAGGGTTCTCTTTCTGATCCAACTTTTACTGTCCCAAATATATTTTTTGTACCTCAGTTATCCATGGATCTACTATCACTTGGTCAAATTACCGATCACAATTGTTTTGTTGGATTTGATGACGCATGTTGTTTTGTACAGGATCGCAAAACAGGGGATGTGATTGGGACTGGCCGTCGCCGTAAATCTTCGCCTCGCCTCTACATCTTGGACACTTTGCGTCTTCCTTCATCCCCTACCACTACACCTCATGTGCTCGCTGCTTCGGGCCCCACGACGTCATTCGCCCAGTGGCATCATCGTCTGGGTCACTTATGTGGATCCCGTTTGTCTACTCTAATAAAGTCAGGATGTTTAGGCTCTACTCATGTTGAGTCTAGTTTTCATTGTAAAGGTTGTCATCTTGGAAAACAAATATAGCTTCTATATTTTACTAGTAATTCCCATTCTGCTAAACCTTTTGATCTAATTCACTCTGATGTTTGGGGTCCAGCTCTGTTTGTTTCTAAAGGTGGTCATAAATATTATGTCATTTTTATTGATGATCATTCTCGTTATACTTGGATTTACTTCATGAAACGCCGCTCGGAATTGCCTTCTATTTACAAGTCCTTCATTCGCATGGTTCACACCCAATTTTCTGCTACTATTAAAATTTTTCATTCAGATTCTGGTGGTGAATTCCTATCTGATAATTTTCACCATATATTGACCATAGAGGATACTCTAGCTCAACTTTCTTGTCCTGATGCTCATGCCCAAAATGGTGTTGCTGAACGCAAACACCGTCATATTATTGAGAGTGCTCGTACTCTTTTGATATCTTCTTTTGTACCTGCGAAAGGGCCTCTAGCTGAGTTGGTTAGGTGGTCTGAGTAGCACTCCTCAGGTCCTGAGTTCGACTCCCCGTGGGAGCGAATTTTAGGCTGTGGTTAAAAAAATCCCCTCGTCTGTCCCATGCCAAAGCACAGGTCTAAGGCTCAGCCCCGGTCGTGGTCGTTCTCACATGGGCTTCGATGCCGCTGTGTATGGATGGGGCAGGGGTTCGGGGGTTTTCTTGACCTGTGTGAGAAGGTCTTCTTTTTAATACAATACTCGGGGGCTGTCTTACCCCTCGCAGGTCAAGTTTTCTTTTGTACCTTCACACTTTTGGAGTGAAGTTGTTTCCACTGCCGTGTATCTCATTAATAGACAACCTTCATCTAAACTTTCTGGTAAATTACCGGGTGAAGTTCTTTTTGGGACTTCTCCACGATATGATCATCTTCGTGTGTTTGGATGTATATGTTATGTCTTGTTACCACCACGTGAGCGGACTAAATTGACTACTCAATCTGTAGAGTGTGTATTCCTTGGATACAGTCCTGAACACAAAGGCTATCGTTGTTATGATCCATCTACTCGTCGTATTCGGATTTCTAGAGATGTGAGTTTCAATGAAAATCGCCCCTTCTTTCACAACCAGTCTACTCACTCCACCTATTATCCCACAGAATCTACTTCTTTCATGTGTCTTCCTTCCATTCCTGCATCTAAACCATCATCTTCTACATACACATCTCATGTTCTCATTCCCATAACACCACCTTCCACCTCCACGTCATCCACCTCTTACTCTTCCAAACCACCTATCATCCAAACCTACATTCGTCGCTCCCGCTCTATTCCTACGGCTGGTCCTGATACTGATCCTGTACCTGATTCTTGTACTAACAATAATGAGTTTAATGATGTTTTTAATCAGGGATACCGTCTTCGTGACCGTGGTACCATTGAACCTCCAGATCCCTATGGTTTTCCACGGGCTGGTGTGGCAATTGTTGAACCCACTACATATCAGGAAGCTTCTGGGATTCTTGAGTGGCAGCTAGCTATGATTGATGAATTGGCTGCTCTTGAACGCATTGGTACATGGGATATTGTTCCTTTACCCTCGCATGCTGTTCCTATCACATGTAAATGGGTCTTCAAAGTTAAGACAAAATCAGATGGTTCCATTGAAAGGTATAAAGCTTGTCTTGTGGCCCGTGGTTTTCAACAGACTCAAGGACTTGATTATGATGAGACTTTTGCACCTGTTGCGCATATGACTACTGTTCGAACCTTGATTGCAGTTGCAGCCTCATCTTCTTGGACTATATCCCAGATGGATGTCAAGAACGCTTTTCTTATTTGGCGATCTACAAGAAGTTTATATGCATCCTCCTCCAGGGGTTGATACTCCGTCAGGGCATGTTTGTCGTCTTCGTCGCGCATTGTATGGGCTGAAACAAGCTCCTCGTGCTTGGTTTGAGCGATTCATCTCTGTCATCACAGCTGCTGGTTTTTCTTCTAGTGAACATGATCCTGCATTGTTTGTTCATGTCTCTCCAAAAGGTCGTACCTTACTACTATTATATGTGGATGATATGCTGATTACAGGTGACAACTCATAACATATTTCTCATGTCAAGCAACATCTTAGTAAGGAATTTCAGATGTCTGATTTGGGACCGCTTAGCTATTTCTTGGGCATTGAAGTTCAGCAGACTCAAAAAGGCTTTTATCTGTCTCAGTCGAAATATATACAAGGTCTTCTTGATCGCTCTGGACTTACTGATACAAGCACTGTTGCAACACTGATGGATATTCATTTAAAACTTCGTCCGAAGGATGGGACCCCACTAGCAGATCCAACTCAGTATCGTCATATTGTGGGTAGTCTTGTTTATCTCACCATCACCGAACTTGATATTGCTCATGTTGTTCATATGTTGAGCCAATTTGTATCAACACCTACTTCAGTTCATTATGGTCATTTGTTTCGTGTGCTTCGATATTTACGTGGGACAAGATCCAGATGTTTACTCTATGCTTCAGATAGCCCACTTCAGCTTCATGCGTATTCAGATGCCACTTGGGCAAGTGATCCTGTTGACCGTTGTTCTACTACAGGTTACTGTATTCTCCTTGGGTCATCTCCCATTGCATGGAAATCCAAGAAGCAAGCGGCCATATCTCGTTCTAGTGCTGAAGCTGAACTTCGGGCACTTGCTACTACCACTGCTGAAATTATTTGGTTGCGCTGGCTCTTGGCTGATCTTGGTGTTTCTTGTGACACTTCTACACCTCTGTTATGTGATAACTTGAGCGCTATACAGATTGTTCATGATCCAGTGAAGCATGAACTTACTAAACACATAGGTGTTGATGCATCCTTTACTCGATCCCATTGTCAGCAGAAGACTATTGATCTTCAATATGTGCCCTCAGAATATCAATTGGCAGATTTCTTCACCAAAGCACAAACAAGAGCACAACATCAGTTTCACTTGATCAAACTCAAAGCTTCAAATCCTCCATTTCCACCTTGAGTTTGAGGAGGGGTGTTAAGGCCCATTAGGCCCAGGCCTACTGGCTATATATATTACCTACAGTCCTTAGGGACCTATTATCAACTATCAATCCCAAGGTTAGTAACAATGTCCACCTTTAGGTGCCTTGCGCTTCTGGCCTCTATTCCTCTAAGACGGCTTATAACAACTTTTGGACCGGTACAACATCTTTTGAACCGGCTAAAAGAATTTGGAAGAGTTGGGCTCCTCCAAAATGTAAATTCTTCATTTGGCTAGCATCACTCAACCGGTGCTGGACGGCTGACAGATTGGCCCGGCGAGGTATGGATCATCATGACAAATGCCTCTTTTGCGATCAACACGAAGAAACAGTCCAACATATTTTGCTCTCTTGTGTGTTCTCTAGAAACATTTGGTGGAAGGTGTTGTGTAAAGTGGGGTTGCAATACCTGGCGCTTGGGCCTGAGGACATGATTTTCCAAGATTGGTGGAAAAATGCCGAAGGCCAGGTATCTAAAGAGAAGAAAAAAGGTTTTAACACATTGGTAATCCGTGGCTTGGTGGCTTTGGAAGCATCGAAACACCTGTGTCTTTGATGGAGCATCCCCGAGCACTAGAGATATCCTGCAGCACATCCAGGAGGATGCAACGCTGTGGGGTATGGCCGAGGCTAGAGGGCTTAGGGGCATTTGGCCTTAAGACTAGCGAGGGCCTGTTGTTGTGCCTTAGATGAGGGATGAGTACGTTTCTGTACTTGTGTTTTCGACCTCCGTAAGGAGTCGTTTGTACCCGGTCTGTTCTCAGACCTCTTTCTCTTTCTTAATATAAATTATACGCAGCTCTCCTGCGTGTTTCGAGAAAAAAAAGAAAATCAATCAGTAGTTGGACAGTTAGAGCCCCTATAATATCAGAGACCCAACCTCTGTTAAGGAGGGCATGAGCCACAGTTCAAACCTTTGTTATTCTCCTCGGGACTGATTTGAACAGGGTAAGGGGCCAATTCAGCAATATTATTACCATTCAACCACCTATCTGTCCAGAAGAAGGTAGATTGCCCATCCCCTACAACAGACACAAGGGCAGAATCGAACTGGCCCTGGCGTTAGATGGCACAGATATGGGGAGGCCTGCCCAAAGCCTGTTGGGATCGGTTCTACGCGGCCAAAGCCAACGGATCCGCAAAGCCCATCCAAGGATTTCTAGGTTATGAATTCCCAAACCCCCAAGCTCTAGAGATCGTTGAACCTTCTCCCATGACATAAGACAATTCCCTCCATTAGCTTGTTCCTGTCCTTTCCAAAGGAAGCCCCTCCTTTTCTTATCAATAGCGTTGATGACCCATTTTGGAAGATCGATAGCAATCAGATGATGAATGGCAGTGGCTGTTAAAACTGATCAAACCATAATTAGTCTTCCCGCCCTATTCATCAATGATGCCTTCCAACCCGACAGATGATTAGCTACCTTGTCAATAAGTGGCAAAAACTACTCCATGGTTGGCTTCCGAACAAATAGCGGGAGGCCAAGATAGGTCCACGGAAACTCCTTCGAAGCATATGACAGAATGTCCTCAGTGAGAACCACTGCCTCCACCGAGCACTGAATTGGAAATGCAGAGCTCTTATTGAGGTTAGTTCTTAGACCAGAAGCATGGCCAAACAAAGGATTAAGGGGTCGCAGGAAAAGCCAACGCCAGTACCTCGCCCTAAACCCTAATCCATAGACAGGACCTATCACCTAGGCGTCAGAGTGACTGGAAGAGCAACAACCAACGACGGCTCAGATCTCGGTGCCTGTTGTTCCCCTGCAAGGGTAATGGATGTGATGCCGGCGACGACGACCATGCTCCACCACCACCTCGCCAGGACGCGTCAACACAACAACGAAGGTATGTTACCATATTCCTCTCAGTAGAATAGATCTTCTCGTCATCGAGGATTTGCAGTTACGGATTGGTATTCTAGGGGCTTAGGAATCGATCCTGGACACCTCAGAATCTAACAATGACAACTTCTCATTAGACAGTGTTAACTTAATAAGAATAAATGGATGATGAAATAATATAAAAAACTTACTGTGGTTGAGCAGTTAGCCCTTTTGTATTTGGTTGTGCTTCAACAACAGTGCAAGTCACTCGTTGAGGAACTGTCCCAGACATTGGCCGGCCATCAAAGTATTGTAGATTCACTTTCATTTCATCTGTTATAAGCAAGAAAAAAGTAGTGTGTAAGGATTTTAACAAATGCATTATTCTAATATAACTTCCAAACTGAGAAGACGAAGTTAACATGGACATTGCAAATCTTCATAAGTTGGTGAGCCGCTAAGGCTGGAAACTACGAAAAATTAAGACAAATATTACAATGCAACTACAAAAACAGTAAACAGTTCTACATTAGTAAATAAAATCCTCCTTATGATGCTGCTACAGCACCACCAGCTTTCAGATATGAGAAAAGGAGTCATATGAAAAGCTTCTTGTACGAATACAAAAACATAAGCACATTTTTTTAAACCATTGAATATTTGAATTTCTTCTTGTTGTTAGTTAGTAGTCAGATGCTCTAACTGATCTAAATTGGGTGGCTGACATAAGGGGTGCGCTTTCAGTTAGGGCGCTTGCGCAGGTTCTAGATCTTTGTGACCTGCTGGAAGGTCTTGTTCTTCAACCTGGTATTCCAGATAAGCACATTTGGAAGTTCAATGCTTCAGGGGACTACTCTTCTAGTTCTGCCTACAAAGTCCTCCTTGGAGCGGTTGATTTTGGGCCGGTTGAGCGGATTTGGAAGTCTTGGGCTCCGGGGAAATGCAAATTTTTTCTGTGGCTCGTTGAGCATAATAGATGCTGGACAGTTGACAGGTTGGCTTTGAGGGGGCTGGACCACCCCGTCTGTTGTCCGCTCTGTGACTAGGCCGATGAGACCATTAATCATTTGTTGGTAGAGTGCAGCTTTGCAAAGCAGTTTTGGTTTCTTCTCCTTCAGTCGGGGGACTTCCAGGTGCTCTGTCCATCTACAGGGGATAGCTGCTTTGACTCCTGGTGGGAGAAGAGTGCTGAGTTGGTGGGCAAGCCTTTGTCGGAGGGTTTCAACTCGTTGGTCATTTTGGGTGCGTGGTCGATATGGAAGCATAGAAATAGGTGTGTGTTTGATGGTTGTAGCCCGAGTGTTGTGATCGCCCTCTCGGCTGCGAGGGAGGAGATGATGTGCTGGCGTTTGGCTGGCGCTAAAGTTCTCTCTTTCTTCCGTCTAGAGGAGTTGTCTTAGGAGTGGTGTAATTGGTGGTGTGTGTCTGTAAGTCTGTTGGTCGTGTTTTGGGGTTTCACCCATTTTCTTCTTCTTAATACAAAAATACGCAGATCTCTTGTGTATTCAAGAAAAAAAAAGTTAGTAGTCAGCTGGACCTTTCAGGTATGCAGCAGCTTTGCCAAACAGTTCCTTCGAAACTTCAAGTTGCTCAAACGTTTCAGGCCTAGCAAATAAAAGACACCAGATTATAGATCACAAATAAAAATGAATATCGACATCATCATAACTTAGCATGTGAATATATAATGACAAAAAAAATGAAACCTACTCCATAAGCGTCACAGTATCTCCTTCCTGATACAGATATGTGAATGACTTCTCCTCAACAAAAACTCCTGTGTTCAGACAGAGCATTAAATAATTGGACTAGCATTGTAAACATGATTATTTAATTTAAAACAGAAAAAACTGAAAACATGTTATCAAAGATTTAAACTGACACTTGTGTTGTCAGTCAGGGTTTATTAGGCTATCTCCAACAACTTTTCTATATCATTCCCTTAAACTGACACTTGTGTTGTCAGTCAGGGTTTATTAAGCTATCTCCAACAACTTTTCTATCTCATTCCCTATCACACCTCCTATTTCAAACTTCACATTGTAAACAGTGTTATCCACAGTACAAAACAGTGTTTTGCACGGCCATATGCACGATCTGCTGGACACAGCCTTATCCCCTTTCCCAATGCCAATGGTGGTCAGGCCAACACAAGGCTATCAACTCAGGCTCTGTGTAGGGAAGTTGGCTAAACAAGAAGGCTGAAACTTAGCCAGGATTCAGGTAGTAGTGAAACCGGATAGTTTTGGATGGCATCATAAAAAACAATTAGATATAGTACTGGATTATTTTTATATTTTGTCCAATACTATTAATATAGTGTACTTATGTGCAAACATAACACAATCATGTACATCAAATTAATTGCAGGGGGGGGGGGTGCTACATGCATGGGGGCAAGTAGGCTACAATATGAAGGCTTGCATGGCTACATCTTAGCTGTTAAAGTTGTGTTTTAAGTAAGAAAAAGAAATCATACTCTCAAGGGCCTCATCAGTACGAAACCTTTCTGTTATTTTGTTTCCAGTGTCAACATCCCTCAGTTCGACCTGAAACAGTCGAAGTGTTCGAAATAAAACAAAATAAATATTGACTACTTGAAATTATGATAGTGACTAATGAGGCGCCAACTGCCTGCGGCAATTAACGATTAAACAAATAAAATGACAGACCTGTATTGTGGCCCCTCCTCTTCCTTGATGTGAATGTTGTGCTTTTATTACCTGAACAGAAAACAATCAAGTCAGCAAACCATACAGAGTTCTTCTGGTAATGAATACAGGTATGTACAAACTACCAAAACAGTGACTACCAATGAATACAGGAAGAACTTTGTACCTGATAAATGTGGCCTTGAATTTTAAGGTTGGCCAAAGAGACAAATGAGTAATAGTCGATGATACTGGAAAGAAAAATTAAAACACAAGAGATGTAAGCTCACACCTCTTCTTTGTATTACATTTCCAAGTTTCACCTACAAGATATGAAGACAGTCCCAAAGTTAATCAGCGCATAATGCTTCAGAAAAGAGAAAAGAACTGAACAAAGCATTAGGACATCATATGTTAGTATTACATAAAACGATCATTCATTGACATGCGTTTTTTGCCCATAGGTAAGGCTGTAAGACTTCCTACTGACAACTAGCTCTAGCTGTAGTGAATTTACTTCAGAGGCACAGCACTTTACTGTGCCGTGTATCTACACAATTCGCACATTTCAACTCATGGCATGAATTCGATAGATGTATGATGATGAGTACCGTAATAAACTCGCAGCTATACCCTGCAATCCGCATACAAATGATGAGCAAGTCATCTTTACTATCTGACGAACTAAACAGGACAGGTGTAACCAAAACACCTCTGAACCAAAGCTATTATAAAACCCTAGCTAAACCCACGACACAGACCAAACAAGAATGACCGCGGAAAGGAGAGGAAGGTGTCGCAGAGTAATCAGTGCGTACGTCGGAGCCGAGCATCTTGACGCCGCGGCGCTGGGTGGCAGCCCACGGCGCGGTGGCAAGCGAGCCCGAGGTAGCGGGCGGAGCCCATCGCGCGGCGGCGCCCGCAAGCGTGGCGATCGCATGGGCGCGGCCGCTGTGCGTAGCGTAGAAGAGAGGTAGGCGGCGGGAAGCCTCCAGAACCTTCCGCCCGAGGATCTGCATCGCAAAAGTCGGCGCTGCTTCCGCTTGCGCTTGCGCTTGCGCCTTCGCGAAGAGGAACCCAGCAGCACACCATCTGGGCCGAGCCCAACATTTCGGTCGGATTCAGGCCCACCGAACTGGGTCTGGTTAGCCACTTTTTTCTGATTGGGTGGTCCCGAAACTCAGAAAGATGCCGCTGCGGCGCTGCCATCGTGGGTCCCGCTGTCCCCTGCCCGAGGTGAGCCGCCAGGCCCCCAGCTGCAGCGCCCCAGCCAACCAGGCGGCAGCACGCACGCGTCCCCACCGGCAACCACTACCCGCGCCCGCACCCAAAATAACCTCGCGGATTTTTTTGGTTTCGTCAAATCCGGTCTCCACACACCGACACACGGAGAAAATTCCGAAGCGGAAGAAGTTCCGACAGCGGGAGAGAGAGAGGGGACGGGAGGGGGAGGGGAGAGAACGCGAGAAACTATGATGCGCTGCGCCGCCGCCGCGCTTGTGGTCGCCCTCATCGCTGCCGTTGCCGCCGCAACCGCTGCGGGGTCGCCGGCCGCGGGCACGTGCGCGCGGAGGGGCGCGCCGCCGTTCCTCGACGCCGTCGGATCCCGCTGCCCCTTCGTCCGGATCGACCCGTCCCCGCCTCTCGAGGTAGGTCCACCGCCTAATCGGCGAGCCAAACCAGCCCGTGGCTAAACCGCGGCGTCTCTCGCCGGCCGCGGCCTCTCCCTGTCAAAATCGTTACATGTCAACGCGGGAACTAGTGGCAACGCGCTGTTTTTTTCTTTATAATCCGCCGTCAATAGATACGATTTGTGTGCTAAGCCGCGCGGTATTAGTGTGAGACAGACAGATGATGTGGTTTTCATTTTGGCTACAAATATTCGCACCATGGTGCCTGCGACTGCGAATCTTGTGCCTTGCTCGCTCTTTATCATCTGAAACAATATGGGGACCTCTTGGAAACCAATTATGCAACAAACCATGGCAAATGAGGAATTCAGTCTCCGACCAAACCTTCTTTTGCTGTGGAAAATATGTTGACGAATGCAATTTGCCAATATAATAAACATAAGGAGGCTAGTGGAGCTAGAAAGTACAGCCTAGTAGATTGGTCTTGTGAAGGAGAATCATCAAGAATATGTGAGGCAAACTTTTGCTTCACCAAGTTTGAAATTTGGAAATCAGGTCTTAGATCCAAATATGTGAGTGTTGATTGACTTCTGGATTTTTTTTTTACCTGTGCATGCGACTGGGAGCATTAGTTGTTTCTTTTTTACATATTATATCTAAGATTCTAAATTTAAACTTGTTTATTTGCAATAGACCATAGTAGATATATGTAAATTTTAGGAAAATGAAAACCTACTTGTACGTGCAGTGATTTAGGATATGGGATGGCTGCTTGGATTTTGAAAATTTCCACCAAACTTGAGGCATATATTTTATGATGTTTCAATAGTTGGTTGGTGGTGATAGTTATTTTAATAGGATTTGTCAGAAGAATGGGTAAATTACGTGTAATTAACGTTTGGTTAATTGTTGCACTGAAATGGGAAATAAAGTCAACCTAAAACTATTACTATTTACTTCTGTGGTGACACCCTGCAATTTGTGTTTATTATTGATTTTGCTAATTTTCTGCAGATCAATGAACCATCTTTACTTTTAGCCGCTGCTGGGCATATTTTGATTTGACAAAGTTCCTTGTTTATATCGATTAATAAAATGGAATTTCTGCTGGTGCAATGAATGTGGATGGTTTATATTGCGAATTTGGAAAGTTGTGGTTTCTTATATACCTTGTCTTCTGCTGAAGGTGAGAGGAGAGACTGTTGATACTGAGTTGAACCTTCGAAGGAGGGGTGCTTCATACTCCATTCTCTTTTATGCTGCATGGTGTCCATTTTCTAGCAAACTGCGACCAATATTTGGAACTCTCAGCACTATGTACCCTCAGATACATCACTTTACTGTTGAAGAATCTTCTGCTACACCAAGGTTTGTGAATGTTGAAAGTGTTAGCGTTATACTGTTTGTTCAGTGGATTCCTACAGCTCATTGTATTGTTTCTTGCTGTAGCCTGTTTTCAAGATATGGAGTCCGTGGTTTCCCAGCCATTCTTCTTGTAAATGAGACTACGATGGTTCGATATCGGGGTTCAAAAGATCTTAACTCTCTGGTCGATTTCTATAAAGAAACTACAGGTACCATTCTTGTTCACCTTGTTCATGCATACGTAGCTTTATTAAATGATCACAAATTCTTTCAAATATGCTTTACTTGAGACTTAAGAAAATACTATGATTGAGCGTATAGTCACTGGGTTCTCTTTACTGGAACTTTTATAATTATCACTTTGCTATTGTAAATTTATAATTGATTGGGTGCCTTTTAGTTATCACTTTGCTATTGTAAATTATCACTGCTGTGTAATGGTGAATCAGCTGCACCCTTGAATGAATAAGCCTAATGATGCTCCTGACCCGCATGTGGCCATACCACGAATTCAATCTTACTATGATGTTTTACCCTTTGAGGTCTTTAAATGATTGATGCTTATGTGGACACCAGCAACATGGTGTAATAGTTTGTGGGGCAATTGGGCATGGTCAATAACTCCAATTTCCAAACAACTTAAATGTGGCAATTGGGATACGTTTGTGGATAATTATATCATTGGTTTGCTTATAGTACCCGAAAACATATTTTTGAAGGGTGATTTCCTGCTGCAGGTCTCGATCCAATTGCATATATTGATGTTGTTGAACAAGAGAGCACAGGAAGCTTGAGCTCAGTTATGCCATGGGATCGTTCTCTTCGTGAAATGGCCAAAGATGAGATGTATTTGTTAGTTGCAGTTCTTTTTATTATCGTGAAGGTTGTAGCACACTTCATACCTGTTGTCATGTCTCATCTAAGAGCTTTCTTAGTTGTTCGTGTCCAAAACTTGAACCTAGGGATCCGTAGGGGATCAAACCAGCTCCTGGAACGAGCCTTGAATGTTCTTGATGTAAGGAGGCTTTGGAGCAAGCTGAGGCTGAGCAATAAGGCAACAGACTTGAGGAAGGGAGCAAGTAATGCCCGAGCTTGGGCTTCCTCATTTCCTTCTGTTTCACTGGGTGAACCTTCATCTTCAAGACAAGCTTAGCCATCTTAGAGATGTTTGTTAGGGTAGCTGCTCACATGTTTCCGTGCAAAACCATTTAATCTTTGCTCCCCACTGTTTCTGTGCAGTCAGGAAGGGGGGAAAACCTTGCATGCATGTAAATTTTGAGGAAATCATGTGCTGTTGTATATTAGGAATACCTTTGCATTTGCTGGTGCGACGCCTAATCTTCCTGTCTATTAACCAGAGTGTTTATTTGGCAATGTATCATGAACTTGTAGGGTTTTTTTTTTTAGAATTTCTCTCTTGTTTGTGGTGCTGTTGTACTTTACACTGTACTCTTCATTAAAGAACTTGGTTTCACTTCGTTATTATACTCCAATTTGAAGAGCTTGAAGCTTAGTCCCTACGCTGCAGAACTCAATAGGTCTTTAGTTTTAGGTCACTCATTCACTATAATGTTTTTAAGATACAAGGTCATGTGAAGTCCGAATTGCTCTAATTTTAAGTTCTTTCTTCTGGAAATTTTTTCAGAGTTTTACATCTTTGCGTGCACGTTCCTTCTCGACCATTATTTTTTTTTTGAGAGACTGAAAATTTCTTCTCGACCATTATCATTCGCTATCTATTTTTGAACGAACGCATTCGCTATCTATATATGGTCACATCTCTACTTCGTCTTTGCCAAAGCTTCAGTACGCGGTGCGGGTGTTTCCTGGTGTGTATGCTGTTCTTTTCTCGGTCCATCTTATCCCCCGTTTGACGCGCCTCTGTCAATCTGCTGTACTGTGAATTTTATTTGACGTGCATAAAATATTCTGGAAACGCTCTTGGTACGTCGTACCTTGAGAAGGATGGACACGGATCTGGATTAGGTGGCAGTGGCACCCTAATTTTGACAAGACAAAAAGATGGACACGAATCTGGATTAAGTGACAGTGGCACCCTAACTTTGACAAGACAACTGCTGATAGAGAAAGATCGAATGAGTTTGCTGTGTTGTTTAACCACGACTAGGAAGTAACACGGAGCATGCAGCTATTATATTTTCATGCCATCTCCGGTCGTCCAAACTACTGTTTTGAACTGTAAATTTTACTCTTTACATAGTAAAGTTTAAAATAGTGAGTGAGATAGAAGTGAAATGGTGAGTCTAGTCTCAAAGACTCTTGGACGTAAGTTTTAGCAGTATGGAAAATAAAATATTGTGGAGTATTTTAAGGCAGTCTAAATTGTGAACTATTATAAGGCAGTCGAAATTGGAGTACCTGATAATTCTTTTTTTTTTACCTTTGGACACAGTATTTAAATCGATAATAAAATATTGTGGAGTATTTAAATGGTATTGATTTTGAAATCAATACCATAAAGACCACTTTCTTAATACGAATGAGGCCAAACCTTTCACATTTTTGGCCTGACTGGATCGTACACCGGTACATGGGTTTGAGTAAAAACGAAGGAAGGAAGCAGTCCACTCAAAAAAAAAGTATCCTTCCACTCCTCGTTTTGATTCCTGGGAAGCATGAAGCATCCATTCTTGACCACTCTAGGTATCATCGCTGCAAGCGAACGTCCTACTATATAGATCCCTCATCCAAACTCAACTCGCCCATGAGCACGATCGAGAGCAGAGCGCGTCCGTTTCCATGAACACCATCAGCCTTGACGACTGGGTGGTCCTGCCTGGCCACAGGAGCTCCTTCCTCATGGACGCGGCGGAGTGCAGGCATGGCGTCGGCGGCGGTAGTAAGGACCAGCTCTGGCTCGGGGCCGAGCTGGTCGTGATCGACATGGACCACTTCGGCCCTACGTCGTCGTCGTCTCACCCTCACCCTCCTCCCTGTGACCACTGCGTCCTAGACGAGGAAGCCAAGAAACCGCTCCTGCTACCACCGTCAGAAGACGCCTATGCGTGTGAATGTGATGGTGATCGTCGCATCGCCATTGACGCCGTGCCGGACGAACCAGAGCGAGCGGATCTCGTGGGCGAGGCGACCGAGGTACTGATCTACGAAGCGGAAGAGGAGGAGATGGCTAGGTCCGTCGAAGAGGCCGATCAGGACGACGACGCGCTGCTGGTTGGAGCTGCTGCGCCTGATGGCGGCGTCAGTCTCAGTCAGTGCACTCCGGAGGAGGAGGAGGAGGAGGAGAGCGTCGGCAAGGCTGGCTTTGGCGTGGGGAGCCTGAGACTGAGAGTGAACGGTGTTGGTGGCGCGCTCTGCTCGTTCGGGATTGCAGTTGCAGCCGCCACGCTCTGCTTCTGCGTCTTCCTGATTGGTGGCGGTGGTGGCAAGCAGCAGCAGCAGCAGCAACTGCTGCGCAAGAGGCAGGATCCAGCTCCAGCAGATGTATGCCCGCGATGAGGTTCGTGGCTCTCTTCCCTCGTGTGAAACACGTCACTTGGTCTGGGTGCAGGGAAAGAGAGCGTGGAAGATGTTTTTCGTAGAACATGTTAGCTGTTGGTTGTTACAGATGAAGCGTCCGAATTGAATTTGTGTATACGTGCACGAAGTGAGCCTTTGTACATATGATAGGTTCTCGTTGGCATGTTCTTGATTGAGATATTGCTGATGCATGCAAGTTTCCCTTTCGAGGGCTTCAGGGCATATTTGGCGACTATTTAAAATTAAATAGCAAAGGATTTTTCCCAAATCCCTTGTCAGGGTTTTTGTCAGTGCGTGGCCGAGTGTTCATCGCTGGATGTCTGTCGGTCGGTCGGTTAGCACAGCTCATGGCACCGATGACATTCTTCCCATCGCTCCATCCAATCTCCCGGAAATCCCATCGAAAAATCTGAGAAACAGTCAGGTTAATCGTCCGCGTCAAAAAAGAAAAAAATGTGAGTAAAAAAAAGAAAATCTTGCATCCATGTGCCCTGTCCACCAGACCAGACGACGAAGCCAAGCCAAGCCATAGCCATCCTGGAACAGTGCTCCGCGACAGAGCCTGGGCTGGGACCCGTCCAGGGAGGAGATTGTTGCGACTATAGAACATCGCAGGCTGGATTTCGCTAAAATGGACAGAGAGGCGACAGCTTTGATGGAATAGACTGAGGGCCTGGTTTAGCTTTTTTTTTGACCAGCTTTTTTGAAAATCTGGTTGTGCGAAGAATCTGACTGTAGGGAGAATTTAAGTATCATTACGATTACGTGTGGAGTAGGATAAAGTTATTCATAGGGCTCAGGATCTAGAAAGTGATGTGAAAGGGAAATAGGCTTACACCTTTTTCCTAATTGATTTTGGTGGTTGAATTGCCCAACACAAATAATTGGACTAACTAGTTTGCTCTAGTTTATGAGTTCTACAGGTGCCAAAGGTTCACAACAAACCAATAAAAGGACCAAGAAAAGGTTCAAATAAAAGGAGCAAAAAACAACCGAAGTGTGCCCTGGTCTGGCGCACCGGACTGTCCGGTGTGCCACCGGACAGTGTCCGGTGCACCAGGGAACCCAACTCCAAACTGCTCACCTTCGGTAATTCTGGGAGCCGCTCCGCTATAATTCACCGGACTGTCCGGTGCGCCAGCGGAGCAACGGCTACTTCGCGTCAACGGTCGTCTGCAGAGAGCAGTTAATGCGCTACAGTACGCGCAGAAGTCAGAGCAGAGCCAGAAGGCGCACCGGACACTCTACAGGACCTGTCCGTTGCACCACCGGACTGTCCGGTGGCCCAGATGTCAGAAGCTCCAACGGTCAGAATCCAACGGCCGGGTGACGTGGCTGGCGCACCGGACTGTCCGGTGCGCCATGCGACAGAAGCCCTCACCAACGGTTCTTTTAGTGGTTGGGGCTATAAATACCCCCCAACCACCACACTTCAATGCATCTAAGTTGTTGACGCTTTTTTGGAGCGCTAAATACTCAAGAAGAACCGGCGGCGGTGCTCTCTGGTCAGGCGCGGACGGTCCGCGACCTGGCACAGAGGCTAGGGTTTCCTGCCTGACGGCCGGACGGTCCGCGCCCTGGGGCTGCACGGTCCGCGCGTGCGCAGGGGCGGCGGAAGATCACCGGCGGCGCCTGGATCTCGCTCCCGGAGGGACCCCGTCGGGGAGGAGAGATCCTAGGGGTTGTCTAGGCTCGGGCCGGCCGACCTAGACTCCTCTAATCGGCGTAGAGTCGAAGAGAGGCGAAGAATTTGGGGATTGAGAGGCTAAACTAGAACTAGACTAGAACTACTCCTAATTGTACTGGAAATAAATGCGAATAGAAGTTGTATTGATTCGATTGATAATTACAAATCGGCCGTAGACCTCTCTTTTTATAGAGGAGGGGGGCTGGATGTGGGGGATAGATATCCCCCGGGTCCACTAAAAGAGTAAAAGACCTCACGAAAGGCCCAAGGGCCCGATAAATCGTAAGGTCATTCTTTCGTGGGCCTGGGGAGAGACAACCAGTAAAGCAGATCGACATGAGGCCGGATTGGTGCAAACCCGGACGACCCACAACGTCGAGCGAGTGACCACAACAGAGATCCGACTTTCCCGCGTTGGAGCCCCCATGCAGCGGAGCCATGCGAGGATAAGTCGGCAGGGCTACAGGGAGATAAACTCAAGCGGTTCACTATATTTTAGCTACACATTGTTATCATATCCACATGTATTGCCCCACGGTCGAGTATATAAGGCCTAGGGGGCACCCCTTCAGAACGATCGACCCTATAATGTAGCCACCCACACCAACTCTTTGTATTCTCAATCCAGAGAGCTCTCTTGTAACCATGATTCACCAAGCATACTCACCAGGACGTAGGGTGTTACGCATCTCTAAGCGGCCCGAACCTGTAAACCTTGTCCACTGTCCCTCGTGCAATCGGCATGAACCATTTTGCTACAGTTGTCGACACCGTCCTACTCCTAAAAACACCTTGAGAGGCAACCCCGGGTGTGCGGTCGGACCCAAAACACCGACAGCTGGCGCGCCAGGTAGGGGGTGTGTCGACGATCCAAGCTAGCTCAATGGCCGTCACCTTCCACAGCAAGATCACCCTGCGTCCCGGATCCATATTCTGCTTCGGAACAATCTCATCCGTAGCGGATGAAGAGGGAACTCTACACCGCATTGCGGATCCGCCGGAAAAGAAGTCTCCTCCAACAAACTCCGAAAATGCCGGAGAAGCGCAACCTCCAGCTCTCCGGAAAAAGATCGTCTCCGGAAAGTCGGGGGCCGAGGGCCCGCTGACCCGGAGAACTCCACTGTCTACTTCCCCGACAAAAGAATGGACACAGATCGCGAGGAAGAAGGAGACCAAGGGGAAGCAAGTTGTTCTTTCCGTTCCTCCGCCCTCAAAGGAGAACGGAAAGAAGGTCGCCACGACAGCAGCGCCATTCTACCCCGATGTCCTCTTCATTGGGAGAGTGGAGTCGCCTACCGTCTCCGACGACGAGCCGACCGCACCCGGAGAAGAACCGCCTCAACGAGAATCCCGCCGACGGAGGAACCGGCGTAGGAACATTCGACGACATCACACGGACGGAGAACGGGATCCGGAGCAACCTGTCTCGCGAGACGAGGTCTCGGAGATAGGAGAAACTCTGGAAGAACGCGTCTTCAGAGAACGAAGGAACTCCCGACGACGTGATCGCCGCTGGGCTCAGGAACAAGCCGAGCAAGTTGCAAGACAACGCCGGGAGAATCCATTCTTCGGGCACCTGAACCCCGACTTTGCCCGAGCCATGAACACGCCGAGCGAAGTCGGAGGAGTATTAGCTCGGATAGCTGATGGACTCCCTCGAACTCCCGACGCCGAGGGCTACCGACGACTGTTCACCCAGGCAGCCAACCATCTTCTACCGCTCACTCACCCGCCGAACGATCTACGACACGCCATCAACAGTCGTCGGGATGCGCGAAGCTCCATCAATGCTTCGCGTGAACGGCGGCATGAGAACGAGATCCGCCGTCGGGAGGAGTACGACAGGGATCATGGCATCTCAGCTCGGAGCCAGGCCACCAGAACTGAGTCGGCAACGGCCTCAACTGGCGGTACCACCCGGGGACGGTCGAGGAACCACAACAATTACTCCCCTCCCCGGGACAGACATCATCCCCGACGACAGGAGGACACATGCGGAGTGTCTGCTCTTACTCCGCGCCTTAGGGCCATCCAATGGCCTCCCAACTTCAAGGTATCCAATGTCGACAAATATGAACCTAAGCAGGATCCAGAGGGTTGGCTAGCCGTCTACACCACCGCTGCTCGAGATGCCGGGGCATCCGAAGACGTGATGACCGCGTATTTACCCATTGTCCTTGGGCAAGACGCGCTGCAATGGCTGCGACATCTACCCCGACACTGCATCGACGACTGGGGCGACTTCAGTCGACGCTTCACCGCCAACTTCCAGTCCCTCTCCGACAAACCGGCGCAACCATGGGACCTCAAATCCATCAAGCAACGGGGGGACGAGACTCTCCGGTCGTACCTCAAAAGGTTCCAGACCATGAGAAATCGTATCCCCGAGGTCACGGAGGCGGCCGTGATCGAGGACTTCTATAGAGGATCCAATGACTCGGCTTTCGTCCGAGCCATACTACAGAAGGCGTCGACTACTTCCAAGGAGCTGTTCCGGGAAGCCGACCTCTACATCACTGCCGACGAGCAGGCCTAGGACCTCATCGGAGGAGCAAAGCCCGCACCGGCAGCACCACGACGCGACGCGAACCAGCAACTCGACAAACGCTGGGAGAAGAGGCCTCGCAAAGAAGTGCACGCCGCCGGACCACCTGCCTCTCGCGCCCGAGGAGGACCTCGTGGAGGCGAGCGCACGCTGGACGACATCCTCGACGCCCAGTGCCCGTACCACAAAGACATGCGCCACACTCTTCGTAACTGCTGGGACTTCAAGCACTCCGTCGGGCACGGCCGACCCTTCCAACCTCTACCTCCTCCTCCGCCGAAGGGAGGACCAGATGAACCACGACAACCCCATCAGCAGGAGGAGGGAGGAGGAGGAGCTTTCCCGCGCGTTGACAGGGAGGTCAACGTCATTTTCGGTGGACACGGGTCGCAGGAGAACAAAAGGCAACAAAAGCTCAACGACCGCCAGATACTGGTGGCAACCACCAGTCCTCCCGCCCCATACCGGTGGTCGGACTACCCGATCACCTTCACTCGGGAAGATCAATGGCTCAACTTCGACCATCCAGGCAAATACCCGCTCCTCGTCGATCCGGTGATCCGAGAGAGCCGGGTGAAGAAGGTGCTAGTGGACGGGGGGAGCAGCATCAACGTCACCTTCCCCCGGACACTCCAAGGCTTGGGAGTTCACCTCAAAGAGCTCCACGAGTCGGACACTCCTTTCTTCGGCATCGTGCCAACAGAAGGGGAATACCCGCTGGGCCACATCTACATGCCGGTCACCTTTGGAACTCCGGAGAACTACAGAACCGAGTTCCTGAGGTTCAAAGTGGCGAACTTCGACTACAGGTACAACGCCATCATCGGGAGGCCGGGATTGGCCAAATTCATGGCCATTCCACATTACACATACATGATACTAAAGATGCCAGGACCGCAAGGAATCATAACTGTGCGCGCCGACTTCCAAGGCGCCGCAGAGTGTTTCCGAGTGGCCATTCAAGCAGCCCTCACCACCAAGCCGTCGACGGTCTCTTCAGCACAGGCGAACTCTAAGCCTAAGGAGGACCTCGCGGTACCGGCAAATGAAGCTCAGGCCACGACCTCTATGCGGCCAACTGAAGAAAACAAGAGGATCAACCTGGGGTTCGCTGATGAACGCAAGAATGCCGTCATCAGCTCCAGCTTGGACGACAAATAGGAAAGCGCGCTCGTCCAGTTTCTGCAAGATAACCGAGATGTATTCGCATGGCAACCTGCGGATATGCCGGGAGTCCCAAGAGAACTGGCCGAGCACAAACTGAAGGTCTATCCCCAGGCAAGGCCGATTCAGCAAAAGCTACGTCGTTTCACGCCCGACAAGAGAGAGGCCATTCGCGCCGAGTTAGCTCGCTTGGTCGCGGCTGGATTTATTAGAGAGGTGTTACACCCCGAATGGTTAGCCAACCCTGTTCTTGTACTCAAAAAGAATAAAGTGGATTGGCGCATGTGCGTCGACTATACTGATCTCAACAAACACTGTCCGAAGGATCTCTTCAGGCTCCCAAGGATAGATCAGGTGGTGGACTCCAACGCTGGATGTTCTGTGTTGTCTTTCTTGGATTGCTATTCCGGATACCACCAGATTAGTTTGGCGAAGGAAGATGAGGAAAAAACGGTGTTCATCACTCCGTTTGGTGCTTTCTGTTATACCTCCATGCCATTCGGCCTCAAAAACGCTGGAGCGACTTATCAGAGAGCCATCCAAACGTGCTTAGCCGATCACTGGGACAAGCATGTGGAGGCCTACGTAGATGATGTGGTAATCAAAACGGAGAATTCGGAAAACTTCATCGAAGACTTACAGCTGGTTTTCAACAGTCTGAGACGATATAGATGGAAGCTTAATCCCGAAAAATGTGTCTTCGGGGTACCAGCAGGAAAGTTACTCGGGTTTATTGTCAGCCACCGGGGAATTGAGGCTAATCCGGATAAAATTGAAGCTATCATGAAGATGGAAGCACCTCGATCACAAAAGAAGGTTCAGCGACTTACTAGATGTATGGCAGCTCTGAGCAGATTTATATCCAGGCTGGGGGAGAAAGGTTTGCCGTTTTACAAGCTACTCAAGAAGGTGGATAAGTTTCAGTGGACTTCAGAAGCACAGGAAGCTCTAGATCCACTAAAGAGATTCTTAACAACACCACCAGTACTGAAGCCACCCCGACGAGCTACGTCAACTCAACCAGCTGAAGATCTGCTACTGTATATCTCTTGCACGACTCACGTGGTAAGCACCGCGTTGGTAGTCGAGCGAGCAGAAGAAGGACATGCCTACCCAATGCAACATCCTGTTTACTTCATCAATGAAGTTCTGGGCCCCTCAAAGAAAAAGTATCCTCAAGTTCAGAAGCTATTATACGCAGTACTTCTAACTGCCCGCAAGCTACGTCACTACTTTGATGACCACAAAGTCATAGTAGTCACTGGTTTTCCAATAGGGGATATTCTTCATAACAAGGAGGCCATTGGCCGAATAGCCAAGTGGGCTTGTGAGCTGGGATCTCATGACATCGAGTTCCGACCTTGCACTGCCATCAAAACTCAAGCACTGGTTGATTTCGTATCAGAGTGGACTAAACAGCAAGTACCAGATAACCCAGAGACTGCAGAAGTATGGCAAATGTATTTTGATGGCTCGCTGAAGCTGCAGGGAGCAGGAGCAGGGATTCTCTTCACCGCACCTAGAGGCGAGCACCTCAAATACGCCCTCCAGTTGCTATTTCCGGCCTCCAACAATGCAGCCGAGTATGAAGCTTTGATCATTGGATTGAACATCGCCATATCGTTGGGCATCAAGAGATTGATGGTATACGGAGACTCTCTGGTAGTCATTAGCAAGATAAACAAAGAGTGGGATTGTTCAAGCGATTCAATGGGAAAATACTGCACTGCCGTCCGAAAGCTGGAAGATAAATTTGAGGGTCTTGAGTTTCATCATGTAGAAAGAGATTGGAACACAGCAGTCGATGTACTGTCCAATCTAGGATCCAGTCGAACTCAGGTCCCACCCGGAGTCTTTGTGCAAGAAATTCTACAACCAAGTATCTCAATGGATCAAGCAGAAAAGTGCAACATTATAGATCAACCTGAGTCAGACTCTGATGACTGGAGAAGGCCAATTATCAAGTACATAAAGAATGAAGAAGAACCAGATGACAAGAACTCAGCCGAGCGCATTGCCAGACAGTCGGCTCACTACACACTCATTGGGGAGACATTGTACAGAAGGGGTGCGTCGGGCGTCCTCATGAAGTGCATTCCCTCATCTGCTGGGAAGCAACTTCTGGAGGAGGTCCATGCTGGGCAATGTGGAATACATGCAGCCTCCAGAACACTAGTCGGGAAGGTCTTCAGGTCAGGATTCTATTGGCCAACAGCAAAGAATGATGCAGCAGAATTAATTCAGAGGTGCGAAGCTTGCCAATACTTGTCAAAGCAACAACATCTGCCAGCACAGCAATTGCAGACCATACCAGTAACTTGGCCTTTCGCATGCTGGGGACTGGATATGATTGGACCTTTCAAGAAAGCTCAAGGAGGATACACTCATATATTGGTAGCAATCGACAAATTCACTAAATGGATAGAGTTCAAGCCCATTGCTTCTTTAACCTCTGCTAAGGCCGTGGAATTCATACAAGACATAATATTCAGATTCGGGATACCAAACAGCATCATAACTGACTTAGGATCCAACTTCACAAGTTCAGAGTTCTTCGACTTCTGCGAGCAAAAGAGCATTCAGATCAAATATGCATCTGTAGCACACCCAAGAGCCAACGGACAGGTTGAGCGAGCTAACGGGATGATACTAGAGGCACTCAGGAAAAAGGTCTTCGATAAGAATGAAAAATTCGCAGAAAAGTGGATAAGGGAGTTGCCCTATGTCGTTTGGAGCCTAAGAACCCAACCTAGCCGAGCTCTGCATGGAAACACTCCTTTCTTCATGGTCTATGGGTCGGAGGCAGTGCTACCCGCTGATCTCAAGTTTGGGGCGCCAAGGTTGATCTTCGAAAACATAGCAGAAGTCGAGGCCACCAGGCTGGAGGACATTGATACACTTGAGGAAGAACGGCTGAATGCGGTAATCCAATCAGCACGGTACCAGCAGACTCTAAGACGCTATCACGACAAGGCTGTGCGACAGCGATCCTTCTCAATAGGAGATCTCGTCCTCCGCCGAATTCTAACGGGGGAGGGACGGCACAAGTTATCGCCCTTATGGGAAGGACCCTTCATAGTAGCAGAAGTCACTCAGCCCGGATCATATCGCCTCACTCAGATGGATGGCACAGAAGTCGGGAACTCCTGGAACATAGAACACCTTAGGAAGTTTTATCCCTAGCTGTATCTCAAAAAGCTATCGGGACGATGATGTATTCTGTAAAGTAGAAATATGTCATCAATAAAAAAGGGGGTTTCAAAGATACTCAATTTGTTCACGACTGACTTGTATTCTTACTCGGGGTGACCACTATGCCCTGCTAACGGAGCAATCGGCTTAAGTCGGAAACGACTTGAGGCGGTGCGACATGCTCACGCTTACTTAACCCGGGGTGACCACTATGCCCTGCTAACGGAGCAATCGGCTTAAGTCGGCAACGACTTAAGGCGGTGCGACATGCTCATGCTTACTTAACTCGGGGTGACCACTATGCCCTGCTAACGGAGCAATCGGCTTAAGTCGGAAACGACTTGAGGCGGTGCGACATGCTCACGCTTACTTAACCCGGGGTGACCACTATGCCCTGCTAACGGAGCAATCGACTTAAGTCGGCAACGACTTAAGGCGGTGCGACATGCTCATGCTTACTTAACTCGGGGTGACCTGAGAGCACCTAGAGGGGGGGTGAATAGGTGATCCTGTGAAACTTGAAAACTTAAGCCACAAAACTTGGTTAATCGTTAGCACAATAATTGCCAAGTGGCTAAAGAGAAATCCTCAACAAAACACAATAACCAACAAGGATCAATCACAGAGATGGCACAGTGGTTATCCCGTGGTTCGGCCAAGACCAACGCTTGCCTACTCCACGTTGTGGCGTCCCAACGGACGAGGGTTGCAATCAACCCCTCTCAAGCGGTCCAAAGACCCACTTGAATACCATGGTGTTTTGCTTGCTTTTTCTCAATCCCGTTTGCGAGGAATCTCCACAACTTGGAGCCTCTCGCCCTTACACTTGAAATTCACAAAGAACACGGAGCAAGGGAGGGATTAGCAACGCACACAAGACACAAGAATCAAAGTGTCAACACGCACACAAGTCGCAACAAGAGCTCGCAACACAACTCAATGAGTTCACAACTCCACTAGAGCTGTATATGCTATCACAATGAAACGAATACGCGAAATCGATGTCTTGGTGCTTAGGAATGTTGTAGGAATGCTTGGTGTACTCCTCCATGCGCCTAGGGGTCCCTTTTATAGCCCCAAGGCAGCTAGGAGCCGTTGAGAGCATTCTAGGAAGGCTGATCTTGCCTTCTGTCGACTGGCGCACCGGACAGTCCGGTGCACACCGGACACTGTCCGGTGCCCGATTTCTTTCCAAAAATGGCGCAGTCGACCGGTGGCAGCCTGAGAGCCGTTGGCGCACCGGACATGTCCGGTGCACACCGGACAGTCCGGTGCCCCCTTCTAGCCGTTGGCTCGGCCACGTGTCCCGCGCAGATCGCGCGGCCAACCGTTGGCCCTGCCGACCGTTGGCTCACCGGACAGTCCGGTGAATTATAGCCGTACGTCGACGATGAATTCCCGAGAGCGACGAGTTCGCCTGTGAACGGCCCACCGAACAGTCCGGTGCACCACCGGACAGTCCGGTGAATTATAGTCGTACACCGCCGTCGAAGTCCCGAGAGTAGCCTTTTCCCTCGAGCCAGCCTGGCGCACCGGACACTGTCCGGTGCACCACCGGACAGTCCGGTGCACCCAGACTGAGCAGACTTTGGCTGCTCGAGCCATCTCTTCTCCAACTCGATTTTTTCTGTTTCCAGCACTTAGACACAATACATTAGTCCATAAAACAATGTACTAAGTCTGAGAAACATACCTTTATCCTTGATTTGTACTTTGTCCACCTTTTTACAATTAGACACTTGTGTTGGACACAAAATCACCAAAATACTTAGAAATGGCCCAAGGGCGCATTTCCCTTTCAATCTCCCCCTTTTTGGTGATTTATGCCAACACAACATAAAGCTAGTAGAACAAGTACAAAATCAATTCAAATAAGAACTCAAATTGTTTTGATTCAGATTTGACATATATGGATCACTCTTTGCCACCACTTGGTTTGTTTTTGCAAATCAAACTCAAATTTCTATCTCTAAGTCAAACACACATGTTAAGACATAAAGAGAGTCATTCCAAGAGGAATTGATTCAAGATTTCAAAAACTCCCCCTTTTTCCCATAATCAATACTTCTCCCCACAAGAAGCCAACTTTTGACAAGAGAGACAATAAAAGAGTTTTGACAAACCAAAAGCTCTATTCTACTATTTTCAAAATCTCTCAAGTGGTAGCTGATCCATTTATCGCTTTGGTCTTTATTTTCTCCCCCTTTGGCATCAAGCACCAAAACGGGATCAATCTTGGCCCTTTAACCCCATTGCCTCACCAAAATCTTCAAATAAGAGCAAATAGGCAATAAGAGTATAAAGATGAACTTGGAAAAGTTACTCTTTTCATCGGAGTGCAGTGGAAGTCTTGCATGGTCCAAGTCCACCTTTTCCCTTTCAATCCTCCTTGAAGACTAAAACAACCAAACTCAAGTACATGGTTAGTCTCAAAGGGTCAAGTTGTAGCACAGCTCCCCCTAAATATGTGCATCACTTGCAAAAAGGACTTGTGAGGTCCAGGGAGTGTTTGTACAACTTGAGCACCACAATAAGCAACACAATGCAGAATGAACATGATCAAAGGCATAAACACATGTATGCTACAATTCAATCCAAGTTCCACGAATCTAAGATATTGAGCTCACTACGCAGCCTGCAAAAGGTCTTCTCATCTAGAGGCTTGGTAAAGATATCGGCTAGCTGGTTCTCGGTGCTAACATGAAACACTTCGATATATCCCCCTTTTGCTGGTGGTCTCTCAAAAAGTGATGTCGGATGTCAATGTGCTTTGTGCGGCTGTGCTCAACAGGATTTTCCGCTATTCGGATAGCACTCTCATTGTCACATAGGAGTGGGACTTTGCTCAGATTGTAGCCAAAGTCCCGGAGGGTTTGCCTCATCCAAAGCAGTTGCGCACAACACTGTCCTGCGGCAACATACTCGGCCTCAGCGGTGGATAGGGGAACGAAAGTTTGTTTCTTAGAGTTCCACGACACCAGGGACCTTCCTAAGAATTGGCACGTCCCCGATGTACTCTTCCTATCGACCTTACATCCAGCATAATCGGAATCTGAGTACCCAATCAGGTCAAAGTTAGACCCCTTTGGATACCAGATCCCGAAGCAAGGCGTAGCTACTAAATATCGAAGAATTCGCTTCACAGCCACTAAGTGACACTCCTTAGGATCGGATTGAAGTCTAGCACACATGCATACGCTAAGCATAATATCCGGTCTACTAGCACATAAATAAAGCAAAGAACCTATCATGGACTGGTATGCTTTTTGATCAACGGACTTACCTCCTTTGTTGAGGTCGGTGTGTCCGTCAGTTCCCATCGGCGTCTTTGCGGGCTTGGCGTCCTTCATCCCAAACCGCTTGAGCAAGTCTTGCGTGTACTTCGTTTGGGAGATGAAAGTGTCGTCCTTGAGTTGCTTCACTTGAAACCCAAGGAAGTAGTTCAACTCGCCCATCATCGACATCTCGAATTTCTGCGTCATCACCCTACTAAACTCTTCACACGACTTTTGATTAGTAGAACCAAATATTATGTCATCGACATAAATTTGGCACACAAAAAGATCACCATCGCAAGTCTTAGTAAAAAGAGTTGGATCGGCTTTCCCAACCTTGAAAGCATTAGCAATTAAAAAGTCTCTAAGGCATTCATACCATGCTCTTGGGGCTTGCTTAAGTCCATAGAGCGCCTTAGAGAGCTTACACACGTGGTCAGGGTACCGTTCATCCTCGAAGCCAGGGGGTTGCTCTACGTACACCTCCTCCTTGATCGGTCCGTTGAGGAAGGCACTCTTCACATCCATTTGGTACAACCTGAAAGAATGGTGAGCGGCATATGCTAGCAAAATACGAATTGATTCTAGCCTAGCCACAGGAGCAAAAGTCTCCTCAAAGTCCAAACCTGCGACTTGGGCATAACCTTTTGCCACAAGTCGAGCCTTGTTCCTTGTCACCACCCCGTGCTCGTCCTATTTGTTGCGGAATACCCACTTGGTTCCCACAACATTTTGCTTGGGACGAGGCACCAGCGTCCAAACTTCATTGCGCTTGAAGTTGTTGAGTTCCTCCTGCATGGCCAACACCCAGTCCGGATCTAGCAAGGCCTCTTCTACCCTGAAAGGCTCAATAGAAGAGACAAAAGAGTAATTTTCACAAAAATTAACTAATCTTGAACGAGTAGTTACTCCCTTGCTAATATCACCCAATATCTGGTCGACGGGATGATCCCTTTGAATCGTCGCTCGAACTTGGGTTGGAGGTGCTTGAGGTGCTTCTTCCTCTTCGACTTGAACATCCTGTGCTCCCCCTTGATCATGCGCCTCCACTTGAGGTACCTGTTCGTCATCTTGGGTTGGGGGATGCACCATAGTTGAGGAAGATGGTTGATCTTGCTCCAAATGTTCCTGAGGCCGTACATCTCCAATTGCCATGGTGCGTATTGCGGCCGTTGGAACGTCTTCTTCATCTACATCATCAAGATCAACAACTTGCTCTCTTGGAGAGCCATTAGTCTCATCAAATACAACGTCGCTAGAGACTTCAACCAAACTCGATGATTTGTTGAAGACCCTATACGCCTTTGTATTTGAATCATAACCTAATAGAAACCCTTCTACAGCTTTGGGAGCAAATTTGGAATTCCTACCCTTCTTCACTAGAATGTAGCATTTACTCCCAAAACACGAAAGTACAATACATTGGGTTTGTTACCAGTTAGCAGCTCATATGAAGTCTTCTTGAGGAGGCGGTGAAGGTAGACCCGGTTGATGGCGTGGCAAGCCGTGTTCACGGCTTCCGACCAAAAGTGCTCGGGGGTCTTGAACTCTCCAAGCATAGTCCTCGCCATATTGATGAGCGTCCTGTTCTTCCTCTCTATCACACCATTTTGCTGAGGTGTGTAGGGAGCGGAGAACTCGTGCTTGATCCCCTCCTCCTCAAGGAACTCCTCCACTTGAAGATTCTTGAATTCGGACCCGTTGTCGCTCCTTATCTTCTTCACCTTGAGCTCAAACTCATTTTGAGCTCTCCTTAGGAAGCGCTTGAGGGTCCCTTGGGTTTCAGACTTATCCTGCAAAAAGAACACCCAAGTGAAGCGGGAAAAGTCATCAACAATAACTAGACCATACTTACTTCCTCCTATGCTCAGATAGGCGACGGGTCCGAAGAGGTCCATATGCAGCAGCTCCAGAGGTCTTGACGTGGTCATTACATTCTTGCTGTGATGTGCTCCTCCCACTTGTTTACCTGCTTGACAAGCTGCACAAGGTCTATCTTTTTCGAAATGAACATTGGTTAGACCTATCACGTGTTCTCCCTTTAGAAGCTTGTGGAGGTTCTTCATCCCCACATGTGCTAAGCGGCGATGCCACAACCAGCCCATGCAAGTCTTAGCCATTAAGCATGCATCTAGACCGGCCTCTTCTTTTGCAAAATCAACTAAGTAAAGTTTGTTGTCTAGTACACCCTTAAAAGCTAGTGAACCATCACATCTTCTAAAGACGGACACATCTACATTTGTAAATAAACAATTATATCCCATATTACATAATTGACTAACAGATAGTAAATTATATCCAAGACACTCAACTAAAAACACATTAGAGATAGAATGCTCATTTGATATTGCAATCTTGCCTAAACCTTTCACCTTGCCTTGGTTCCCATCACCGAATATGATTGAATCTTGGGAATCCTTATTCTTGACGTAGGAGGTGAACATCTTCTTCTCCCTCGTCATATGGTTTGTGCATCCGCTGTCGATAATCCAACTTGAACCCCCAGATGCATAAACCTGCAAGGCAAATTTAGGCTTGGGTCTTAGGTACCCAACTCTTGTTGGGTCCTACAAGGTTAGTCACAATTTCCTTAGGGACCCAAATGCAAGTTTTATCACCCTTGCATTTTGCCCCTAATTTCCTAGCAACTATCTTCCTATCCTTTCTACAAATAGCAAAGGAAGCATTCAAAGCATGATAAATTGTAGAGGGACCATTCATAACTTTCCTAGGAGCATGAACAAAATTCTTTCTAGGCACATGATGAATATTTTTCCTAGGCATATCTCTACAATGCATATAGGAAGAACTGGAAGCATACATAGCATAAGAATCACAGGCATGTGAATCAAAAGCATTACAACTCCTATGAGACTGTCTTCTATCATTGTACATAAAAGCATGGTTCTTTTTAGTACTACTTGCCATAGGGGCCTTCCCTTTCTGCTTGGCAGAGATGGGAGCCTTATGGCTTGTTAAGTTCTTGGCTTTGAGAGCACCTAGAGGGGGGGGGGGTGAATAGGTGATCCTGTGAAAACTTAAAACTTAAGCCACAAAAACTTGTTAATTGTTAGCACAATAATTGCCAAGTGGCTAAAGAGAAGTCTCAACAAAACACAATACCACAAGAGATCAAGCACAGAGGTGACACAGAGGTTTATCCCGTGGTTCGGCCAAGACCAACGCTTGCCTACTCCATGTTGTGGCGTCCCAACGGACGAGGGTTGCAATCAACCCCTCTCAAGCGGTCCAAAAACCCACTTGAATACTACGGTGTTTTGTTTTGTCTTTCACTATCCCGTTTGCAAGGAATCTCCACAAATTGGAGTCTCTTGCCCTTACAAGTATATGATCACAAAAAGCACAGAGTAAGGGAGGGGAGCAACACACACAAAACCACAGCAAAATGCGCACACACACGGCCAAGAATCGAGCTCACAAGACTATCTCAAAGTTCTCACTAGAACGGAGCTCGAATCACTTAGAATGACAAACGAATGCGCAAAGACTGAGTGTGGATGATCAAGAATGCTCAAAGGTTGCTTGTGTGTCTCCTCCATGCGCCTAGGGGCCCCTTTTATAGCCCCAAGGCAGCTAGGAGCCGTTGAGAGCAAATCCGGAAGGCCATCCTTGCCTTCTGTCGTCGGGGGCACCGGACAGTCCGGTGCACACCGAACACTGTCCGGTGCCCGATTTGTTTCCTTAAACAGCGAAGCCGACCGTTGCAGACCGTTGGCAGATCTGGAGCCGTTGGCGCACCGGACATGTCCGGTGCACACCGGACAGTCCGGTGACATCTTCCGACCGTTGGCTCCGCCACGTGTCCCGCGCAGATTGCGCAGCCGACCGTTGGCCCGGCCGACCGTTGGCTCACCGGACAGTCCGGTGCACACCGGACAGTCCAGTGAATTTTAGCCGTACGCCGTCGGCGAATTCCCGAGAGCGGCCACTTCGCGCGGAGTCAGCCTGGCGCACCGGACACTGTCCGGTGCACACCGGACAGTCCGGTGCTCCAGACCGAACTGGGTCTTAGCTGTACACAGCCAAGTCTTTTCTCCTCTTTTCTTTTCTTCTTCTTTCTGTTTCTAACACTTAGACAAGTATATTAGTACACAAAACCAATGTACTAAGGCTTAGAAACATACCTTTACTTCATGATTTGCACCTTGTTCATCCATGGACATAAATTCACAATTAAGCACATGTGTTGGCACTCAATCACCAAAATACTTAGAAATGGCCCAAGGGCACATTTCCCTTTCAATCTCCCCCTTTTTGGTGATTTATGCCAACACAACATAAAGCAACTAGAACAAGTGCAAACTCACTTCAAATAAAACTTAAATTTATTTTGAATCAATTTTGGCATATATGGATCATCCTTTGCCACCACTTGGTTTGTTTTTGCAAATCAAACTCAAATCTCTATCTCTAAGTTAAACACACATGTTGAAGCATAAAGAGAGTCATTCCAAAAGAGATTGATCAAAGATTTCAAAAACTCCCCCTTTTTCCCATAATTACTACTTCTCCCCACAAGAAGCCAACTTTGATAAGAGAGACAACAAAAAGAGTTTTGACAAACCAAAAGCTCTACTCTACTATTTTCAAATTTCTCAAGTGGTAGCTGATCCATTTATTGCTTTGGCCTTTATTTTCTCCCCCTTTGGCATCAAGCACCAAAACGGGATCAATTTTGGCCCTTTAACCCCATTGCCTCACCAAAATCTTCAATTAAGAGCAAATGGCAATAAGAGTTAATGAGATGGACTTGGAATAAGTTACCCTCTCATCGGAGTGCAGTGGAAGTCTTTCATGGTCCAAGTCCACCTTTTCCCTTTCCATTCTCCTTTGACACTAAAACAAGTAAACTCAAGCATATGGTTAGTCTCAAAGGGTCAAGTTGTAACACATCTCCCCCTAAATATGTGCATCACTTTGCAACGGACTTGTGAGGTCCAGGGAGTGTTTGTACAACTTGAGCACCATAATAAGCAACAAAATGCAGAATGAACATGATCAAAGGCATAAATACATGTATGCTACAATTCAATCCAAGTTCCGCGAATCTAAGACATTTAGCTCACTACGCAACCTGCAAAAGGTCTTCTCATCTAAAGGCTTGGTAAAGATATCGGCTAGCTGGTTCTCGGTGCTAACATAAAACACTTCGATATCTCCCTTTTGCTGGTGGTCTCTCAAAAAGTGATGCCGGATGTCAATGTGCTTTGTGCGGCTGTGCTCAACAGGATTTTCCGCTATTCGGATAGCACTCTCATTGTCACATAGGAGTGGGACTTTGCTCAGATTGTAGCCAAAGTCCCTGAGGGTTTGCCTCATCCAAAGTAGTTGCGCACAACACTGTCCTGCGGCAACGTACTCGGCCTCAGCGGTGGATAGGGCAACGGATGTTTGTTTCTTAGAGTTCCATGACACCAGGGACCTTCCTAAGAATTGGCACGTCCCCGATGTACTCTTCCTATCGACCTTACATCCAGCATAGTCGAAATCTGAGTACCCAATCAAGTCAAAGTTAGACCCCTTTGGATACCAGATCCCGAAGCAAGGCGTAGCGACTAAATATCTAAGAATTCGCTTCACAGCCACTAAGTGACACTCCTTAGGATCGGATTGAAATCTAGCACACATGCATACGCTAAGCATAATATCCGATCTACTAGCACATAGATAAAGTAAAGATCCTATCATTGACCGGTATGCTTTTTGATCAACGGACTTACCTCCTTTGTTGAGGTCGGTGTGTCCGTCGGTTCCCATCGGAGTCTTTGCGGGCTTGGCGTCCTTCATCCCAAACCGCTTTAGCAGATCTTGCGTGTACTTCGTTTGGGAGATGAAGGTGCCGTCCTTGAGTTGCTTCACTTGGAAACCAAGGAAGTAGTTCAACTCGCCCATCATCGACATCTCGAATTTCTGCGTCATCACCCTGCTAAACTCTTCACAAGACTTTTGGTTAGTAGAACCAAATATTATGTCATCGACATAAATTTGGCACACAAACAAATCGCCATCACAAGTCTTAGTGAAAAGAGTTGGATCGGCTTTCCCAACCTTGAAAGCATTAGCAATTAAGAAATCTCTAAGGCATTCATACCATGCTCTTGGGGCTTGTTTAAGTCCATAGAGCGCCTTAGAGAGCTTACACACGTGGTCGGGGTACCGCTCATCCTCGAAGCCAGGGGGTTGCTCCACGTACACCTCCTCCTTTATTGGCCCGTTGAGGAAAGCGCTCATCACATCCATTTGGTACAACCTGAAAGAATGGTGAGCGGCATACGCTAGCAAGATACGAATGGACTCTAGCCTAGCCACAGGAGCAAAAGTCTCCTCAAAGTCCAAACCTGCGACTTGGGCATAACCTTTTGCCACAAGTCGAGCCTTGTTCCTTGTCACCACTCCGTGCTTGTCTTGTTTGTTGCGGAACACCCACTTGGTTCCCACAACATTTTGCTTGGGACGAGGCACCAGCGTCCAAACTTCATTGCGCTTGAAGTTGTTAAGTTCCTCCTGCATGGCCAACACCCAATCCGGATCTAGCAAGGCCTCCTCTACCCTGAAAGGCTCAATAGAGGAGACAAAAGAGTAATGTTCACAAAAATTAACTAGTCGAGACCGAGTAGTTACTCCCTTGCTTATGTCACCCAGAATTTGGTCGACGGGATGATCCCTTTGAATCATCGCTCGAACTTGGGTTGGAGGTGCCGGTTGCGCTTCTTCCTCCATCACATGATCATCTTGTGCTCCCCCTTGATCACACGCCTCCTGTTGATGAACCTGTTCATCGTCTTGAGTTGGGGGATGCACCGTTGTTGAGGAAGAAGGTTGATCTCGTTCATCTTGTTCCTGTGGCCGAACATCTCCAATCGCCATGGTTCGTATAGCGGCCGTCGGAACATCTTCTTCATCTACATCATCACAATCAACAACTTGCTCTCTTGGAGAGCCATTAGTCTCATCAAATACAACGTCGCTAGAGACTTCAACCAAACCCGATGATTTGTTGAAGACCCTATACGCCTTTGTATTTGAATCATAACCTAATAAAAACCCTTCTACAGCTTTGGGAGCAAACTTAGAATTTCTACCCTTCTTCACTAGAATGTAGCACTTGCTCCCAAATACACGAAAGTAAGATACATTGGGTTTGTTACCGGTTAGCAGCTCATACGACGTCTTCTTGAGGAGGCGGTGAAGGTAGACCCTGTTGATGGCGTGGCAAGCCGTGTTCACGGCTTCCGACCAAAAGCACTCGGGGGTCTTGAATTCTCCAAGCATAGTACTCGCCATGTCTATGAGCGTCCTGTTCTTCCTCTCTACTACACCATTTTGCTGTGGTGTGTAGGGAGCGGAGAACTCGTGCTTGATTCCTTCCTCCTCAAGGAACTCCTCCACTTGAAGGTTCTTGAACTCGGACCCGTTGTCGCTCCTTATCTTCTTTACCTTGAGCTCAAACTCATTTTGAGCTCTCCTGAGGAAGCGCTTGAGGGTCCCTTGGGTTTCAGACTTATCCTGCAAAAAGAACACCCAAGTGAAGCGGGAAAAGTCATCAACAATAACTAAACCATACTTACTTCCTCCTATGCTTAGATAGGCGACGGGTCCGAAGAGGTCCATATGTAGCAGCTCCAGGGGTCTTGATGTGGTCATCACATTCTTGCTGTGATGCGCTCCTCCCACCTGTTTACCTGCCTGACAAGCTGCACAAGGTCTATCTTTTTCGAAATAAACGTTGGTTAGACCTATCACGTGTTCTCCCTTTAGAAGTTTGTGGAGGTTCTTCATCCCCACATGTGCTAAGCGGCGATGCCACAGCCAGCCCATGCAAGTCTTAGCCATTAAGCATGCATCTAGACCGGCCTCTTCTTTTGCAAAATCAACTAAGTAAAGCTTGCCGTCTAGTACACCCTTAAAAGCTAGTGAACCATCACATCTTCTAAAGACAGACACATCTACATTAGTAAAAAGACAATTATATCCCATATTGCACAGTTGACTAACAGAAAGCAAATTGTAACCAAGAGACTCAACTAAAAATACATTTGATATTGAGTGCTCATTAGAAATTGCAATTTTACCTAACCCTTTTACCTTGCCTTGATTCCCATCACCGAATATGATTGAATCTTGGGAATCCTTATTTTTGACGTAGGAGGTGAACATCTTCTTCTCCCCCGTCATATGGTTTGTGCATCCGCTGTCGATAATCCAGCTTGAACCCCCGGATGCATAAACCTGCAAGGCAAATTTAGGCTTGGGTCTTAGGTACCCAACTCATGTTGGGTCCTGCAAGGTTAGCACAAATGTTCTTAGGGACCCAAATGCAAGTTTTATCTCCCTTGCATCTTGCCCCTAACTTCCTAGCAATTACCTTCTTACCCTTTCTACAAATAGCAAAGGGAGCATTGCAGGCATAATAAATGGTAGAAGGATTATTCACAACTTTTCTAGGTACATGAGCAAAATTTCTCCTAGGCATATGCACAACATTTCTCCTACACATATCTCTATCTTGCATATAGGAAGAGCTAGAAGCAAACATGGCATGAGAATCATAAACATGTGAATCAAAATCATTATAAGCATTTCTAGCATTTCTCCTATCATTATACATAAAAGCATGGTTCTTTTTAGCATTACTAGCCATAGGGGCCTTCCCCTTCTCCTTGACGAAGATGGGAGCCTTATGGCTTGTTAAGTTCTTGGCTTCCCTCTTGAAGCCAAGCCCATCCTTAATTGAGGGATGTCTTCCAATTGTATAGGCATCCCTTGCAAATTTTAACTTATTAAATTCACTTTTGCTAGTCTTAAGTTGGGCATTAAGACTAGCCAATTCATCACTTAGTTTGGAAATTGAAACTAAGTGTTCACTACAAGCATTAACATCAAAATCCTTACACCTAGTGCAAATTGTAACATTTTCAACACAGGAATTTGATTCACTAGCTACTTCTAGTTTAGCACTTAAATCATTATTAACACTTCTTAAGGTAGCAATGGTTTCATGACAAGTAGATAGTTCACTAGAGAGCATTTCATTTCTTTTAATTTCTAGAGCAAGAGAATTTTGTGCACTAACAAATTTATCATGCTCCTCATATAAAAGATCCTCTTGTTTTTCTAGTAATCTATTCTTGTCATTCAAAGCATCAATCAACTCATTAATCTTATTAATTTTAGATCTATCTAATCCCTTGAATAAGCATGAGTAATCTATCTCATCATCATCACTAGACTCATCCTCACTTGAAGAAGCATAAGTACTAGTATCATGAGTGCTTACTTTCTTTTCCCTTGCCATGAGGCAAGTGTGACGCTCGTTGGGGAAGAGGGATGACTTGTTGAAGGCGGTGGCGGCGAGTCCTTCATTGTCGGAGTCGGAGGAGGAGCAATCCGAATCCCACTCCTTTCCGATATGTGCCTCGCCCTTGGCCTTCCTGTAATGTTTCTTCTTCTCCCTCTTGTTCCCCTTTTCCTGGTCACTTTCATTATCGGGACAGTTAGCAATGAAATGACCAATCTTACCACATTTGAAGCACGAGCGCTTCTCCTTTGTCTTGGTCTTGCTTGGCTGTCCCTTGCGACCCTTAAGCGCCGTCTTGAAGCGCTTAATGATGAGGGCCATCTCCTCATTATTTAGCCCGGCCGCCTCAACTTGCGCCACCTTGCTAGGTAGCGACTCCTTGCTCCTTGTTGCCTTGAGAGCTATGGGTTGAGGCTCGTGGATTGGACCGTTCAACGCTTCGTCGACGTATCTTGCCTCCTTGATCATCATCCGCCCGCTTACGAATTTTCCAAGTACTTCCTCGGGCGTCATCATCGTGTACCTGGGATTCTCACGAATATTGTTCACGAGATGAGGATCAAGAACAGTAAAGGACCTTAGCATTAGGCGGACGACGTCGTGGTCCGTCCATCGCGTGCTTCTGTAGCTCCTTATTTTGTTGATAAGGGTCTTGAGCCGGTTGTACGTTTGAGTTGGCTCCTCTCCCCTTATCATGGCGAACCGTCCAAGCTCGCCCTCCACCAACTCCATCTTGGTGAGCATGGTGATGTCGTTCCCCTCGTGAGAGATCTTGAGGGTGTCCCATATCTGCTTGGCGTTGTCCAAGCCGCTCACCTTATTGTACTCTTCCCTGCACAAAGATGCTAAGAGAATAGTAGTAGCTTGTGCATTTCTATGAATTTGTTCATTTATAAGCATAGGGCTATCCGAGCTATCAAATTTCATTCCATTCTCCATAATCTCCCATATGCTTGGATGGAGAGAGAATAAGTGACTACGCATTTTGTGACTCCAAAATCCGTAGTCCTCCCCATCGAAGTGTGGAGGTTTGCCAAGAGGAATGGAAAGCAAATGCGAATTCGAACTATGTTGGATACGAGAATAATCAAATGAAAAGTTCGAATTGACCGTCTTCCTGTAGTCGTTGTCGTCGTCTTTTTTGGGAAGAAGTGGATTCATCACTATCGTCGTAGTAAATGATCTCCTTGATGCGCCTCGTCTTCTTCTTCTTCCCTTCCTTCCGTCTATGGCCCGAGCCGGAGTCGGTAGGCTTGTCGTCCTTCGGCTCGTTGACGAAGGATTCCTTCTCTTTGTCGTTAATCACGATACCCTTCCCCTTAGGATCCATCTCTTCGGGCGGTTAGTCCCTTTGTGAAGAGAACGGCTCTGATACCAATTGAGAGCACCTAGAGGGGGGGGTGAATAGGTGATCCTGTGAAAACTTAAAACTTAAGCCACAAAAACTTGTTAATTGTTAGCACAATAATTGCCAAGTGGCTAAAGAGAAGTCTCAACAAAACACAATACCACAAGAGATCAAGCACAGAGGTGACACAGAGGTTTATCCCGTGGTTCGGCCAAGACCAACGCTTGCCTACTCCACGTTGTGGCGTCCCAACGGACGAGGGTTGCAATCAACCCCTCTCAAGCGGTCCAAAAACCCACTTGAATACCACGGTGTTTTGTTTTGTCTTTCTCTATCCCGTTTGCAAGGAATCTCCACAAATTGGAGTCTCTTGCCCTTACAAGTATATGATCACAAAAAGCACAGAGTAAGGGAGGGGAGCAACACACACAAAACCACAGCAAAATGCGCACACACACGGCCAAGAATCGAGCTCACAAGACTATCTCAAAGTTCTCACTAGAACGGAGCTCGAATCACTTAGAATGACAAACGAATGCGCAAAGACTGAGTGTGGATGATCAAGAATGCTCAAAGGTTGCTTGTGTGTCTCCTCCATGCGCCTAGGGGCCCCTTTTATAGCCCCAAGGCAGCTAGGAGCCGTTGAGAGCAAATCCGGAAGGCCATCCTTGCCTTCTATCGTCGGGGGCACCGGACAGTCCGGTGCACACCGGACACTGTCCGGTGCCCGATTTGTTTCCTTAAACAGCGAAGCCGACCGTTGCAGACCGTTGGCAGATCTGGAGCCGTTGGCGCACCGGACATGTCCGGTGCACACCGGACAGTCCGGTGACATCTTCCGACCGTTGGCTCCGCCACGTGTCCCGCGCAGATTGCGCAGCCGACCGTTGGCCCGGCCGACCGTTGGCTCACTGGACAGTCCGGTGCACACCGGACAGTCCGGTGAATTTTAGCCGTACGCCGTCGGCGAATTCCCGAGAGCGGCCACTTCGCGCGGAGTCAGCCTGGCGCACCGGACACTGTCCGGTGCACACCGGACAGTCCGGTGCTCCAGACCGAACTGGGTCTTAGCTGTACACAGCCAAGTCTTTTCTCCTCTTTTCTTTTCTTCTTCTTTCTGTTTCTAACACTTAGACAAGTATATTAGTACACAAAACCAATGTACTAAGGCTTAGAAACATACCTTTACTTCATGATTTGCACCTTGTTCATCCATGGACATAAATTCACAATTAAGCACATGTGTTGGCACTCAATCACCAAAATACTTAGAAATGGCCCAAGGGCACATTTCCCTTTCAGGCTTCCCTCTTGAAGCCAAGCCCATCCTTAATGGAGGGATGTCTACCAATCGTGTAGGCATCCCTAGCAAATTTTAGTTTATCAAAATCACTTTTGCTAGCCTTAAGTTGGGCATTAAGACTATCCATTTCATCATTTAATTTTGCAATAGAAGCTATGTGTTCACTACAAGCATCAATATCAAACTCTTTACATCTATTGCAAATAACAACATTTTCTACACAAGTTGTTGATTTACTAGCTATTTCTAACTTAGCATTCAAATCATCATTAATGCTCCGTAAGCTAGAAATTGTTTCATGGCAAGAAGATAATTCACAAGAAAGCATTTCGTTTCTCTTAACTTCTAAGGCATGAGATTTTTGTGCTTCTAAAAATTTGTCATGTTCTTCATACAACAAGTCCTCTTGTTTTTCTAAAAGCCTATTCTTATCATTCAAGGCATCAATCAACTCATTAATTTTATCTACCTTGGTTCGATCTAGGCCCTTAAATAAACATGAATAATCTATTTCATCCTCATCACTAGATTCGTCCTCACTTGAAGAAGCATAAGTAGAGTTTCGAGTACTTACCTTCTTCTCCCTTGCCATAAGGCATGTGTGACGCTCGTTGGGGAAGAGGGATGACTTGTTGAAGGCGGTGGCGGCGAGTCCTTCATTGTCGGAGTCGGAGGAGGAGCAATCCGAATCCCACTCCTTTCCTAGATGTGCCTCGCCCTTTGCCTTCTTATAGTTCTTCTTTTTCTCCCTCTTGTTTCCTTGATCCTGATCACTATCATTGTCGGGACAATTAGCAATAAAATGACCAAGCTTACCGCATTTGAAGCATGAGCGCTTCCCCTTGGCTTTGGTCTTGCTTGGCTGTCCCTTGCGACCCTTAAGCGCCGTCTTGAATCTTTTGATGATGAGGGCCATCTCTTCATCATTAAGTCCGGCCGCCTCAATTTGTGCCACCTTGCTAGGTAGCGCCTCCTTGCTTCTTGTTGCCTTGAGAGCAAGGGGTTGCAGCTCGTTGATCGGACCATTCAAAGCGTCGTCCACGTACCTCGCCTCCTTGATCATCATTCGCCCGCTAACGAATTTTCCAAGGACTTCTTCGGGCGACATTTTGGTGTACCTGGGATTCTCACGAATATTATTCACCAAATGAGGATCAAGAACGGTAAAGGACCTTAGCATCAGTCGGACAACGTCGTGGTCCGTCCATCGCGTGCTTCCGTAGCTCCTTATTTTGTTGATAAGGGTCTTGAGCCGGTTATATGTTTGAGTTGGCTCCTCGCCCCTTATCATCGCGAACCGTCCAAGCTCGCCCTCCACCAACTCCATTTTGGTGAGCAAGGTGACATTGTTCCCCTCATGAGAAATCTTGAGGGTGTCCCAGATCTGCTTGGCGTTATCCAAGCCGCTCACTTTGTGATATTCATCCCTGCACAATGAAGCTAGAAGAACAGTAGTAGCTTGTGCATTCTTATGAATTTGCTCATTAATGAACATGGGACTATCCGAACTATCAAAGTGCATTCCACTCTCTACAATCTCCCATATACTAGGATGGAGAGAGAATAGGTGACTACGCATTTTGTGGCTCCAAAATCTGTAGTCCTCCCCATCAAAGTGTGGAGGCTTGCCGAGTGGAATGGAGAGCAAATGTGAATTTGAACTTTGCAGAATACGAGAGTAGTCAAAAGAAAAGTTCGAATTAACCGGTTTCCTTCTCTCGTAGTCACTGTGGTCGTCGTCCTTTTGGGAAGAAGTAGACTCATCGTTGTCGTCGTAGTAGACGATCTCCTTGATGCGCCTTGTCTTCTTCTTCCCTTCCTTCCGTCTATGGCCCGAGCCGGAGTCGGTAGGCTTGTCGTCCTTCGGCTCGTTGACGAAGGATTCCTTCTCTTTATCGTTGATCACGATACCCTTCCCCTTAGGATCCATCTCTTCGAGCAGTTAGTCCCTTTGTGAAGACAACTGCTCCGATACCAATTGAGAGCACCTAGAGGGGGGGGGGTGAATAGGTGATCCTGTGAAACTTGAAAACTTAAGCCACAAAACATGGTTAATCGTTAGCACAATAATTGCCAAGTGGCTAAAGAGAAATCCTCAACAAAACACAATAACCAACAAGGATCAATCACAGAGATGGCACAGTGGTTATCCCGTGGTTCGGCCAAGACCAACGCTTGCCTACTCCACGTTGTGGCGTCCCAACGGACGAGGGTTGCAATCAACCCCTCTCAAGCGGTCCAAAGACCCACTTGAATACCACGGTGTTTTGCTTGCTTTTTCTCAATCCCGTTTGCGAGGAATCTCCACAACTTGGAGCCTCTCGCCCTTACACTTGAAATTCACAAAGAACACGGAGCAAGGGAGGGATTAGCAATGCACACAAGGCACAAGAATCAGAGTGTCAACATGCACACAAGTCGCAACAAGAGCTCGCAACACAACTCAATGAGTTCACAACTCCACTAGAGCTCTATATGCTATCACAATGAAACGAATGCGCGAAATTGATGTCTTGGTGCTTAGGAATGTTGTAGGAATGTTTGGTGTACTCCTCCATGCGCCTAGGGGTCCCTTTTATAGCCCCAAGGCAGCTAGGAGCCGTTGAGAGCATTCTAGGAAGGCTGATCTTGCCTTCTGTCGACTGGCGCACCGGACAGTCCGGTGCACACTGGACACTGTCCAGTGCCCGATTTCTTTCCAAAAATGGCACAGTCGACCGGTGGCAGCCTGAGAGCCGTTGGCGCACCGGACATGTCCGGTGCACACCGGACAGTCCGGTGCCCCCTTCTAGCCGTTGGCTCGGCCACGTGTCCCGCGCAGATCGCGCGGCCGACCGTTGGCCCTGCCGACCGTTGGCTCATCGGACAGTCCGGTGAATTATAGCCGTACGTCGACGATGAATTCCCGAGAGCGATGAGTTCGCCTGTGAACGGCCCACCGGACAGTCCGGTGCACCACCGGACAGTCTGGTGAATTATAGCCGTACACCGCCGTCGAAGTCCCGAGAGCAGCCTTTTCCCTCGAGCCAGCCTAGCGCACCGGACACTGTCCGGTGCACCACCGGACAGTCCGGTGCACCCAGACTGAGCAGACTTTGGCTGCTCGAGCCATCTCTTCTCCAACTCGATTTTTTCTGTTTCCAGCACTTAGACACAATACATTAGTCCATAAAACAATGTACTAAGTCTGAGAAACATACCTTTATCCTTGATTTGTACTTTGTCCACCTTTTTATAATTAGGCACTTGTGTTGGACACTAAATCACCAAAATACTTAGAAATGGCCCAAGGGCACATTTCCCTTTCATGACCTCTATGCCCTGCTAACGGAGCAATCGGCTTAAGTCGGCAACGACTTAAGGCGGTGCGACATGCTCATGCTTACTTAACTCGGGGTGACCACTATGCCCTGCTAACGGAGCAATCGGCTTAAGTCGGAAACGACTTGAGGCGGTGCGACATGCTCACGCTTACTTAACCCGGGGTGACCACTATGCCCTGCTAACGGAGCAATCGGCTTAAGTCGGCAACGACTTAAGACGGTGCGACATGCTCATGCTTACTTAACTCGGGGTGACCTCTATGCCCTACGAACGGAGCAATCGGCTTAAGTCGGCAACGACTTAAGGCGGTGCGACATGCTCACGCTTACTTAACCCGGGTGACCACTATGCCCTGCTAACGGAGCAATCAGCTTAAGTCGGAAACGACTTGAGGCGGTGCGACATGCTCACGCTTACTTAACCCGAGGTGACCACTATGCCCTGCTAACGGAGCAATCGGCTTAAGTCGGCAACGACTTAAGGCGGTGCGACATGCTCACGCTTACTTAACTCGGGGTGACCACTATGCCCTACTAACGGAGCAATCGGCTAAAGTCAATGGCGACTTAAGCTGATGCAACATGCACACGACTACACAATTCAGGGTGACCACTACGCCCTGTTAACAAAAGCAAGCGACTTAAGTCAACAACAACTTAAGGCGATCCGACGAGATTACAATTACTCATATAAGGATGACCTCTATATCCCGCAAACGAATTTCATAACCACCGCGCTTTGTTTTACTACTGCAAATTCACAGACTGATGAATTCTGAAACAATACGGGAATAACAATGTCGTTTAAATACTGAAATGACGTCCTCTAAATGTCTGACCATGCTAACCGCGCGCTCAGAGCACGCAAAACGTTTCTCTACTTGGTGATATTTTTCTCAGGGGTGATTGACGAGGAAGGACGACTCGAGGAATCAGGGGCAGCATTCACATCAGCCCTTATATCTTCAGGAACAACCACGCCGGGTCTCCTCATCAAGATTCGCCCTGCCCGAATAGCCTTGTCCATGGCTCTGTCGCGCTGGGCTCTGAGAGTAACAGAAGTTTCTTCGGCAACCTTGGCAGCCAGTCGAGCAGTTTCTAACTCCTGGACAATGAATTTCTTGGAAGCTCGGAGTTCTTTGATGGTAGCGTCCTTCGCTGATATCAGCTGCTTGAGACGGGTCACTTCATCCGCGGATTCCTGCAGCTTACAACGTTGATTGTCCAATTCTTCCATAGTAAAGCGGTGACTCCTCTCCAAGATGGTCAGCGAGTTACTAGAATCACGATACAATCTGTCAAGACTGTCACGAGAAGCGGCAAGGATACGTCTTTCTTGCTGCAAGCAAAAGTCAACCCCCTCAAAAACCGAGCGAGTAATAGGAACACAACAAGGCAAAGCACAGTTTTGTAAATCACCATCTCAGAATTGAGCTGAGCATGAAGAGAAGAACTCAATGCATTGGCGTCATCCAAGGCAGCGGAGACCTGACCCAGTTCAGTTTGGCTCTGAGAGTACTTTTCCTCAAAATCGGTACACTGCTGGACCAATTCAGCCTGACCTCGGGAATGTTTTTCCTCAAGATTTGAGATCTACCGAGTCATTACTAACAGGAGATAATCAAACAAAAGGGGGTCAGAATGTAAAGCAGTCCACAGTGAAGGCAAAGAGAAGCAAAAAAGCACTAACCAGCGTTGGTTGCCTCCAATTCAGAGACGCGATGTTGAAGTGACACTGGGTTCCAACATGCAAGAGATGAAGCTACTTCTGGGACAGAAGCACCCTGTAGCCTCAGCTGGCTATCCATCCCATCCACCAAAGCCTGATGAGGAGAACAGATGAGTGTAATGACAGCAGTTCATGCAATGTGAAAATCAAGCTAAAATACATCACAGTACCTGGAGGTTGGAAAAGAACGAAGGGATCCCCAAATCAGGAGAGATCAATTGATAACCAGGTGTAAGGCCACCGCCCGAAGCAGCTTGCAACAAACCAGCAGGAACCAGCTCGATACCATCAACAGAGCTCAACACTCGGTCAGCGGGGACGCTGCCCTCTAAAGCGACTCCCTGATCCAAGGCTTGGGCTACTACCATACAGCCAGAGTGTGGAGGAGATCCCGCATGAACATCCATGGAAGTACAGGAGGGAGACCCCGCTCGGGCACCCTCGGGGGCTGGGTCATAGTTTGCACTGCCCACTTGAGCCGGATCATCCCCGGCAGCACCCTCGGGGGCTGGGCAGTGGCTTACACTCCCCACCCGAGCCAAGTCATCCCCGGCGACATCCTCGGGGGCTGGGCATGTGTCAGCACCATCCTTGGGGTCCAAGTTCTCTGCAGTAGCCACCTCTAAGGTCGACGGGCCCTCAGCTACTTCCATAGGACCAGGACGATCCAAGTCAGTCTCCCGACCCTCGAGATCGCGCTCTAAGGTCAACGAGGCACGGGATGACCTCAACCCAGCATCAGGCACGTCAGCGCAAACCTCCATTGCACCATCATCCACTGGCTTCGATAACAAGTCCTCTGGGACCATATCCTCAAGAGTCTGATCAAAGTTGGCCAGGGACAGTTCTTGCAGACCAATGAGGGCAGACAAAGCAGGAGAGGGAACTCCACTACTTTCACCGCTGGCGATGAACTGCCGACTATTTTTCCGAGTCAAAGGAATTTCATTTTCTTCCTCCTCGTCATCCACACTGGCAACACAAGCAGCACCCCCATTGGGATCAGCAACAGATGGAGCACCCACATTGGGATCAGCAGTGGATTGGGTACACCCATTGGGGTCAGCATCAGTAAATCCAGTCGCAGGCACTTCTTCAGTAGCAGGAACCGAGGTACCAGCGTCCCGATCCAAACTGGATACTCGCCGGAGGCGTCTTCTTTTCTTCTTCTGCTCATCAGCAGAAGGATCAGGCTGATTGGCTCGGCAAGGGCGCCTCGGGCGAGTACTGACAGGCTTCTGAGTATCCAAAGTTGTATCAGCCTCTGGGAGGG